>CM026393.1:39024099-39059099 GCA_014843695.1 Archivesica marissinica | reverse complement strand
TTTCGTATTGTTTCTGTCTGTTCAACACAGCTTCAATTCCGTATTTTTTCTTTCTGTTCAACATAGCTTCAAGTCCGTCTTTTTTCTTTTCAGATTCTTCCTCAAGTTCTTCATGAAATGTAATCAAAATTGTCTGAAAAATGCAGGGAATCCACGAGATATGCGGCGTTTTCAGGTAACATTTACATATTCTTGTGTAGTATATATTACAAAATGCATAGGCATATAATTCTAGAAATTGCTAAACCATACGCGCGGCAGCTGTTTGAGTAATGTAGATACTTGTACAAGGAAAACTTTTTTATAAAAGCTAGATTTAGCTTCCTACTTGATCCATTGCATTTTGTAGTATGCATGTCGTTGTATGTTATATGTGATTGCATAAGTTGTGTATATACATAGACATCTTCTAGCGATAATGCAAACGTTATGCCAGGGAGGTCATATCATACAAAATACATAGATCCATGTTAGTTCAACTATGCACGATGACGTATCTAAGAGTAATTATCGCCGTCGCCGTCATTTCTCGAATGTGGAACGTGGGCCGTCAGAAGAAGTGTCAGTTGCCTGCAATAGTGTACAGTGTGACGTGGTTACAGTAATGTGACGAGTCTACAGTAATATTACGAGTCTACAGTAATGTTGCGAGTCTACAGTAATGTTACGAGTCTACAGTAATGTGGCGAGTCTACAGTAATATTACGAGTCTACAGTAACGTTGCGAGTCTACAGTAATGATACGAGTCTACAGTAATATTACGAGTCTACAGTAATGTTGCGAGTCTACAGTAATATTACGAGTATACAGTAATGTTACGCGGGGCATTGTTTTCTCACCTGAAATACTTAGTATATATTAGAATCCTAAATATATAGTTCCACCAGCCTGTCTCGATCTCAAAACTACTCTGATCGAGCGCAAAACCACGACATCATGGCGTATTCTCGCTATAATTGACGAATGGTTTGAAACGTGCGTGCGTGCGTGCGTGCGTGCGTGCGTGCGTGCTCGTGAGACATATTGGTAAGTCACATTAGACATTTTTGAAACTATACCCACACCAAAAAGAAACTGTGCACTTGCCATAGAAGTAAAATTTATATCCTTTTAGAAAATAATATATTCAAATTTGGTATCAAAATGTGCGAAATGTTAAATGGTAAATTAGTGCAATGTGTGAAGGATTATTTTCTTCACTCATGATAGTAAAATCTATAATTCTAAAATTTGTAACGAAAAAGTAACTCAAAAGTGTACATCTTTTTTATGGTGTCAGTATATATGTGGACTTGTGGGAAGCAACCATAAATGGTGGTATCATTTCAGGTATCAGTGTGCACCACGGTTACTGTGGACGGACCGTTACTATCCGTGTCAGATAATATGTTTGTACATAATAATTCTAAACATGGACGGAGGGCGCGGAGGCTAGATCCCACAGAAGGTGGTAAGTGTCATGTATGATGTCTGATATCAAATGAGCCACTGTGATCAATGTGGGCTTGGGTTGTACTTATTGTGCATGTGCATTCATGCTATAGTCTTAAGACATTTAAGAGGGCCCTAAGGAAGATTAGTTCAGAACTAATTAGGTCACCCTCTATAAATAAAGAAATATATCTATCTAAATGACCACTTTAAATCTGAACTGCACTGTTTTCGCATTTATAAACGATAACACACACAAGTTTTGCCTTTCAATCTCTATCCACTCTTATGCCATCTGTCTAAATCATCCGAATACATCATATATATATATATATATATATATATATATATATACATATATAGAATGTCTAAATCATCCGAATACAACATCATATATATATACATATATAGAATGTCTAAATCATCCGAATACATCATATATATATACGCATATATAGAATGTCTAAATCAGGAAATATTAATACAAAATCCCTACCGCATAGGTTAAGAGGTCAGCTGTGTTGTTGCTATGTGATGTCGCCGTGGCGTTACAGGTTCGATGCCTGGAGTATGCCTATTTCATTACAAAGAGCTTGCAATATCAGTATTATTCTAGTAACCATCTGTGATTTGTTCCTGACGGTAGCATCAGTTGTATGTACATTATTCAATGTTCGTATTGAGTGTATAAATGCTCTCTCTGATATGTTCCGGACTGTAGCATCAGTTGTATGTACATTATTCAATGTTCGTATTGAGTGTATAAATGCTCTCTATGATATGTTCCGGACTGTAGCATCAGTTGTATGTACATTATTCAATGTTCGTGTTGAGTGTATAAATGCTCTCTCTCTTATTTGTTCCGGACTGTCAGTTGTATGTACAATATTCAATGTTCGTATTGAGTGTATAAATGCTCTCTATGATATGTTCCGGAATGTAGCATCAGTTGTATGTACATTATTCAATGTTCGTGTTGAGTGTATAAATGCTCTCTCTCTCTCTGATTTGTTCCGGACTGTCAGTTGTATGTACAATATTCAATGTTCGTATTGAGTGTATAAATGCTCTCTATGATATGTTCCGGACTGTAGCATCAGTTGTATGTACATTATTCAATGTTCGTATTGAGTGTATAAATGCTCTCTATGATATGTTCCGGACTGTAGCATCAGTTGTATGTACATTATTCAATGTTCGTGTTGAGTGTATAAATGCTCTCTCTCTGATTTATTCCGGACTGTCAGTTGTATGTACATTATTCAATGTTCGTGTTGAATGTATAAATGCTCTCTCTGATATGTACAGGACTGTAGCATCAGTTGTATGTACATTATTCAATGTTCGTGTTGAGTGTATACATGCTCTCTATGATATGTTCCGGATTGTAGCATCAGTTGTATGTACATTATTCAATGTTCGTATTGAGTGTATAAATGCTCTCTATGATATGTTCCTGCCTGTAGCATCAGTTGTATGTACATTATTCAATGTTCGTATTGAGTGTATAAATGCTCTCTCTGATATGTACCGGACTATAGCATCAGTTGTATGTACATTATTCAATGTTCGTGTTGAGTGTATAAATGCCCTCTCTGATATGTTCCTTGACTGTAGCATCAGTTGTATGTACATTATTCAATGTTCGTATTGAGTGTATAAATGCTCTCTCTGATTTTCAATTCCTTCCAATGAGATGAACGTGCAGAAATTCTCCAAGTAGCACTTGAAAACAATTTCAGTGACATCGATAATTCTATTATCGGATACTTGACTACTAATCGATAACGCGAACACCACATTCCCAAAACATCCTTCAACCAGTCTTTACGCGTACTGGAGAGCATTAAAGGAATCAGTGATGCGTGCCATCGGCGTGAAATATCAACCTGTACTTCGCATCTGTTCGGGTGGCTTGCTAATCGATAGTAATATTGCTGGTTCCCGTTATAGTCAGTTAGAGGTCGACATGTCACTGTATCAGCTAGAGTACCAGCTGATCACCTAGTAGATTATAAATGACTAGCTCAGTGTGTACCATCTGCGTTGCCTGAATTAAACATGCATAATTTAGCAGAATATTATACACTGTTGGTTACATGTTGCTATATGAACTGTGTATACAATTTCATACATAACAGTATTAATAATTAATACGTGCTTAGCCTCAAAGATGAAGCTGTTTGCTTGTGCGTAGAGATATCATGTCATGCTTACAATCTGACGAGTATTATGTAATCAAACGCTGTGTGTAATTCGAGATATACAGAAACGCATATGCGTATTGTGGTGAATAAAGTACATAATTAATATTGAATATAAATCAATACATTAGTTAATGGTGTATCAATTTGCTTAGTTCATATAGTAAATATTATTTATTCGAATGATACATTCTAAAAGATCATAATTGTAACAGTGCATATTGATAAATAACATGTATAGAATTATTACAGATATATGTATTTCTGCACACACACAAAAAACCCAACTCACGTGCATTGTTCAAGCGCATAACTATTCGTCCAGTAATACAAAGTTATATATTATATTACACCATGTAGAAGTTCGTTACGGACACGTGACAATGTCACGTGTCACGTACATACATTGTAAGTCAATCGTATTTGCATCGTTGTTTTATTGCATTGTCAAATGACATGCATCATATAGATACATTACAGTGGATACATTACAGTGGATACATTACAGTGGATACATTACAGTCGATACATTACAGTGGATACAATACATCGTTTGATTTTTAAACAGTATTTTATTTCGCAATAACCATTCATACACAATAACATGCATACACAATAACATTAATACACAATAACCATTCATACACAATAACATGCATACACAATAACATTAATACACAATAACATTAATACACAATAACATTAATACACAATAACATTAATACACAATAACATTAATACACAATAACATTAATACACAATAACATTAATACACAATAACATTAATACACAATAACATGCATACACAATAACATTAATACACAATAACCATGCATACACAATAACATTAATACACAATAACATTAATACACAATAACATGCATACACAATAACATTAATACACAATAACATTGCATACACAATAACATTAATACACAATAACATTAATACACAATAACATGCATACACAATAACATTAATACACAATAACATTAATACACAATAACATTAATACACAATAACATTAATACACAATAACATTAATACACAATAACCATGCATACACAATAACCATGCATACACAATAACATTAATACACAAACCATGCATACACAATAACCATGCATACACAATAACATGCATACACAATAACATTAATACACAATAACCATGCATACACAATAACCATGCATACACAATAACCATTCATACACAATAACATACATACACAATAACATTAATACACAATAACATGCATACACAATAACATTAATACACAATAACATGCATACACAATAACCATGCATACACAATAACATGCATACACAATAACATTAATACACAATAACATTAATACACAATAACATTAATACACAATAACATTAATACACAATAACATGCATACACAATAACATGCATACACAATAACCATGCATACACAATAACATTAATACACAATAACATTAATACACAATAACATTAATACACAATAACATTAATACACAATAACATTAATACACAATAACATTAATACACAATAACATGCATACACAATAACATGCATACACAATAACCATGCATACACAATAACATTAATACACAATAACATGCATACACAATAACATTAATACACAATAACATTAATACACAATAACATTAATACACAATAACATTAATACACAATAACATTAATACACAATAACATGCATACACAATAACCATGCATACACAATAACATTAATACACAATAACCATGCATGCACAATAACATTAATACACAATAACATTAATACACAATAACATTAATACACAATAACATTAATACACAATAACATTAATACACAATAACATGCATACACAATAACCATGCATACACAATAACATTAATACACAATAACCATGCATACACAATAACATTAATACACAATAACATTAATACACAATAACATTAATACACAATAACATTAATACACAATAACATTAATACACAATAACATGCATACACAATAACCATGCATACACAATAACATTAATACACAATAACCATGCATACACAATAACATTAATACACAATAACATTAATACACAATAACATTAATACACAATAACATTAATACACAATAACATTAATACACAATAACATGCATACACAATAACATGCATACACAATAACATTAATACACAATAACATTAATACACAATAACATTCATACACAATAACATTAATACACAATAACATGCATACACAATAACATTAATACACAATAACATTAATACACAATAACCATGCATACACAATAACCATGCATACACAATAACATTAATACACAATAACATTAATACACAATAACATTAATACACAATAACATTAATACACAATAACCATGCATACACAATAACCATTCATACACAATAACATGCATACACAATAACATGCATACACAATAACATGCATACACAATAACCATTCATACACAGTATACATTTGTATAGTGTACATGAACATATACTGGATTGGAAAATAAGTTTTGGGAAAACAGTTTGTAGATTCATCTCCAAACACAACATATAGCAACAATGAATTGTATGAAAAACAAAATATAGCTACAATACATAGAATGAAGTGTAAAATATAGCTACAATGCATAGAATGAAGTATCACATATAGCTACAATACATAGAATGAAGTGTAAAATATAGCTACAATACATAGAATGAAGTGTAAAATATAGCTACAATGCATAGAATGAAGTGTAAAATATAGCTACAATACATAGAATGAAGTGTAAAATATAGCTACAATACATAGAATGAAGTGTAAAATATAGCTACAATGCATAGAATGAAATATAAAATATAGATACAATGCATAGAATGAAATATAAAATATAGCTACAATGCATAGAATGAAATATAAAATATAGCTACAGTGCATAGAATGAAATATACAATATAGATACAATGCATTGAATGAAGTATAAAATATAGCTACAATGCATAGAATGAAATATAAAATATAGATACAATGCATAGAATGAAATATAAAATATAGCTACAATGCATAGAATGAAATATAAAATATAGCTACAGTGCATAGAATGAAATATACAATATAGATACAATGCATTGAATGAAGTATAAAATATAGCTACAATGCATAGAATGAAATATAAAATATAGATACAATGCATAGAATGAAATATAAAATATAGCTACAATGCATAGAATGAAATATAAAATATAGCTACAGTGCATAGAATGAAATATACAATATAGATACAATGCATTGAATGAAGTATAAAATATAGCTACAATGCATAGAATGAAATATAAAATATAGATACAATGCATAGAATGAAATATAAAATATAGCTACAATGCATAGAATGAAATATAAAATATAGCTACAGTGCATAGAATGAAATATACAATATAGATACAATGCATAGAATGAAGTATAAAATATAGCTACAATGCATAGAATGAAATATACAATATAGTTACAATGCATAGAATGAAATATAAAATATAGCTACAATGCATAGAATGAAAAACAAAATATAGCTACAATGCATAGAATGAAATATAAAATATAGCTACAGTGCATAGAATGAAATATACAATATAGATACAATGCATTGAATGAAGTATAAAATATAGCTACAATGCATAGAATGAAGTATAAAATATAGCTACAATGCATAGAATGAAATATACAATATAGTTACAATGCATAGAATGAAATATAAAATATAGCTACAATGCATAGAATGAAAAACAAAATATAGCTACAATGCATAGAATGAAGTATAAAATATAGCTACAATGTATAGAATGAAGTATAAAATATAGCTACAATGCATAGAATGAACTATAAAATATAGCATCAATGCATAGAATGACATATAAAATATAGCTACCACACATAGAATGAAATATAAAATATAGCTACAATGCATTGAATGAAGTATAAAATATAGCTACAATGCATAGAATGAAGTATAAAATATAGCTACAATGCATAGAATGAAGAATAAAATATAGCTACAGTGCATTGAATGAAATACAAAATATAGCTACAATGCATAGAATGAAGTATAAAATATAGCTACAATGCATTGAATGAAGTATAAAATATAGCTACAATGCATAGAATGAAGTATAAAATATAGCTACAATGCATAGAATGAAATATACAATATAGTTATAATGCATAGAATGAAATATAAAATATAGCTACAATGCATAGAATGAAAAACAAAATATAGCTACAATGCATAGAATGAAGTATAAAATATAGCTACAATGCATAGAATGAAGAATAAAATATAGCTACAGTGCATAGAATGAAATACAAAATATAGCTACAGTGCATAGAATGAAATACAAAATATAGCTACAGTGCATTGAATGAAATACAAAATATAGCTAGAATGCATAAAATAAAATATAAAAAGTTCGGGACACAAAGATTAGCGACACTACAAAACGACTGGTAGAGTGAATTTAGACCATTATCCAGCACTGCAAACAATATTTGTAAGGACGTAATGTCCCCTAAATGACTGATCTGATCTCTACATTATTCATTCCAGCATTTAAGCACAATAAAACGGTGAAAGGTCACACTAAACTAAATCATAAAGATAGAAATCAGAGAGGCCAAGAGCCGGGTCACGCATACGTTGAGCCCGTCATTTTTGTTTCCTACATCGGTAGTATTATAGCGGTTTGATGCCGCTGTAAATTGGTGGCATGCATACAAAATGATAATACGAATCAGAAATGAGAACGATTTCTTAGCTTGCCTAATGACATGGTAAAAGTACAAATAAAATGCACTGTAGATTAATCTGTGTTCTAGATGTATATCTAATTAAGACGTCTGGTACACTTACCCTGTGCAGACGTCTGGTATACCTACCCTGTGCAGACGTCTGGTACACCTACCCTGTGCAGACGTCTGGTACACCTATCCTGTGCAGTCGTCTGGTACACCTATCCTGTGCAGTCGTCTGGTACACCTATCCTGTTCAGACGTCTGGTACACCTATCCTGTTCAGTCGTCTGGTACACCTATCCTGTTCAGACGTCTGGTACACCTATCCTGTTCAGTCGTCTGGTACACCTATCCTGTTCAGACGTCTGGTACACTTATCCTGTTCAGACGTCTGGTACACCTATCCTGTTCAGTCGTCTGGTACACCTATCCTGTTCAGTCGTCTGGTACACTTATCCTGTTCAGACGTCTGGTACACCTATCCTGTTCAGTCGTCTGGTACACCTATCCTGTTCAGTCGTCTGGTACACCTATCCTGTTCAGACGTCTGGTACACCTATCCTGTTCAGTCGTCTGGTACACCTATCCTGTGCAGTCGTCTGGTACACCTATCCTGTTCAGACGTCTGGTACACCTATCCTGTTCAGTCGTCTGGTACACCTATCATGTTCAGACGTCTGGTACACCTACCATGTTCAGACGTCTGCTACACCTATCCTATTTATACACCTGTCTGTGCTTTACACCGTGCACGTAAAAGAACCAGAGGAGACTCTGGAATGGGTCTCTGTCTATATCATTGCACTATCCTCAAAAAATCTAAAATGACTAATCTCTTTAGAAGACGTCGCTCACATGGGCAACCGGTAGCGACGATAAATAAACGTAGAAGACACACCAAATATATGAAATAAAATAGAGAGGCACAGTATAACATAACATAATTTTTATTGGCATAAAATGACATTGTACATTTATAGCCAGATACGACCTAAGCTCTTGTTGCGAATTTAAACCACACAAAATGACCTTGATATAATTATATTATAAAACGCTTATATAGCGAATGGTGTATGTATTCTGTAATTTATTGTTAATGTCACGACAATTACACTCAACTAAATTCGTAATCGGTCACCTCGTTTTTATTTATTTGGTAACCATGCACTATATATGTCATTTAATGCATTTTTATACTAGATTATACAGCAATTCATTACATAACGATCTGTAATAAAATGTATTAAATAAGATAATATGAATATTTTTACTCTATGGTTGTTAGTTTGCTCCAAATATTGTAAAACACCAGGTGACTGATTAGTTTGCTCCAAATATTGTAAAACACCAGGTGACCGATTAGTTTGCTCCAAATATTGTTAAACACCAGGTGACCGATTAGTTTGCTCCAAATATTGTAAAACACCAGGTGACCGATTAGTTTGCTCCAAATATCGTAAAACACCAGGTGACCGATTAGTTTGCTCCAAATATTGTAAAACACCAGGTGACCGATTAGTTTGCTCCAAATATTGTAAAACACCAGGTGACCGATTAGTTTGCTCCAAATATTGTAAAACACCAGGTGACCGATTAGTTTGCTCCACATATTGTAAAACACCAGGTGACCGATTAGTTTGCTCCAAATATTGTAAAACACCAGGTGACCGATTAGTTTGCTCCAAATATTGTAAAACACCAGGTGACCGATTAGTTTGCTCCAAATATCGTAAAACACCAGGTGACCGATTAGTTTGTTCCAAATATCGTAAAACACCAGGTGACCTATTAGGAATTGTGTTGAGTGTGTGTTCCATGTGAAACTGTATTATGAATGGGACAAGAAAAACTCAACCGTAACGTAATCACCGTAGTAACTTACTTTTGTTTAATATTCTTGGACTATCAGTCTAATATTTCATTCCGCTAAGCAACATATAAATGAAATGCTCTGGTGAAATAAGAAACGAAAGTGATTGCCTGGCCTCTCATAATGAATGAGTGCTAGCCCGACAAAGATCTAATGTTTGGGAGCTCCCCGTTAGAAACAATCTGGACATAGTGAGATTTCTCGGCTATCCATCTGGTGTAGTAATACGCCATCTGGGAAGAAAGAGAGTTATAGCACGAACTATTTTAGTTCTACATCATGATGGATTGCCTAGAATGAGCATGGAGTCATCATTGAGCACAATATTTGGTTCAAAGCAAATATTGAAAGAATATTAAATGTCATTGATAATGAAGAAAGTATTTACTCAAATGAAAAACGCATGATTTCTGTCAGGGAAATGAGTGAGGTCAATTTTCACACAGGCAATCCTGTCAACGAATAACGATTGTGTTGTAACAAAAACGTACAGAATATAATAAAAACGAACTCGGGTTTTTATAGAAACACAATGGTGTTTTAATTCATTGTGTTCACTGTATTTGAATATGGATGTTTACAGGTAATGGTTTGTAGCGAGTTTATAGACTAGTAAATATACGGTCTACATCAGTTATATCAAAGTCGGATATGTCGAATTCACCGGTTATCTCAAAGTCGAGCTAAAGTCCCGTTTCATCATTTCGCTTATGTAAAATTTCGTTATGTCAATTTTTCCGTTATATCGAATTCTTTATTATGGAACAAGTGTCCACAGGTAAGGCGTGTGATCTCTGAGAAACATCATCTTGGGAAATATAGACAATAAAGCTTATCTCAAACTTCGGTTATGTCGAAATAATTTGTTTGGTCCGAAGGAATTCGACAAAATGGATGTAGACTTCATTAAACAAATGGTGTTAGACAGTTACGCAAGGACCATAGCTCCAATTAGTGTATACACTCGAAGACTTTGCAATATCACGAATAAAACATCCCGTGTATAAACCTAGATGAGTTCTAAACATGGAGTTTCGAAGTTGAAAAGTTCCAGTTACAAATGACGAGTTTCGAGTTGAAATATTGACTACATTAATATGCTATACAAGCATAGAAGACAAATTCTATAAGCTTTACGCGTCTCTGTTCGTACTCATTTGCCAACTTGTATATATAGGAATCTGAAAGACTGTTAATTTTATTAGGCTCAGACGGGGGATCGAACCTGCGATCCCTGGATTACCAGTCCAGCGTGGTGTTACCACTGGACTACAGATCCGTCTGTTTGTAATAAATGTCACACTGTTGGTATTATATACACATATATTTGGCATTGTTACACATCAAGTGACTACCCCATGCAAAATGTGCCTTAATCGGAGTGGGCGACATTTATCAATGTTTCATGACAATGTCTCACCTCTGAATAGCCTCATTCGGAACAAAATCACGCTACTCGGACTTTACCGTTTAATTTCAATGTGATTTTATTTGTTGTGCCGCCATCTTGTTTCCATGTAGTCTCGAAGAATATTTTGTTGAAAAATTGTTCGGTAATGAAACTGTCAGGATTGCCAAACAACATAAAGCCAGAACAGGCGATTGTTCGGTATAACAAAATAAATATTTCATCTCGGTGAGTGTGACATTTTATTGTCAACCCTCGGGAAAATATTGAAAGAATATTAAATGTCTTTGATGATGAAGAAATAATTTACTCAAATGACCCCAGTTGACAATACCCACTGTCACACTCACCGAGATGAAATGTTTCTATAATAACATATGTTTATTCTAAAATTCGAAACAAAACAAAAACTCGACAGTTTCAACTCTCAACTCGAATGTTGCAACTAGAATCTCGAAACTTGGCGAATAGTATGCGTAATAAAACTGGGTCCAAGTCTATTAGTCGCTACCAGCGCATATGAGCGACGACTCCTGAAGAGATTAGTCATATTAGATTTTTGGAGGATAGTGCAATGATACAGACAAAGACCCATTCCAGAGTCACCTCTCGTTCTTTTACGTACACGGGGTAAAGCACTGACACGAGACCTCAGTTTAAAGTCCCACCTGAACGACTGTTACTGTTATTAGGGTCAGACAGGGGATCGAACCTGCGATACAATGAGTTCACCTAGCACTCTGCCTTTATTCTGTAGATTACTTGGCTGATCCATACTTAGGGGCCCATGGAAAGTACCTCAGGGGACAGTTCTCCTTTTGTAAGTAATCAATGATATATAGACTAACAAACAGCATGCATAATGGCGTACCCCTATAGATCCGGGGCCTGTTTTACACAAAATGGCATAGCTAAGACATACCGTAAGTCGGTTTGTATCGATCGATGTCATTGGTTCTTATTAATAAAACATCATCCAATAGAACACGCCGTTACATCTGATTTACGGCATATCTTAGTTATGGTAGTATTGCGAAATCGGGCCCCTGTATAATATAGGATAAATGTATAATGTGTTAATTTAGCATGGCTGTTTATGCTATCGTTAATTTTCAGTCTAACAAAAACGACAAAAGCAACAAAATACTATATGGAACTGATGTATTTTCCATGGGTAGAGGAGGTAGAAATACGGAATTATATATACAAGAATTTGAAAATTTGCACATTTTAAATTTTGTTTCTTTTGTCGCAACTACACTTTCTTCACAGTTTTTGCTGTACTGCTTGTGGTGTGTGCATGATTTCATTTGTGTCGAGATCTCTATGTTGCTTTTATCTATGCATGTCACGATTGTAGCATTATATATCAGATCTCAACAGTACATTGTTGTACATAATTAAACATATGCATGTTAATGTCACTGGCTTCTCAAGTAAATATCTATATGCATGTTAATGTCGCAGGCTTCTCCAGTAAATATCTATATGCATGTTAATGTCGCAGGCTTATGAAGTAAATATCTATATGCATGTTAATGTCGCAGGCTTCTCCAGTAAATATCTATATGCATGTTAATGTCGCAGGCTTCTCCAGTAAATATCTATATGCATGTTAATGTCGCAGGCTTATGAAGTAAATATCTATATGCATGTTAATGTCGCAGACTTCTCAAGTAAATATCTATATGCATGTTAATGTCGCAGACTTCTCCAGTAAATATCTATATGCATGTTAATGTCGCAGTCTTCTCCAGTAAATATCTATATGCATGTTAATGTCGCAGGCTTATGAAGTAAATATCTATATGCATGTTAATGTCGCAGACTTCTCAAGTAAATATCTATATGCATGTTAATGTCGCAGGCTTATGAAGTAAATATCTATATGCATGTTAATGTCACAGGCTTCTCAAGTAAATATATATATGCATGTTAATGTCACAGGCTTCTCAAGTAAATATATATATGCATGTTAATGTCGCAGACTTCTCAAGTAAATATCTATATGCATGTTAATGTCACAGGCTTCTCAAGTAAATATATATATGCATGTTAATGTCGCAGACTTCTCAAGTAAATATCTATATGCATATTAATGTCGCAGACTTCTCAAGTAAATATCTATATGCATGTTAATGTCGCAGACTTCTCCAGTAAATATCTATATGCATGTTAATGTCGCAGGCTTATGAAGTAAATATCTATATGCATGTTAATGTCGCAGACTTCTCAAGTAAATATCTATATGCATGTTAATGTCGCAGGCTTATGAAGTAAATATCTATATGCATGTTAATGTCGCAGGCTTCTCAAGTAAATATCTATATGCATGTTAATGTCGCAGGCTTCTCAAGTAAATATCTATATGCATGTTAATGTCGCAGACTTCTCAAGTAAATATCTATATGCATGTTAATGTCACAGGCTTCTCAAGTAAATATATATATGCATGTTAATGTCGCAGACTTCTCAAGTAAATATCTATATGCATGTTAATGTCGCAGGCTTCTCCAGTAAATATCTATATGCATGTTAATGTCGCAGACTTCTCCAGTAAATATCTATATGCATGTTAATGTCGCAGGCTTATGAAGTAAATGCCAATATGCAGACCCTTAAGCAAATATATATACAGTCAAACGTGTCTTAAGCAGCCAGCCAAGTGCACCACAGAAAGTGGCTGCTTAATAGAGGGCAAATATATAATAATACACAATACCCGCTGGCTGCTTAACGGCGGTGACCACTAACACAGGTTTGACTGTATGCTTGTTAATGTCGTAGTTTAATAGCGAATGTTGCATTATATAATGCTATGTTGACATGCATGTTATCTCTTTAGAACAATGTTCATGGACATCTAATTGTTAGTTTCTTTCTTCATAATGACATGCACTATCATTCACATGTATATTTATTGTAGTGTTAGCTGGAACGTCGTGTACCCTATACCACACATGTACAGTATAGCAATGGCGTATGTATCGTTGTGCACGAATAGTAGACTCGTCTATAATAGCGTGTCACGTGATCAATCGAATATTCAGACGTACGATATGGTACTGGTACCCGGCCGCTGGATAATAATCAAACATGCAAAGATTTCAACACATACATGTTTTGCTTAGATATGTACGTAATATATACGATACCCAAGTTATGCACGTTATGCACGTTATGCACGTTATGCACGTTCCTCTGACGTTTTGCTGCTGATATCATATGACGTTACCATATGACGTACATACTTCGAGGTATCTATTGTGGATAAATTGCTACATGCATGTTTTACGTGGTTGGGTATGCACAACGTCTTCACAAATGGTGCTTTACGACCATTAGCAAATGACAACCATAATTGTAAAGCTTGAAATCTCACCGATATCTTGAGTATAAAGCCTTCTCCATTTCCTAAGTAAAATCAGTTTTACATCGAATAAAAATACAGCGATTTATATTGTAACGTTGTTTGCTAATTTATAAGGAATGTGCAAACAACATAGATCCTGATCAGCCGGGGGTAACGCCGCGTCTGATCAGGTTCTACGTTGTTTGCTATTCACCGAAAGTGTTTTAGCTACACTATCTCAAATCCCAAATCACAAACAAGATAGAGCCTGATCAGACGGCACCTTATGTGCCATCTGATCTGGCTCTATGCTGTTTGCAAAAGCAACTTTTGTTGTGATTAGCAGGTTATGGGTTAAATCACATCCCCAACGTGGACGACCGTTGTCATAGCTACACGTTGCATTATCGTTTTATCCTAATTCACCTCTTTCAATTCCAGCTACCCCATGTATAAAGGCAATATGTCCGAGCGAGGGCTGGACGACGGGTGGTACCACTGTCATTATCATCGGCGACAACTTCTTCGATGGCTTACAGATTGTCTTTGGTACCATGCTTGTGTGGAGTGAGGTGTGTATGCAATTCAGTTGATTTTCTGTGATATTCTTATAAATAACATAACACTAGGTGATATTATTAAACACTTCATTCACTTGATGAATAATATGTTACAGCTTTCATCCAAGAGTCCTTTGATGATCACGTTTTTTACTTCTGAATACGACCATATACCGATCAGTGTCATTAACGCGAATGACAATCGTTCAGCTACACGGAGCTGTATGTAAAATCCAAGCACCCGGAAACCGATGATTGATTGATAAATGATTCGGAAATACCCGGAAATAAACATCGATTTTCCGGAAATCCTATTTATACAGATCAGCGCGTATAATTATACTCATTGAGTCTTATTTGTTCCTCGCGTGTGTTTACTCCACAATCAACTATGTTGACTTGTTAGCTCGCTTTAAAGTCAGTACTAATTGTTGCATGGGAAATAAATCATTTACAATTATTAATGAAACTGATATCTAAGACCAAAATGTGAATGTCATGGGGTTACTAATATGTACACATAGGGTGTTTTAGACGGTTTTTATAGCGGTTATTCGGTTTTTATTAAAACTAAACTTTTTTACAATGACGTGATATTGGACAACCAAGTCAATGCGTTTTGGGGGAGCACGACCTTCAGGTACCTCTCCGATCAGCATGCACGGACGGGCACTCGAGTAGAACCACTGACCTACCGCAAACCAACTGATTAGCTTCCTCACATGAAATAATTCGACACCCTTAATGGGATTCGAACCTACAGCAGTGATGGGGCAAGTGATTTGAAGTCAACGACATTGACCATGGAGGCCCCCAACCATGGATTAAACGTAGACCGCCCAGCAGTAGCTAGCGGGATTCGAACTTACAGCAGTGAGGGGCAACTGATTGGAAGTCAACGACCTTGACCACGAAAGCCCCCAACCATGAATTAAACGTAGAACGCCCAGCAGTAGCATTCATATTTTATCAATATGTACAATGTTATTGCATTTAAAATATGACGCATACTAATGTTGAAGTGTTCAGTTATGTAAACACCGCGAAATTTCCCATTCCATGTTCCCCAAATTTGGTAAAATGCGCCTTGGCACTTCTCAGTACAGATTCTTAGACGTAGTCTATAAATAAACAAGTTCCAGAGAGACAATGAGGTACAGTATGCTTGAGCGTGTATATCAATAACACGTTATTTACGCCGTAACCGTCAACAAATTCTTGGTAGATGCTAATCACTCTCCAAACATTATCATTCAGTTATTTCCAACATCATAATGAAGCTTAGTTTGGCATCAATTTTCAGTTTATCGGATAAAAGAAGTCTAAATACGTGGCCGTATTGAATGTTGAAGTTTTATCCGCTCGTACGACTGCTTCATTTCGCATGGATTAGTTTGGCTTAATGTATAGGCACATTCACAAGCACTACTTTCTTCCGCTAGTATGCGATGAGTTCAATGTAACTTTGGAATCATTAACACAAATGGCCGCTCTAAGCTTGTATCTGATTGGAAAAAACGGGATTTTCCGTGAACTATGAACATAGCAATAATAATAATAAAGAATTTATTTAACTAGAGAAATCATACAACAAAAGTTAATCTACACTCAATTAACTTCCTAATTGGTCACCTGGCGTTTCCTAATATTTTGAGCCACTTAATAATCATACAATATAAATATGTTCTTATTGTCATTTAATTCATTTTATTATTAGTGATTATACACAACTTCATTGCAAAACGATCTGTAATAAGATGTAACAACTAAGATGATATTAATAATTTATTAATGATATTATATGGTTATAAGTCTGCTCCAAAAATGATAAAACACCGGGTGATCGATTAGGACTTTTATTGAGTGTAGACATAGAGGATGCTAGAATTGAACAGCGCTGGGTTGTACATGGCAACCTACTTGCAAACATCAGGGTATCTAAGAAAGATGGCAATAGCCGGACAGCGGGTGTGCACCATTGCGTTTCTGATGTATTCGTGTCAACAACAAACCAATGTATCCAACTCCAATATAGCCGGAACTGTATTCCAAAAATGTACATTGTGATCATGGACAATCGTGTCATAACGTCATTGAATTTAATTGTAATATCGACTAGACGTAACTATGTCAGATTGAAACTTAAAGGGTAAAACTCACCAACAAACAACATTTTAAATAGGCTGGAACTCAGTGCCATCAATGTTTCTACGAAATAAATCTCCAGTTCGAATGCTTTTCATTTGTTAGTACACATGAATACAATACAAAGCCGTGGCAATTAAGAATTAAGTGCGAAACGTCTGCAATACATCTCCAACAAAAGCACACACAAAAACGAACAGGGGCACCACCCAGTTCCCTTTCCACGTTACAAAATGACGTAAACAAAGGATAGCCAACGCAGCTTCTACCAAGTAAATCTGAAAGTATGATGGTCATAGTATGATATTAATAGTATGGGTGCCGATGGTAATTACAAACCGCCGACTGGTGTCTGGGTATTTCAAAGAAAACGTGAGACTCAATAGTACATTATGCCGTTCATATTTCGAAGAATATTTTGAGAATGCATCACTTGTATTTTGGATTCAAGTTTTCTTGACAAAAATAGATCCACGTGTTTACAGTGTATTACATTTTCACCATTGCAGCCACCAGATACAAGTTCCGTGCAACGAATACATCGCATGTATACACACACCAACTAAACATACTCTTCTTGGAAACAAATGCGCATTGCAATTAAGTTTCTATTTGCGTTGCTTCTGGAATAGACTTGGAGAACAAGCTTGTTGTGATAGTCGGGAAACCGTGTCCACACAAGCTAGCTACATTTCATCTATTAATCATTAATGATTCCTTGGTATTCGTGCTCCGTTATTTGAATACCAGAGTAATTAATTTTACGTTAATGGTTTTGAAAGCGATCGGATAGACTATTGAAAAGCCAACTAAAGAACGTAATGGAATTGCATTTGTTATTTTTTCGAGTTAATCTAGAGAAGTTTACGTTGGCTAGTGAATGGGATGGTTTCATGTGGGTTACGCCATGTCTGTGGTGACAATAATGGCCGGAGGGTAGTGGATGCATGATTTATAATCACGCGGAGAATACTGGAGTGCAGTAATAAAACTCATATTAATTAATTAGTTGATTAACGGAGAATTTTCTCCGACCTGCAGTGCGTCTGTGCCTTTGTCGTTATTCTGCAACAACTTCGGAAAGTGCTATTTTATAATATAACAATTCTCCTAACTTTGTACTTTGAAATTTAAAATGTTTTTGATATGGAATCTGAAATTCATTCACCGATACTTTACAATTTAATAGTCAATGAAAACAGCTAAATACAACTATGTACAGAAATTTAACAAAACATTTGATATGGAATCTGAAAATCTTTCACGGATTCTTTGCAATTTAATAGTCAATGAAAACAGCTAAATACAACTATGTACAGTCAAACCTGTCTATAACGGCCAGCCTCGGGAAAGTAAAAAAGTGGCCTTTGTCGGCAGGTGGCCTCTCAATAGAGGGTTAGAATGCATTGAAAATGGCTCGACGGGAGAGAAAAATGGTGGTCTTTAGAGACAGGTTTTTCATATTATTCGGAGGTGGCCTTTAGCACAGGTTTGACTGTACATACCTAATTAATGAAAGAGTGTTACGTCAATATGAGTGCATGCCACATGGCCTACTGTTATATTCACTTCCAAGAGTTTACATTTGAAACATTAAACACGATAAGAAACAAGCGCTCTCGAACTAATCGCAAGTATACGAGACACTTGATCGATACACAAAATATAATGTTATTGATTTGAAAATATTTTATTACTCTATATACATGTATATAACAATCACAATCGTTGTACAAATAGAAATTTAGCAAATGGGTTGGACCACAAGTTCTAACAACATTAGTGATTTGCCCTCCCTCCCCATAAAATAAATTGAGAACAACAGAATGTAAATGACGTAGTTAATGTTGAAAACATGTACATAATGCAGTTTACAAGATTTAATATAGTTAGTCTGTGCATTTTCAAAGCAATGTGCTAGCTTGCTCAATCCACTGTCCGGTTTCCTAAGAATTGCAACACCAGGACCAAGCCCAAACCTTACTGAAAACGAGAACATATTGTAATATACTGGACAGTTCAAATATACGGGTTTCCTAGAAAACCTGGAACAATAAATGCGTTCCTACATATTATAGAGAAAACTACCAGTTTATTTGATTCAATGTATAAGTTTGTGATTGCATTGATAGTATTAATTGTTTGTATAGGAATGCAAGATTGTAAATATGTGCATACAGTCATGTTGTTATGTAAAAGTTGATATATAATTTAAATAAAAGAGAGAGAGAAAACACCCATGTTTGTGATCTTAAATGTTTATATATATATATATACACATGTATATATACTTTGTTTCTTGTACGTCTTTATATTAGCGGTGTGCATGTGCGGGCCCGGAATGTGGCGTTGTGTGCGTGAGTGGTGCATTTCCATGATGTTTTGTATTTGTGAAATACCTGCGAATTGTAGATTCTAATACCACCCCATAACAGAAGCAAATGCATGTTTAACTAGCGAGCTGGGGGTAGATTTGCCAAATTCTAATCATCTGACACCAGGAACACACTGCTTATACATTGTAGCTCAATAACTAATGAGTGGGGAGGGTCAGGTGCCGTGTCCGCCACCCGCTAAATGTAGGCATTATTATGTAAAATTACTAATTTTGAAAGAACAGTCGCAATGTACTATCAACTTCTTTTGTTTCAGTTGCTGACGTCTCACGCTATAAAAGTACAAACCCCGCCCCGGCATATACCCGGTGTGGTTGAAGTCACGCTATCTTATAAATCAAAGCAGTTCTGTAAAGGTGCACCTGGACGATTTGTATATACGTGTAAGTAGGAGTTAGTTTGATATAATACCAAACTATATACTGGCCTGATCAACAAGGCATGTCTGTTCAAGATGTAACAAGATGGAAATCGTGATTGCATAGCTTCGGAAACAGGCGTTAATATATTTTGCCTGGTCAGTCGTATAAATGTATAAATATATTTTGACACCGATACCATTAATTGAGCCGTATTGAGTTTCTGATGATATCAACGTCATGTTACCAGAAGTAAAACATCGACAGATTGGAACCCAGGCTAGTGAGTGTGCAGTGGTAGCGCGTTTTCGCTTCAGATGTGAGAAGTCCGGAGTTCTAACAGAGCTGTAGCTGTTACGAATATAGGCAAGAACTCCTCATTGCCTCCTCTTGTCTGTCCGTCATGGCGACGGATTCCATCAGGAATGAGGTCTTCAAATAATGCTGTAAGAACTCATAATGAGAGATATTGCTGGTTTTTCTATTACCTCCCTTGGCAGATAAAGTCTGATTTATCCCAAAATATAATTATGTCATTTTAGTTGGAATCCTTTGTTTTTACTGTTGTTCCCTAACAAGATGTTGCTGTATGATAAATGTGATTTTATCCAAATTGTGTGAATTAACTGGTAACATTGTTTTACAAATAAGTACCAATTGCATACACTGTAGGAGATCTGTCGAGACATAGTAATTAAATAATCATAAGAAGCGATAGTGGAATAAAATTGCTAGCATGTTGTGCAAAGGAAACAACGATAAAAACAGAGGGAAAACTTAATATGACCTATAATTCAAGTTTGACTCTATTGCTTACACCGTAGTGCTCATGTACTATATGTTCTCTATCTTGTTCGATTTTAGCGCTGACAGAACCAACCATAGATTACGGTTTCCAGAGATTAATGAAACTAATTCCTCGGCATCCTGGAGACCCAGAAAGATTACCGAAAGTAAGTTTTCCTGGTGTTCAATGTGAATTAGAGACATCGTTGACTTTTCTATTACCTCCCTTGGCTGATAAAGTCCGACTTATCCCGAAATGCATAGCGGTCCTTTCAGTTGGATTCCTTTGTTTTTACTGTTGTTCCTAACCAGATGTTGCGATATGATTAATGTGATGTTATATACATGTATATATATATATATATATATATGTAAATTATGTTAGTTAATTCATAACATATTTTTTCAGATAAGTAAACATTGGATATAGTGTATGATATCTCTCTAAATGTAGTAATTTAATAATTAGAAGATGAGAAAGTGGAAAAAAATTGATAACATGTTGTGCAAAGGAAACAACGATAAAAACAAAGGAAATATCTCTTAAGAGGACCTACACACAATTACGGAATATTCCAGGACAGTAACTGACCGATGCCTCTCTTATTTTTATCGCGTACCTGTTAAGTTCTTAACATATTACAAAGTTATTTCCTGAAAACAAACAAATGGCATTTAGTGTCTGATAGCATTACAACAATGAATGTCATTGACTTCAAATCACTTGCCCATCGTGCGATACGGTGTAGGTTCGAATCACTATTGCATGTGAAGAAGCTATCCAACTGGCTTGCGATGGATCGGCGGTGCTACCCGAGTGTCCGTCTCTGATGAGCACCCTGAGTCTTCCTGTTGGACCGTGTCTCTTTATATGAAAACATTAGCAGTTTCTTACGGAGGTCGGTGCACCAAGTACTTTATAACCGCTAGAGCCTGCCAAGGAAATGTGTTGTACGGTAAACTGCCCGTCGCTCAAATATGCAACCGGTAGCGACGTTAAATAAACTTAAATAAAAAAAACATTTTATCAAAAATTATTTGTGTTAGTATCGTATATTTAGATGATACAATATTTAATCACCCATAAATGTTTTTCTATTACAATAGGAAATAGTACTCAAGAGAGCAGCTGACCTTGCCGAAGCCCTGTACAGCATGAGAAATCCTAACCAGTTATCATTACCCGCCCCTAGATCACCACCCATGAATAACACGCCCGCTATGTCCGGTTTCAATACATACTCTGGCCAACTGGCGGTCAGTGTTCAAGAAAATGGGCAATGGGAAGACGGTATGTACATGTGTGATGTCCATGTATACTACAGCATTGTTATAGCTGATGCGGATAGTTTTAATATTTCTACGAGACACATGAATCGTCCACACAGGTCTCTTAAATATTTAAATATTGTGATGGCGCCGTGGTGGGGCGTTCGCTTCGGATGCGAAAGGCCCGGAGTTCGAGCACATCTGTAGCCATTAAGATTGTGTCCTTAGGCAAGGCATTTAAATTCCACATTGCGAAACAAGTTCTTACAACTTATATTAATCACTCTCGAGACCTCATTCCTGATGGAATACATCACCACGATGGAGAAAGAAGAGGCATGTGGAAATTAAATGCCTTGCCTTAGGGCACAATTGTAACGGCTCCAGCGGGGCTCAAACTCCAGACCTTTCGCACATGAAGCGAACGCACTACTTCTGCGCTATCACGATTTCCACATTTTTTATTGTTTATTTAACTGGTAAATATTAATACGTCACCAATAATGTTGTCAACCTAGTCAATATGAAATGTTTAAATATTTAAGAGCTTGGCATGGTGAAACTTTCAGATTACTCTAGCGTGTGTGTGATTGTTGATGTGTCGACATCATTTATGCAACGCATAACATATTAATGCGATCACGGATATGTCTAATATATGAACTTGTAAAGATGAGATTTGCAATTGATGTAGCATGACTACCTGATGAACAAATAGATATGTTACTAATTATCTACAACAATGTACTGATTGTACTAATGCAGTATGTAGTACCGGAATTGCTGAATATGTATATGATATAGGCCTGTTTTAATGCGGTATATGACACCGTTTTAATGCGGTATATGACACAGTTTTAATACAGTATATGGCACAGGGGTGTTTTAATGCGGTATATGACACAGTTTTAATGCAGTATATGACACATGTGTATTTTAATGCAGTCTATGACACAGGGGTGTTTTAATGCAGTATATGACACAGTTTTAATGCAGTATATGACACATGTGTATTTTAATGCAGTCTATGACACAGGGGTGTTTTAATGCAGTATATGACACAGGGGTGTTTTAATGCGGTATATGACACAGGGGTGTTTTAATGCAGTATATGACACAGGGGTGTTTTAGTGCAGTATATGACGCATGGGTGTTTTAATGCGGTATATGACACAGGGGTGTTTTAATGCAGTATATGACACAGGGGTGTTTTAATACAGTATATGACACAGGGGTGTTTTAATGCAGTATATGACACAGGGGTGTTTTAATGCGGTATATGACACAGGGGTGTTTTAATACAGTATATTAGACAGGGGTGTTTTAATGCGGTATATGATACAGGGGTGTTTTAATGCAGTATATGACACAGGGGTGTTTTAATGCAGTCTATGACACTGGGGTGTTTTAATGTAGTATATGACACAGGGGTGTTTTAATGCAGTATATGACACTGGGGTGTTTTAATGTAGTATATGATACAGGGGTGTTTTAATGCAGTATATGACACAGGGGTGTTTTAATGCAGTATATGACACAGGGGTGTTTTAATGCGGTATATGACACAGGGGTGTTTTAATACAGTATATTACACAGGGGTGTTTTAATGCGGTATATGATACAGTGGTGTTTAATGCAGTATACGACACAAGGGTGTTTTAATGCAGTATATGATACAGGGGTGTTTTAATGTGGTATATGACACAGGGATGTTTTAATACAGTATAAGATGCATGGGTGTTTTAATGCAGTATATGACACAGGGATGTTTTATGCAGTATATAACACATGTGTATTTTAATGCGGTATATGACACAGGGGTGTTTTAATACAGTCTATGACACAGGGGTGTTTTAATGCAGTCTATGACACTGGGGTGTTTTAATGTAGTATATGACACAGGGGTGTTTTAATGCAGTATATGACACTGGGGTGTTTTAATGTAGTATATGATACAGGGGTGTTTTGATGCGGTATATGACACAGGGGTGTTTTAATGCAGTATATGACATAGGGGTGTTTTAATGTAGTATATGATACAGGGGTGTTTTAATGTGATATATGATACAGGGGTGTTTTAATGCAGTATATGACACAGGGGTGTTTTAATGCAGTCTATGACACTGGGGTGTTTTAATGTAGTATATGATACAGGGGTGTTTTAATGCTGTATATGACACAGGGGTGTTTTAATGCAGTATATGACACAGGGGCGTTTTAATGCATTCTATGACACTGGGGGTGTTTTAATGCAGTATATGACACAGGGGTGTTTTAATGCAGTATATGACACAGGGGTGTTTTAATGTAGTATATGACACAGTGGTGTTTTAATGAGGTATATGACACAGGGGTGTTTTAATACAGTATATTAGACAGGGGTGTTTTAATGCGGTATATGATACAGTGGTGTTTTAATGCAGTATATGACACAGGGGTGTTTTAATGCGGTATATGACATAGGGGTGTTTTAATACAGTATATTAGACAGGGGTGTTTTAATGCGGTATATGATACAGGGGTGTTTTAATGCAGTATATGACACAGGGGTGTTTTAATGCGGTATATGACACAAGGGTGTTTTAATACAGTATATTAGACAGGGGTGTTTTAATGCGGTATATGATACAGGGGTGTTTTAATGCAGTATATGACACAGGGGTGTTTTAATGCAGTCTATGACACAGGGGTGTTTTAATGCAGTATATGATACAGGGGTGTTTTAATGCAGTATATGACACAGGGGTGTTTTAATGCGGTATATGACACAGGGGTGTTTTAATACAGTATATTACACAGGGGTGTTTTAATGCGGTATATGATACAGTGGTGTTTAATGCAGTATACGACACAAGGGTGTTTTAATGCAGTATATGATACAGGGGTGTTTTAATGCGGTATATGACACAGGGATGTTTTAATACAGTATAAGATGCATGGGTGTTTTAATGCAGTATATGACACAGGGATGTTTTATGCAGTATATGACACATGTGTATTTTAATGCGGTATATGACACAGGGGTGTTTTAATACAGTCTATGACACAGGGGTGTTTTAATGCAGTATATGACACAGGGGTGTTTTAATGCAGTATATGACACAGGGGTGTTTTAATGCAGTATATGACACAGGGATGTTTTAATGCAGTATATGATACAGGGATGTTTTAATGGGGTATATGACACAGGGGTGTTTTAATGCGGTATATGACACAGTGGTGTTTTAATGCAGTATGTGATGCATGGGTGTTTTAAACTGTTAGTATATAAACTGTTTCGGGTAGCATGCATGTATAACATGTATATATTATATACAGGGTATAACAGAGGTCAGAGTTCGAGCGTTTCCCCTCGAGGATATGGTTCTACCGGCTCGACCCCTCACAGCAACGGAAGTGCTTACAGCACCACCATGAATGGCTATCACAGCAGTGCGGGAGGCCTTGGAAATATGGGTATGTTTGAGCGCTTTGACACTCATATTGCAGGTACAAAAAGAATTACTCTTTGTACATCCCTGATTTCGGACAGAGGTTTTAAAGCGATTTTTGCAAATTCTGTGATTCAGTATATATTTCATTTTTATATTTGGGTGAATTTATCTACCTGGGGCAACAAAAATTAAAAATTGGCAACATCAATACATTCAAAATTTGTAGCATTGATAAATTTAAAATTGGCAACATCGATAAATTTAAAATTGCAAACATCTAAAATAGATATCTAAGCACTCATGTTCATTTTGCAATGGCAAGTTTTGATACCCGACGTCGGCATTGCCTAAACATTATGACGTAAAGTGACGTCGAATTTTATATTGAAAATTGAAATTTTGGGATATTTGTTTTAATTTGTTGCCATGTTTGCATAAATAAAACGTCAGTCCAAGATTAGGGTAAGCAGACGATAGAAGAATACTAATTGTATTATTGTAGACTGCTAAAACCTCTAGTACCTCCGTGCATGGTGATGCAACTGTTGTTGTTGTTGTTATGGAGTTACTGTAATTACAACAGGTAGAGAAAACACGTGAAATACGTGCGCTAGTTGGCAGCTTTCGCATACATTTGACTGAACATTGGCAAGTACACCGTCCATGTACGCTGGTCATTCAATAAATAATGCGAATATATTTCTATGTTTCTATTTGTATAAAGCTTCGATCTGTTTGTATCCAAATAAGTAAAATCATAAAGGACTTCGTGCTAGAAATGAAAAAGTGACAATGGTTGGTAATTCTAAATGATCAGAAAACAAAACTGTGTTAGTGCGTTCGTTACAGGTTTTCTAATACAGTATTGTCCTCCATTGTCAATTTTTCGTTAGTTTCTACACATTTAGTTTAGCTCGATTGCGAAACAAGTTCCTACAACTTATATTAATCACTATTGAGACCTCATTCCTGATGGAATCCAACGCCACATTGGGAGAGAGAGAAAATGGCAACTTGGAATTTAAATGCCTTACTGCCTAAAGGCACACTCGTAACGGCCCCAGTGGAGCTCGTACTCTGGGCAGTTCGCACATGAAGCTAACGCACAATCAGTGCGCTATCACGACTTCCAATATTTCGTTAAATCTACGTGGCCAATGTCGGCCAACGTAACACATAGAGTGGTGGAACCTATGCTCGGCGTATTCCTATGCTCGGCGTATTTTCCATTTCCATCCGTATTTAAAATATTTATATAGTTCTAGGCTAATTTCGCTGAAAGAGCTGAAGCATTGTTCAATAGCATTCCGTTGAGTGTATCTGTAGCCTGATGCAGCTGTAACGTGACTGGTCCAGCAGACGAATATAAACAAGCAAATCATTGGGAGAATATTGCCACCGAAACTGTTACGGTGTATGAGCAATTCGGGTAGCTATCCGAATCTACACCTAACCAGAAACATAGTTTCTATACCATTTCTGATTAAGACCAATACGTATTTTTATTCAATGATGTACTATATCAAAATAAGATATTAAACAAGTCATGGTGGATAAATAAAAAAATAACAAGTACGCCGTGCATAGGTGCCCTGAAGTCTTCAGTTCCCCATATAAACGGGTGCCGACATACACCGTTGCGATAGCTGTATTGAGCAGCACGGTCACGTGATGAAGCTAAAACTGTCAACAAGAGTTTTTTGAAAGTTGTTTTCACGACTTAAGAAAATAATAATATACAACAAGTGCAATTAACATTTTGTACTGGTCATTATATGTGAGATTTACGCCGAGCATAGGTTCCATCACTCTACGACAAGTGCAAGTAACATTTTATACTGGTCATTATATGTGGGATTTACGCCGAGCATAGGTTCCATCACTCTATGGCAAGTGCAATTAACATTTTGTACTGGTCATTATATGTGGGATTTACGCCGAGCATAGGTTCCATCACTCTACGGCAAGTGCAATTAACATTTTGTACTGGTCATTATATGTGGGATTTACGCCGAGCATATGTTCCATCACTCTACGGCAAGTGCAATTAACATTTTGTACTGGTCATTATAATGATGTGGGATTTACGCCGAGCATAGGTTCCATCACTCTACGACAAGTGCAAGTAACATTTTATACTGGTCATTATATGTGGGATTTACGCCGAGCATAGGTTCCATCACTCTACGGCAAGTGCAATTAACATTTTGTACTGGTCATTATATGTGGGATTTACGCCGAGCATAGGTTCCATCACTCTACGGCAAGTGCAATTAACATTTTGTACTGGTCATTATATGTGGGATTTACGCCGAGCATAGGTTCCATCACTCTACGTTAAGTGCAATTAACATTTTATACTGGTCATTATATGTGGGATTTACGCCGAGCATAGGTTCCATCACTCTACGACAAGTGCAATTAACATTTTGTACTGGTCATTATATGTGGGATTTACGCCGAGCATAGGTTCCATCACTCTACGGCAAGTGCAATTAACATTTTGTACTGGTCATTATATGTGGGATTTACGCCGAGCATAGATTCCATCACTCTACGGCAAGTGCAATTAACATTTTGTACTGGTCATTATATGTGGGATTTACGCCGAGCATAGGTTCCATCACTCTACGGCAAGTGCAATTAACATGTTGTACTGGTCATTATATGTGGGATTTACGCCGAGCATAGGTTCCATCACTCTACGACAAGTGCAAGTAACATTTTATACTGGTCATTATATGTGGGATTTACGCCGAGCATAGGTTCCATCACTCTACGGCAAGTGCAATTAACATTTTGTACTGGTCATTATATGTGGGATTTACGCCGAGCATAGTACTCTAGTAATCTATACTGCATGAACAAAATAAGTAAAAGTAGCTGAACTAATGTACATTTACACATATGTTTTATTTTGCATACCAAGAGTTTACTGTCAACGTAATTCGACTTAATTACATATAGTGGAAGTCGTGATAGCGCAGTGGATGCGCGTTCGTTTCAGGTGCGAACGGTCCGGAGTTCGAGCACCGCTGGAGCCGTTACGATTGTGCCCTTAGGCAAGGCACTTAAATTCCACATGCCTCTTCTCTCTCCTTCATGGCAATGGATTCCATCAGGAATGAAGTCTCGAGAGTGATTAATATAAGTTGAAAGAACTTGTTTCGCAATCGAGCTAAAATTAATTTGTTTAGTTGTAGGGATAGTAACGCCTCATCCAGGAACACCGAAGCTAACAAATTGTCAAATTAAGACAGTTTCCAATTATTACAGTTTCTTTGAAAAATGATTCCTGGGTAGCTATAGATATATTTGTGTGTGTTTTACGTTTATTTATCGTCGCTACCCGTTGCTCATATGAGCGACGCCGCATGAAGAGATTAGTCATTTTAGATTTTTGGAGGATAGTGCAATGATACTGACAGAGACTGGTTATTTTACGTACACGGTGTAAAGCACCGATACGAGACCTCGGTTTAATGTCCCAATGAAATACTGTTAATTTTATTATGGTCAGACAGGGGATCGACCCTGTGGTCCCTGGATTACCAGTCCAACGTTTTAACCACTGGACTACAGATCCGTCTGTAAAATGTATTTGTTAAAAATACGTGCTTTTATATATACGTAAAGATATGGTTTATCTATCAATCGATATATCAAACGATATGGTATATGTTGGTAGTGTCCACAACTATGTAATTAAAATAAAGAAACTCTTTAATAATAAATGAAAATTAAACAAGAATCTGTTGTGTCATATTCCATTGTTGCCTAGCAACAGTAACAGTAGCAACACATGTTTATGTTGATATGGATATGTATTATTCTAAATTAGCATTAATTGTTTTCGCAAGATCACTGCACAGCTATACATTTGCTGACTATAATAGCATTACTTATTGAATGGCCCTCCTCGCATATTCTCTCCGTGCAACAATTAATATATTAAATGGTCAGGTAAATTTTACGGCAATGATAATACGGATGTTAGCAATGATGCAGTTTGTTTGTGTATCTGGAATTATATGCTAAACGAGAGTGGCCATCAAACATACAGTGTACGCATGCGCTATACATCAGACGATATTTATTTTAGAAAATTAACAATATATATATAACGTATTCTTACCTGAAACATATTCCATTTCTATTGTTTTAACGCTAACCCTTATCCTGCTGAATAAATGTGTGAAAGAATGTGTAAACAACATAGTCCCAGATTAGCTGCGTCTGATCAGGATCTATACTCAATTCCAAAATAAAGTGTGCACTTTGTTTTCTGTGATTTCGTTTGCCGATTCGCTACTCTTGGTCTACCGGTTCTCCGGCGATCTGCTACACCACCTGTTTGTTGGAACCGTTGGCGCAAGCGAATAATAATGTTTCTGTGGCACCATAACGCCCTACTCACGTCAGTGACGTTGTCACCACGGGCAAGCATTGTTAATGCTTGGATACGTTGATTTGCGCTCAATCTAGGCATGTTCGTTGTGTACCAATGTGAACTCAAATGTGATTTAACGTTAGGTAAGACATAATGATTACACTAATACAAGTTTCCGGTGACATGTATATTTTCCTCGGGCTGCACGTGCACATCATGCGAAATCAAGTCTCACATACTGGGCTGACATTTTTTTGTATACCACGTGGTAGATTATGTAATTGATCGATGACAAATATACTTGAGGTATAATATGCGAAATTTCTAACCGATACGTCTTCTAAATAGTGAAATATTCTAAATTCAAAAGTGCACACTTTATTTTGGAATTGAGTATATATTGATTGGAGGCTATTCTCTCCATTGCTTTATCTCCACTATCTGAATAACAAAGAGCAAGTTCTGTGTCGTCTGGTCTTGCTCTATGCTGTTTGCAAATGCGCCTTTATTCGAGACTAGCGGGATAAGCGTTATATAGTTCTTGTAATTACCTGCTGCAAACTAACCCATCAATTCTTTCATATTCTCCCAACTCCATTTTAGCTCCAAATTCAAAACAGAAAAGTGCTTTCGCACCAGTCCGCTCAGGGATGACCGGCACTGACATGGGGTTCGGATCTTCCACTGGGGGTTTTGGCATGTCGGGATTGCAAGCTGGTTGGGCCCACACTTTTTACAATGTACGTTGATAGTCAGATTGTGTTTGTCTCGATGTTTAGCATGTCAGTATGCTTGTGTGTATATAGCACCAGTTACTCGGAGTCTCATATTATATAAATATATCTGCATCATTGCTTATATTCATGTAACACGTACTAAGCTCTATTCTACCTACCAGCGGTGTGTAACCTCATTTGTGTCTGTATTTTTTTCTTATTTTAAAAGCTCCCAAAATGATATCATCATTTTCTTCATCATCATCATCATCATCATCATCATCATCATCATCATCATCATCATCATCATCATCATCATCATCATCATTCATTCATTATCATCATCATCATTCATCATCATCATTCATCATTCTCATTCTCATCTTTAGCATCTTGCTATTATCATCATCATCATCATTAGCATCACCTTTATCAGCATCATCATCATCATCATCATCATCATCATCATCATCATCATCATCACTATGCTTGTGAAGTCACGCCATTTTCAATTACAGTTTTAGAGAAAACAATATCATTGAAATATGTTGGCTTCATAATAAGACAAATCGAACAGAGTATGTCGCCTCCTACCTAAAACCCTACAGACTATTTCCGTGGTGATTTTAAATAAATATACTTTGAAACACGAAGACAACAATGAGGTTGCACATGTATGTAGGACAGACGCCAGTACTTATCTGATGTAATGAATATAATGATTACATGCTTACACTTGTATATTACTTGTATATTACATGAAACACTGCAAAGTGCATGGCTGGTTGTCCTTAACTTTTAGTTTGGTTTGGAAATGAATGTTGATTATTTAAGCTGACTTAAGCTCACAGTTGCTGTATTCTTGTTTTATTTGGTTTGAAAATACATATACATGATTTGAACTAACACATATTGGGCGTACCAGGGACAACTATTTACATATTTATTTAAAGGTCCATAGAAAAAACACAGTACGCTCACCACGCTCCATGGATTCAGTATTCACCATATACAACTCTTTTCAAGCATATTCAAGTATATGTTTTAAACATTTATTCCCCTATATACGTATATACAAAACAATACATGCACGCAAAGAAATACGTATATAGGAAAGGATTAAAACGGGAGCGGAGCTTATACAGTTTCTCTCCTTGAATTTAATTAGTATACAATCCTATAACCATATGGAACCTCGATACAACCCTATAACCACATGGAACCTCGATACAACCATATAACCACATGGAACCTCGATACAACCCTATAACCATATGGAACCTCGATACAACCCTATAACCATATGGAACCTCGATACAACCCTATAACCACATGGAACCTCGATACAACCCTATAACCACATGGAACCTCGATACAACCCTATAACCACATGGACCCTCGATACAACCCTATAACCACATGGAACCTCGATACAACCCTATAACCACATGGAACCTCGATACAACCCTATAACCACATGAACCTCGATACAACCCTATAACCATATGGAACCTCGATACAACCCTATAACCATATGGAACCTCGATACAACCCTATAACCATATGGAACCTCGATACAACCCTATAACCATATGGAACCTCGATACAACCCTATAACCATATGGAACCTCGATACAACCCTATAACCACATGAACCTCGATACAACCCTATAACCATATGGAACCTCGATACAACCCTATAACCATATGGAACCTCGATACAACCCTATAACCATATGGAACCTCGATACAACCCTATAACCATATGGAACCTCGATACAACCCTATAACCATATGGAACCTCGATACAACCCTATAACCATATGGAACCTCGATACAACCCTATAACCATATGGAACCCGATACAACCCTATAACCATATGGAACCTCGATACAACCCTATAACCATATGGAACCTAGATACAACCCTATAACCACATGAAGCTCGATACAACCCTATAACCATATGAACCTCGATAAACCCTATAACCATATGGAACCTCGATACAACCCTATAACCATATGGAACCTCGATACAACCCTATAACCATATGGAACCTCGATACAACCCTATAACCATATGGAACCTCGATATAACCCTATAACCATATGGAACCTCGATACAACCCTATAACCACATGAAGCTCGATACAACCCTATAACCATATGGAACCTCGATACAACCCTATAACCACATGAAGCTCGATACAACCCTATAACCATATGGAACCTCGATACAACCCGATAACCACATGGAACCTCGATACAACCCTATAACCATATGGAACCTCGATACAACCCTATAACCATATGAACCTCGATACAACCCTATAACCATATGGAACCTCGATACAACCCTATAACCATATGGAACCTCGATACAACCCTATAACCATATGAACCTCGATACAACCCTATAACCATATGGAACCTCGATACAACCCTATAACCATATGAAACTCGATACAACCCTATAACCATATGGAACCTCGATACAACCCTATAACCATATGGAACCTCGATACAACCCTATAACCATATGGAACCTCGATACAACCCTATAACCATATGGAACCTCGATACAACCCTATAACCATATGGAACCTCGATACAACCCTATAACCATATGAACCTCGATACAACCCTATAACCATATGAACCTCGATACAACCCTATAACCATATGGAACCTCGATACAACCCTATAACCATATGGAACCTCGATACAACCCTATAACCATATGGAACCTCGATACAACCCTATAACCATATGGAACCTCGATACAACCCTATAACCATATGGAACCTCGATACAACCCTATAACCATATGGAACCTCGATACAACCCTATAACCATATGAACCTCGATACAACCCTATAACCATATGGAACCTCGATACAACCCTATAACCATATGGAACCTCGATACAACCCTATAACCATATGGAACCTCGATACAACCCTATAACCATATGGAACCTCGATACAACCCTATAACCATATGGAACCTCGATACAACCCTATAACCATATGGAACCTCGATACAACCCTATAACCATATGGAACCTCGATACAACCCTATAACCATATGGAACCTCGATACAACCCTATAACCATATGGAACCTCGATACAACCCTATAACCATATGGAACCTCGATACAACCCTATAACCATATGGAACCTCGATACAACCCTATAACCATATGGAACCTCGATACAACCCTATAACCATATGAACCTCGATACAACCCTATAACCAATGAACCTCGATACAACCCTATAACCAGAACACTCGATACAACCCTATAACCATATGGAACCTCGATACAACCCTATAACCATATGGAACCTCGATACAACCCTATAACCATATGGAACCTCGATACAACCCTATAACCATATGGAACCTCGATACAACCCTATAACCATATGGAACCTCGATACAACCCTATAACCATATGGAACCTCGATACAACCCTATAACCATATGGAACCTCGATACAACCCTATAACCATATGGAACCTCGATACAACCCTATAACCACATGGAACCTCGATACAACCCTATAACCATATGGAACCTCGATACAACCCTATAACCATATGGAACCTCGATACAACCCTATAACCATATGGAACCTCGATACAACCCTATAACCATATGGAACCTCGATACAACCCTATAACCATATGGAACCTCGATACAACCCTATAACCATATGGAACCTCGATACAACCCTATAACCATATGGAACCTCGATACAACCCTATAACCATATGGAACCTCGATACAACCCTATAACCATATGGAACCTCGATACAACCCTATAACCATATGGAACCTCGATACAACCCTATAACCATATGGAACCTCGATACAACCCTATAACCATATGGAA
>CM026393.1:38949760-39023099 GCA_014843695.1 Archivesica marissinica | reverse complement strand
AGTGGAGCGGATAAGTGATATAATCGTTCAGTTGGTGATACAAGCATGAACATTGTCATGAGTAGTCTCCTTGGGTCACTTGACAAGAAAACGATCCTAGCCACTTGAAATTTCAAAATGGCGGCCATTTTCCAAGATGGCCGCCATCTGGATCTTTAAATTATACCTTTTCTCATAGAAATTGATTGGGTTGTCGGATCAAGGAGGTTTTGGTGTTGTTTCATATGTTTTAGACTATGCCGAAGCTAATGGTGCTAAAATAATCCACCTAAAATTCCAACATGGTGGCCAATTTCCAAGATGGCCGCCATCTGGATCTTAAATTTGCCTTTTATCATGGAAATTGATTGGGTTGTCCGATTAAGGAGGTGTTGGTGTCGTTTCTTATGTATTTGACTATGCTGAAGCCAATGGTGCTAAAATAGTCCACCTAAAATTCCAACATGTCAGCCATTTTCCAAGATGGCCGCCAACCATTTTCCAGGATGGTCGTCATCTGACACAAACAAATCTAGCTTTTGTTAGAGTTGTCGGAGTAATGTGGTTTTGGTGTCATTTATTATGTTTCGGATCATGTTGAAAGCAATTATGCTATGAAAAAGAACATATCATGCCCTTTTAATGCATCAAAATCAAATGTTGTTGATATGTTGATCCATAGATAGATCCAACAATGAGATGGATTAGAGACGAGTGAATATCTGCACTACCAGGGCACACTGGTGATATTTCACTGCTGTTAAACTCAGAATTGGGTTCAATGTCAGCTAACTGAAAGTTAGTATCCCAAATGCTATCTAATTTACCCCCAAAAGGTTAGATAGCCGCACCTGAATTGACAGGTTGTGCCAGCGCGGGAGAGCCGAGCCAAGGATAACGGGGGTTTTAGTTATCTGGATGGTGTACAGATCGCACGGGATTTAAATGGCATTGGATGAACGATCGGACTAGGTGTATGGCTATAAAGCATGAACCTAGTTGAATCCCATACATCAAAGTGCATGGTAAAAGGTGGTAAAAGGATAAACCCTCGGCCTTTACCTATTTGGTAGATTCGAAAAAACGAAAAAAAAAATTTCACCTTGTGACTTAGTTGGAATTTCGTTGGGACTTAGTCATTTCTGCCCTCTCAGCGACATTCATCCTTTGCATATAGTAGTCTGCACACATGGCAGTTCAGAAAACTAACTGGGACAAATGCTGCATTTGTCAGCAGGACACCAAGGAAAAACTCATTCAGCCAAGTTTATTCAACAGAGAGCAGGATCGTGCTGGTTATGCCAACATTGCAAGAAATGTTCCATTGTTTTACGAGATCAATGCTCTGCCAATCTTACTGAATCCGACCAGACTAGATGAAGGTGATGGCATAGATAGCACGTTGACGAAAAACAGAGCAAAATATCATCAGAGTTGTAAATTGTTGTTCAACAACACCAAGTTGGAAAGGGCCCAAAAGAGAGTGTATTCTACTGCTGCTGAAGCCGATACCGAAGAGATCCGTGTCAAGAGGCCAAGAACACCCCAGCCCTTGCAAGCTGTGTGCTTTATCTGTGAACGTGAGAGTCCAACGACCGCCTTAAGAGAAGCGATGACATTGAAAGTGAATGACAGGCTTAATGAATGTGCCAGGAATCTAAGCGACGAAAAGCTCCTTGCAAAGCTTAGTGCCGGGGATGCTGTTGCACAGGAATTTAAATACCACCCTGCCTGTCTAGCAGGACTGTACAACAGAGAGCGAGCCCTTCTCAATGCCCTCAAGTATGAGCAGAACCCAGAAAGCTCAGCCAGCCAGAACTTGTATCCCTTTGCCTTTTCAGAACTTGTCATCTACATCATGGACATGAAGACCACAAGTGAAGGCAAGGATACAGTTATATTCAAGCTTGCAGATCTAGTCGCTCTCTACAAGCAACGACTTCAGCAACTTGGTGTGGAATCACCAAATGTGAATTCAACCAGATTGAAGGAGCAGCTGCTTTCTCGCATACCTGAGCTAGAAGCGCACAAGACAGGACGTGATGTACTGATTGCATTCAAGAAGGACGTCAGCTCTGTTCTTTCCGATGCAAGCAAATACAACGAAGCCATTCACCTAGCTAAGGCTGCCAACATCATACGTAAAGAGATGCTTAATCACAAGACAAAGTTTGACAACGAATTCCATGAGGGATTTGTTGAAGAATCCATTCCGCCAACGCTTCTTCAGTTCATCTGCAATATCGAACATGGTGTGGATATCAAGTCACATTTGAATCATGGTGTATTCCAATCAGACATTGCTATAGCACAATTGTTGCAATATAATTGCTACACTAAGAACAAAGATGGCGCAACAACCCACAGGCACTCGAAAGACCGTGAAACTCCATTCGCTGTATACATCGGGATGACGGTTTTTGCAAAGACACGAAAAAGACAACTAATTGACATGCTTCATGAGAATGGAATTAGCATCTCCTACGACAGGGTGTTGGAAGTTTCCGCAATGCTAGGGGAATCCGTGGTGAACCAGTATGTGGCAGATGGGGTTGTGTGCCCACCGATTCTTCGAAAGGGACTCTTCACCACCTCTGCTATGGACAACATCGACCATAATCCAACAGCAACTACGGCAACTACATCATTTCATGGTACAAGTATTTCCATGTTCCAACATCCAAGCCCCGATAATGAAGGTGAGATAAGGCCACCACTCCAACTTTCAGACAACAGAGCAAAGAAAGTTCCTGAGATTCCTGAATCCTTCACCAACATCCGACCAGCTTTCTTCAATAAGAAAAACCCGGAGCCCCATCCTATAGCCAACATACCTTTGCAAGACCCAACCTTATTCAGTAGAAATTTCGCACCCGAGCATGACTGGCTGGAGAAGGTTAGCCTAACACAAGAAGTCAACGATTCTGCCAGCATAACATGGTCAGCTCACCATGCATCCCAAAGGAGGAGCCAGGGTTTTGACGTTAGCATTACATCACTGTTTCCCCTCCTCCGAGACCAGGCCCATTCTGTTGCGACAATAAGGCATGTCATGGACAAAGTTAGGGATACACTAGCATTCCTGAATCCAGGACAGACACCAGTTATAACTGCTGACCAGCCACTCTATGCCCTTGCTAAGCAGATCCAATGGCACTGGCCGGAGTATTATGGAGAAGACAAGTTTGTTATCATGTTCGGAGGTCTACATATTGAAATGACAGCATTGAAATCTATCGGAACGCTACTCAAAGACAGCGGATGGACTAGTGCCCTTGTTGAGGCTGGTGTAGCCTCACTTGGTACTGCAGATTCGTTTCTTTCAGCATCAAGTGTAACCAGAACACGCTTTTCACATCAGATCACAGTGTGCAGGCTGTATGAGCTCATGAAGGATGCATACAACACCTACAGGGAAGAGACACCTGACCACACTACCATCAATTTTGAAAGCTGGAGCACGGAACAGAAGAGGCCACAATTCAAGTTCTGGCTTCTCATTTATAGGATGGAGCTGACCATTCTCATTTTGATCCGATCATTTCGAGAAGCTAACTTCAGACTGTACCGTGAGGCACTGTTTGAACTGATACCGTACTTCTTTGCTGACAACAACGTTAACTATGCTCGATGGCTTCCAATCCACCTCCGAGACATGATGTGCATTGAGGAGCAACATCCAGAAGTGGCTAGAGAATTTCACAAGGGGAACTTTGTTGTTCACAAGTCAAACAGAGAATTCTCTGCAGTCGCAATTGATCAAGCTCATGAACAAAACAATGCTGTCATCAAAGGTGATGGGGGAGCAGTCGGCCTGACGGAGGACCCATCATCACTGAGAAGATGGATGGTAGCAGGTCCAGAGGTGAGCCGTCTGGTTGCAAACTATGAAGCTGTGTCAGGAGCCAAAGATGTGAATAAAAGTAGGTCTAATTGCCACCATGAACAAACAGAGGCTGCTCAAAAAGCATTTTTTGAGAAAGTGAAACGACTCACATCAGTGATGCGGGAAATGGGCAACCCTTTCACGGAAGAATCAGATGATCTGCTTGTGTTGGACACGAAGGACATTGCTGATTCCAGTGCAGCTGAGCTGATAACAGTACATCACGAACGAGGCAAAGAGCAGTTCAAGTCATTCATGACAGGTCTACAAAGCGGCGAAGGTCAGTGCTCTTTCTACAAGCCTATCAAGAAGAAATTCTATCAAGAAGAATATGATAAATTTCTTCCGACACAAGCCAACTGTCAGCGGAACAAACTCCAAGATGAAGGAACTAAAGGATGACTACCGACTTTTCTCCCGACTATTCATATCCTGCCAGAACAGGCACTGTGATTTGCAAGAGTTCTTCAAACATGAGAACCAATCAGGTCCCGCCTCTCTCAGTGATAGAGGAAAACTCCGCACGTGTACCAAATCACAATTGTCTGATATACTACAAGCCAAAGTGACATTGCCCGAGAAAAAGCCAGAATCAGATGTTCTCATCGTGGATGGATCAGCTATGGTGAATACACTGCCGCCACGTTCACCCAAGACGTTTGACGAATATGCAAGAATGGACATACTTCCGAGAATAGAGACATACAGCAATACATACAGGAGGACGGACATTGTGTTTGATGTTTACTGGCAGTCCAGTCTGAAGTCCGAGGCAAGGTCTAAACGGGGAAAAGCAATTAGGAGGAGAGTGACAGGCACAGGCAACACTCCATCAAACTGGCAAAGCTTCCTACGAGATGAAAACAACAAGCGGGAATTGTTCCATTTCATTGCTGATAAAGTTACGGAAATGACAACAGTCAACTTAGTCATTGTGACGAAGGGGGAAGACGCTGTTAGCAATCAAGATGCTGAGCTAGATGCAGTAGCCCCGTGTAGCCATGAAGAGGCAGACACGCGTATTTTCCTACATGCCCGACACGCAGTGAATGAGGGAAACAAATCCCTGATGATCGATGCCAATGACACGGACATTGTAGTCATAGCCACTTCCGTTATGCCCTCTTTGATGCAACTTGGCCTTGAGAAAATGTGGGTGACTTTCGGCAAAGGAGAGAAGACGAGATGGATTCCAATACATGAGGTGGTTTCAGCCATAGGACCAGAGAAAACACGTGGTATCCTGTTCTTCCATGCCTTCACCGGGTGTGATGTTGTGTCAGCCTTCCATGGCAAAGCAAAGAAGTCTGCCTGGCAAACATGGGACGTGTGTGACGAGGTCTCAAGCACATTTGCGAAACTCAGCCAATGCCCCTCTGCAGTGGAGGATAGTGACCTGCAAGCTCTGGAGAGATTTGTGGTGCTAATGTATGACAGGTCCAGCGATGTAAAAACTGTAAACGAGGCAAGGCTTGATCTCTTTGCCAGAAAGCAAAGACCATATGATTCGATACCACCAACTCAAGCAGCACTCAAAGAGCATGCCAAACGTGCTTCTTATGAGGCCGGACATGTGTGGGGACAGGCATTGATGCGACAGCCAGAAACGACCAGTCCATCAGACTGGGGATGGATCAAACAGGGCGAAGAGTGGAAAATCTTCTGGACTCCTCTTGCACCTATTGCGAAGAATTGTCAGGAGTTGACCAAATGTGGGTGTACCAAGGCATGTACTGGAAGGTGCAAGTGCTACAGCTATGGACTCAGTTGCACAGGTCTATGTAGTTGTCCCTGCCAGGCCTAGATGGGCACAATATGATGGATATCAGGAATGACACTTTACTGCATCACATGCATGACAAAAAAGAGGTTTCATTACATTACAATGAAACAGATTTCAAAGAAGTACACTTCCTGCCGATTGTGGTACGTTGTTTAAGGATCAAATAATCATTATACATTCTTTTTGATGGCAGAATTGGCTTCAGCATAGTCTAAAACATAAGAAACGACACCAACACCTCCTTAATCGGGCAACCCAATCAATTTCTATGAGAAAAGGTATAATTTAAAGATCAAGATGTCGGCCATCTTGGAAAATGGCCGCCATCTTGGAATTTTAGCTGGAGTCTTTTAGCACCTTTGGCTTCAGCATAGTCTGAAACATATGAAATGACACCAAAACCTCCTTAATCGGACAACCCAATCAATTCCTATGAGAAAAGGTATAATTTAAAGATCCAGATGGCCGCCATTTTGAAATTTCAAGTGGCTAGGATCGTTTTCTTGTCAAGTGACCAAAGGAGACTACTCATGACAATTTTCATGCTTGTATCACCAACTGAATGATTCTGCCCAAAAATCACTCTTATCCGCTCCACCTATATTAGACACTCTAGTAACAAGTAGACAAATTTGAAAAGGCGTGATTTTGATCGAAAATACGGGTTTAAAATTGTTTTAATGATGTTAAAAATGTGTAGCTTTGGTGTGTGGGTTAGTTATAGTACAAAATTAGTCGATATCCTGGTGATCGACGTTAAATTCAACCCATTTCAAAATCCTTGGACAAATCTAAAAGTGTGTATATGAACCACAAAATACCAGACAGCTGCTTTAAAAACAATGCATCTATAAAAACACCGACTGACCCCATATAGTCATTCTTTTCTCGCAAACACAGCAATCAAATTTAAGCGTGTCACACTGTTTATTGGGAGTAATCAACAACTTACCGACTAACGGTACATCACAGAGACCGCCGACTATAATACCCGATAGGGGCCTACTGCTAGATATCAAGATCAAAGTATTCCATCGGAATTTAGCACTAATTGTGCTAATTGGTCAATTATAAAATGTGTGCACATAATTATAGTATTGATTACTACACCGAGTCATTGTTTTATCGTTCTGTTAGACAAACGAGTTATTAGTAAACTTTTAATCAAATCTGATAACGAGTGATCGTGATCTGAAATTATTTTTCGAAAAATAATTACAATATTAATGCTGTCTGTCATTACAATGGTGAAACAGTGATAGTAGATATCCAGATCGATTGATAGGTGACGTTAAATTCGTGCCATTTCCAAAACCTAAGACAAATCTGGAAAAATGTCTAAGGTGGATTAAGTTGTGTGGACGACCAAACGACCAGCTGAATACATCCAAAATTAATGCAAACAGATATATTTGCACAAAAGTAAGTTGAAATTAATTTATTTATGCATAATAAAATATTTCGAAAAAATATATTCTGCATTTATAGATCTACTGTTCACAAGAGATATGTGAGTATAATGGTGATTAAAATTATACATGTGGTTCATACATATTGTCGTGGATGGTGGACTAGGGATCAGATAGTAGTAATAGTACCCATGCATGTGCAGAGCTGTGGGATTCCCATATTTGGGCCTAATGTTCGAGTCTTCTAGGAGGCATAGGGTCGAGTCTCTCAAGACGGTGGCATATTTCATTTCTTTTGATGTCAAAGTTGACACGATGTGGTTGTTCACTCTTCCGTTGACTGCGCAAGCATTTTCCACGAACACAACGCATATATCGTTAAACATTGTAGTACTTAGAGAAATAACCTTCACACCTACGTCTATTATGAGATGGGCTGTTGACAAATTAATCAATTACTGGAGAATATATTATTTTTCACACCTTGATTGGTCGGCTCAAACATTTGTGATGCTGGCTTGTATGCCCGTGTTTTATCAGCTTTAGAGCTGAGCCGTGCCATATGTCCAAGCCCTTGAATCATGTATAAATATCATGCTCTTCACATCAATTTCATTACAACCATGGCGTCTATTTTTCCATGCGTTTTTTGCTCTCGTCACGTTTCCAGCCGTATGCATGCTCTTAGCTGCGATAAGTGCCACCGTTGGAATCATCGAAAATGCGGAATGATTTATTTATTCTCCCCCATTCACTTTAATTAATCTTGATTAGTGGCCTGAAACCTAGATAGATAATCACTCCTGGTATGGCAAACACACGGCTACATAGTCCCATTCATAATTGTGTCTAATTACCTAAATAGCTAATAATAGCATTATTATAATGGGCCTGTATAATGCAGTACTATATATTATATATAAAATACAAACCTGTGATTATACGAATGCACTAGTATACGACACTACCATTAGACGAACAAGGGATTATACGAAACCACCTGAATTCACCTAAAACCCTTGCCTTCTTGCTTTCAACGAGATATTCTTATCTGGGTGAAATAAAACTAGAAATTCGACGGAATTTTATCTAGATTAACTCGATGCCTCATAATATCTAGAGAGGTACCTGCATCTTGCTACTTATACCGATAACGTAGCCAAAGATATGCAAAACGGCTTGGGACCAAATAATGAAAGTAGAGTCTGTAATTTTTTTCAACAGACCGTATGCATCAGTGATTGCTTAGTATCCCATGTTTCAACTAGCCCAATTGCATCAACACACTCTACGATTGGTTCATACATAGTTTGCTCTTCAACCTACTTTGTTTCACAAAAGATTTCACAATGCAAGATTAAGTACTTGTGAAATCTTTTGTGAAACAAAGTAGGTTGAAGAGCAAACTATGTATGAACCAATCGTAGAGTGTGTTGATGCAATTGGGCTAGTTGAAACATGGGATACTAAAGCAATCACTGATGCATACGGTCTGTTGAAAAAAATTACAGACTCTACTTTCATTATTTGGTCCCAAGCCGTTTTGCATATCTTTGGCTACGTTATCGGTATAAGTAGCAAGATGCAGGTACCTCTCTAGATATTATGCAGGCATATCAAATGATACACATGTTAAACACTCTGTATCTGCAACTAGAAATAACGAGTACGTGCAAATCTTTGAAATTGCAACGAAAACGGCCCAATCTGCAGGGATCGATTTAGCCTGGGAACAGGCGTCAATATATTTTTCCTGGTCAGTCAAATAAATATAGTTTAACACCGAGACTAATATTAATTGAGCCGTATTGAGTTTCTGATCATATCAATTAGCCTGGGAACAGGCGTCGATATATTTTGCCTGGTCAGTCAAATAACTATATTTTAACACCGATACTATTAATTGGGCCGTATTGAGTTTCTGAACATACCAATTGTCATTGGCTAGAAGTTAAAAAGTGAAAGATCAACAGACTGCAACCCAGGCTACATATCAACGTCATTTTGCCAGAAGTTAATAAGTGGAAAATCGACAGACTGGCAACCAGGCTAGGATCGATTTACAGATGCCAAGCAGGAATGGACACCAGCGTTTGAGAAATAATGTTCCCACAGACACAACCGAAAAGTAGTATGCTGCGATTTGTGGACTCTTTATGACACAGCAGTTGAATTAAAGGTTCAACACGGTAACACAGCAAGCCTGTCTAGCATTATGTCAAAAAAGGGGACAAGTCAAACCCCGCCATTTATAGGGCTATCTTACTGACATGTTTTCAATGCAAGGTTCTAGAACATATAGTTTCCTCCTCGATAGTAAAACACTTCACTAACCACAGTATTCTGTACCATTTGCAGCATGGTTTTTAGAGAAAAACGGTCATGCGTGACCCAATTAGTAATGCTAGTCAAGGACTTGGTTACCTCTGTCTACAATAAGCATCAGGTAGAGCTCATCCCCCCATTAGACTTCAGTAAGTCTTTCGACAAGGTCAATCACGAGAAAGTACTACTAAAATGCATGACTAGGGAGTCAGAGGTCAAACATTAAGGTGGATTAAGAGCATTCTAGACAATAGACTCCAGTCAGTTGTCCTTAATGGTATTAGTTCAGAGGCCATTCCGGTGACTATACGTACTTGGACCCCTGCTTATCCTAGCCTATATAAACGACCTCCCACAAAACATCAGTTCCAAAGTCCGTATCTTTGCAGATGATACTGCAGTCTATCTATCACTGACATCATTCTGCAAATGAATCGGTCACACTCGAAAACGATCTTAAGAGATTAGAAGAGTGGGACATGGAATTTAACCCCTCCAAATGTCAAGTTATCCATGTCACCAGAAGGAAACATCCTATTCCCAGTCAATATAAACTCCATGGAGTCCTACTTGAGTCGGTCACCTCAGCCAAATACCTTGGCGTGGATATCTCAAATAACCTGTCGTGGGACACTCACATAAAAAGGTCAACTAAGAAAGCAAACCAAACATTAGGATTTCTACGTAGAAACCTCCAGGTCAAATCCGAACCCCTTAAGTCCATGATGGCTTACCAGACACTATAGTGATACCCCATCTTGAATATGGCTCCGAGATCTGGTCGCCCCATACCCAAACATTGATATACCATATTGAAGGTGTCCAGCGAAGAACAGCCCATTGGATACAGGCTGACTTCTATCGTACCTCTATAGTGTTACAGACATGCTACATTCACTAAATCTGCGCAGACTAGATCAACGGTGTATTGACAATATGTTATCCCGTATGTATACAATTCACAATGGTCTTGTTGTTATCCCCTATGAAAATTACCTTGTTCCCATTTCCTCATCCTGCTCGCCATTGTCATTCCTTAAGCTACTACGATACAAGTTTTCCTTTTTTCAAGAATCTACCATAATCATTGGAACCATCTCCCTCCTGACATTGCCCATCTCCCTACCATAGAGCAATTCAATACGGCAGTTTGCCATATTGACCATGCCAGTCCCTAGTTGTTCTGCGCAGCTGCCTTTAAACTTTTACCACAATTTATTTTTCATTACTTTCTTATAATTATGCTTTTAAGTTTAACTACTCATACTTTTAACTTCTTTACGGTTTTTGATGCGCAACATGTATACATCCCCGCGAGTGGTTCGACATTAGAGGAAGATAGATAGATAGTATTGAGTATTGGGAGTATGATGTAGGTTTGCCCAGTATCGAACCTGATGCTCTATGTGTAAGCTGTATGTATGTATGTATGTATGTATGCATGTATGCATGTATGCATGTATGCATGTATGCATGTATGCATGTATGCATGTATGCATGTATGCATGTATGTATGTATGTATGTATGTATGTATGTATGTATGTATGTATGTATGTATGTATGTATTATGAGTATGTATTATATGTATGTATGTATGTATGTATGCATGTATGCATGTATGCATGTATGCATGTATGCATGTATGCATGTATGCATGTATGCATGTATGCATGTATGCATGTATGCATGTATGCATGTATGCATGTATGCATGTATGCATGTATGCATGTATGCATGTATGCATGTATGCATGTATGCATGTATGCATGTATGCATGTATGCATGTATGCATGTATGCATGTATGCATGTATGCATGTATGCATGTATGCATGTATGCATGTATGCATGTATGCATGTATGCATGTATGCATGTATGCATGTATGCATGTATGCATGTATGCATGTATGCATGTATGCATGTATGTATGTATGTATGTATGTATGTATGTATGTATGTATGTATGTATGTATGTATGTATGTATGTATGTATGTATGTATGTATGTATGTATGTATGTATGTATGTATGTATGTATGCATGCATGCATGTATGCATGCATGCATGTATGTATGTATGCATGTATGAGTATGTATGTATGTATGTATGTATGTATGTATGTATGTATGTATGTATGTATGTATGTATGTATGTATGTATGTATGTATGTATGTATGTATGTATGTATGTATGTATGTATGTATGTATGTATGTATGTATGTATGTATGTAGGTATGTATGTATGTATGTATGTATGTATGTATGTATGTATGTATGTATGTATGTATGTATGTATGTATGTATGTATGTATGTATGTATGTATGTATGTATGTATGTATGTATGTATGTGTGTGTGTGTGTATGTATGTGTGGATGTATGTGTGTATGTATGTGTGGATGTATGTGTGTGTGTATGTATGTGTGTATGTATGTGTGTGTGTGTGTGTGTGTGTATGTGTGTGTGTATGTGTGTGTGTATGTGTGTGTGTATGTGTGTGTGTGTGTATGTATGTATGTATGTATGTATGTATGTATGTATGTTCCATTAATGTCAAACCCCACTCGGGGACCTATACATGTTTCCTGTGCAGGCTTAGCCGACCTAAGCAATTAACCAGTACTAAGTAATGTGTGTGAGGTGCCTTGCTCAATGACACTACATACGTGGCCTTTCCGAGTAACGAACCCGGGACCGTTTGATTCCAAATATGACGCTCTACCACTGGACCACACTAGTTAGTTGACACTGCTGTTATATTTTATAACAACACCGGCGATTGTCCGTTTCCCACACCTTTCTGCCGATTTTGATTGACAGTTGGCGTTAGCCAATCGCATCCATCTTGTTAGACAAACAATGCATATTAGACACACTAGTAACGAGTAGACAAATTTGAAAAGGCGTGAATTTGATCGAAAATACGGGGTTTAAAATTGTTTTAATGATGTTGAAAATGTGTAGCTTTGGTGTGTGGGTTAGTTATAGTACAAAATTAGTCGATATCCTGGTGATCGACGTTAAATTCAACCCATTTCAAAATCCTTGGACAAATCTAAAAGTGTGTATATGAACCACAAAATACCAGACAGCTGCTTTAAAAACAATGCATCTATAAAAACACCGACTGACCCCATATAGTCATTCTTTTCTCACAAACACAGCAATCAAATTTAAGCGTGTCACACTGTTTATTGGGAGTAATCAACAACTTACCGACTAACGGTACATCACAGAGACCGCCGACTTATAATACCCGATAGGGGCCTACTGCTAGTATCAAGATCAAAGTATTTCCATCGGAATTTAGCACTAATTGTGCTAATTGGTCAATTATAAAATGTGTGCACATAATTATAGTATTGATTACTACACCGAGTCATTGTTTTATCGTTCTGTTAGACAAACGAGTTATGTAGTAAACTTTTAATCAAATCTGATAACGAGTGATCGTGATCTGAAATTATTTTTCAAAAAATAATTACAAATTAATTAATGCTGTCTGCCATTAACAATGGTGAAACAGTGATAGTAGATATCCAGATCGATTGATAGGTGACGTTAAATTAGTGCCATTTCCAAAACCTAAGACAAATCTTGAAAAAATGTCTAAGGTGGATTCAGTTGTGTGGACGACCAGTTGAATACATCCAAAATTAATGCAAACAGATATATTTGCACAAAAGTAAGTTGAAATTAATTTATTTATGCATAATAAAATATTTCGAAAAAATATATTCTGCATTAATAGATCTACTGTTCACAAGAGATATGTGAGTATAATTGTGATTAAAATTATACATGTGGTTCATACATATTGTCGTGGATGGTGGACTAGGGATCAGATAGTAGTACTAGTACCCATGCATGTGCAGAGCTGTGGGATTCCCATATTAGCTCAGTGAACGTACTGGTGTTCAGTTTGTGGGCCTAATGTTCGAGTCTTCTAGGAGGCATAGGGTCGAGTCTCTCAAGACGGTGGCATATTTCATTTCTTTTGATGTCAAAGTTGACACGATGTGGTTGTTCACTCTTCCGTTGACTGCGCAAGCATTTTCCACGAACACTTAACACGTCCTCAACCGTTAAATATATCTGTACTTTAGAGAAATAACCTTCACACCTACGTCTATTATGAGATGGGCTGTTGACAAATTAATCAATTACTGGAGAATATATTATTTTTCACACCTTGATTGGTCGGCTCAAACATTTGTGATGCTGGCTTGTATGCCCGTGTTTTATTAGCGTTAGAGCTGAGCCGTGCCATATGTCCAAGCCCTTGAATCATGTATAAATATCATGCTCTTCACATCAATTTCATTACAACCATGGCGTCTATTTTCCCATGCGTTTTTTGCTCTCGTCACGTTTCCAGCCGTATGCATGCTCTTAGCTGCGATAAGTGCCACCGTTGGAATCATCGAAAATGCGGAATGATTTATTTATTCTCCCCCATTCACTTTAATTAATCTTGATTAGTGGCCTGAAACCTAGATAGATAATCACTCCTGGTATGGCAAACACACGGCTACATAGTCCCATTCATAATTGTGTCTAATTACCTAAATAGCTAATAATAGCATTATTATAATGGGCCTGTATAATGCAGTACTATATATATATATATAAAATACAAACCTGTGATTATACGAATGCACTAGTATACGACACTACCATTAGACGAACAAGGGATTATACGAAACCACCTGAATTCACCTAAAACCCTTGCCTTCTTGCTTTCAACGAGATATTCTTATCTGGGTGAAATAAAACCGAGAAATTCGACGGAATTTTATCTAGATTAACTCGATGCCTGCATAATATCTAGAGAGGTACCTGCATCTTGCTACTTATACCGATAACGTAGCCAAAGATATGCAAAACGGCCTGGGACCAAATAATGAAAGTAGAGTCTGTAATTTTTTTCAACAGACCGTATGCATCAGTGATTGCTTTAGTATCCCATGTTTCAACTAGCCCAATTGCATCAACACACTCTACGATTGGTTCATACATAGTTTGCTCTTCAACCTACTTTGTTTCACAAAAGATTTCACAATGCAAGATTAAGAAGGCCCCGAGGTTATAAAACTTTTTTGAGTTCGATCTCAAACTCAACTCAAGTGCTGTGCTCAACTCCTGTCTCAAACTCAGAAACGTAGGTTATAAAACTTCTGAGTTTGAACTCAGGTTGAGTTTGAGAAAAACTCGAGATTAGCTTTGAACAAACTCAATAACCAAATCAAGTCTCAAAATGGCTGATGTAGTCAGACGACACCAAAGACGGAATCGTATAACTTGCGCAATACATAGTTCCAACAGCAGTCAAAAACACTGATAAGATCTTATCTTGGCAGCCATTTTGACTGGCAAGTTTTATTAACGGCAATTTCATGATTTTACTAGTAATTCTTTAATTGCAATAACTTTATTAATTTTGGTTTCTTAGTATAAAATTTGGTATGATTATAAAGGTATTAAATTGTACTTTTTAAATAATAATTTATTTTTTGACAGTGATGTATGGATTATAAATTATAAGAACTTAACTTGCACCTATTTTTGAAAGTCTATTTTCACAGTTGAAATATTAATATACAGGTAAATTATTATGTATTCATTATTGATATGAAATTTGTGAAATGATACAAAATATATGTCCATTTAGAGCTTTCCAACAATGTATGAACGATGGTGATGGGATGAAAAATAAATATTTTATGAAGAAAACAAAATTACGCTACTATATATAATATCTGATCAACTTTGCCATTCAAAATGGCAGCCACAGTAGGAATGATGACGTCACACGGGAACTATGTATTGGGCAAATTAGACGCCCTCGTGTTTTTCGCGACAGGAGCAATCCACTAGAAGACTTGAGAGAGGACGAGGTGTTTCGGAGATATCGGTTTTTACCCGAAACTATTATGTTTATTATGACAATTATCCCTGACATGTCGGCGAATACGAACAGAAACTTACCTGTACCACCATTGTTGCAACTTTTGACAACATTACGGTATTTAGCAACCGGCTGCATTCACCAAATTGTTGCCGACACAGTGAACTTATCCCGCAGCACAGCCGGGAGGTGCATACGTGTTGTCACTCGCCATATTGCAGCAGCAACCCCTCAATTTATTAAGTTTCCAACTGGAGAAAGTGCAGCAAAAGTGAAATGTGCTTTTGCCAATGTTCACGGTAAGAATGCATTTACATGTACAATAATGTGCGGCATTGATTTTAGTAAAATGTATACTGATTGGCCAATCAAATAACGGATGTTGACACTAACGGGGCGCTTTAGGGTATTACGTTTAATGTTACCTACTGACACCGTTATATGTATTGGTATGTTTATTACCAAAATCATATCGAGTAAATTATGTAATCGGATAGAAAACTATTTTTACTGGGTCCACATGTACACTATATAATTAAAAGATTAAAGTGCGCATAAACTTTGTGCAAAAGAAAGCAGACCTATACATTGGTGTATTGATCTATTTACGCAGAAGCTATACATTGACATAAATGGGTCCTGTGCTATACAGTGACAGCTATCACACACGGGTCCCTGTGCTATACAGTGACAGCTAACATACACTGGGCATTGTGCTATACAGTGACAGCAATCACACATGGGGCATTGTGCTATACAGTGACAGCAATCACACATGGGGCATTGTGCTATACAGTGACAGCTAACACACACGGAGCATTGTGCTATACAGTGACAGCTAACACACACGGGGCATTGTGCTATACAGTGACAGCAATCACACATGGGACATTGTGCTATACAGTGACAGCTAACACACACGGGGCATTGTGCTATACAGTGACAGCTATCACACACGGGGCATTGTGCTATACAGTGACAGCTAACACACACAGTGCATTGTGCTATACAGTGACAGCTATCACACACGGGGCATTGTGCTATACAGTGACAGCTATCTCACACAGGGCATTGTGCTATTCAGTGACAGCTATCACACACGGGGCATTGTGCTATACAGTGACAGCTATCACACACGGGGCATTGTGCTATACAGTGACAGCTAACACACACAGTGCATTGTGCTATACAGTGACAGCTATCGCACACGGGGCATTGTGCTATACAGTGACAGCTATCACACACAGGGCATTGTGCTATACAGTGACAGCTATCACACACGGGGCATTGTGCTATACAGTGGCAGCTATCACACACGGGGCATTGTGCTATTCAGTGACAGCTATCACACACGGGGCATTGTGCTATACAGTGACAGCTATCACATTTTGGCGTAGCAAATTGGATTTGTTGTGATGATAAATCCAAAAATGCTCCTATTTTATACAGATACATATAATGTGATTTATTTATTGCTTTAGGCTTTCCTAACGTGCTGGGCTGTATTGATGGCACATGTATACGTCTGCAGAGACCTTCAGAGAATGAAGCGGACTTCGTGAATAGGAAAGGTTATCATGCATTGAATGTACAGGTACATGTCATTCTTCATCCTTTATTAATCTAGCAGATGTACTGTGCTTAATGATAGAAGTACTATAGCCAGTTTGCAAGACAGAAACAACCACATACAGGTAGAAAGCTGTTTAGTTTACACAAATATGGAATGCACTGCCATGAGTGAGAGAGTGAAGCAATGTGGAATTTAAGGGCCTTTTTCTAAGGGCACAATCTTAATGGGTACAGGTAAGGCAGTGAGCCAAATTTAAAATAACAAATAATTGTTTTATGTCTCGATATTTAATGAACACATAACATTATTTTCCATTTAAAAATACGGATTTGGAGTATCCAACATGAACATCCCGTAGAGACAATTCAAACAAAACTAAGTGAGCTAATAATACTGAACATATTAACAATCAGTAAGCAAAGTATACTGAACATATTAACAATCAGTCAGCTAAGCATACTGAACATATTAACAATCAGTCAGCTAAGTATACTGAACATATTAACAATCAGTCAGCTAAGTATACTGAACATATTAACAATCAGTCAGCTAAGCATACTGAACATATTAACAATCAGTCAGCAAAGTATACTGAACATATTAACAATCAGTCAGCTAAGCATACTGAACATATTAACAATCAGTCAGCTAAGCATACTGAACATATTAACAATCAGTCAGTCAGCTAAGCATACTGAACATATTAACAATCAGTCAGCTAAGCATACTGAACATATTAACAATCAGTCAGCTAAGCATACTGAACATATTAACAATCAGTCAGCTAAGCATACTGAACATATTAACAATCAGTCAGCTAAGTATACTGGACATATTAACAATCAGTCAGCTAAGTATACTGAACATATTAACAATCAGTCAGCTAAGCATACTGAACATATTAACAATCAGTCAGCTAAGTATACTGGACATATTAACAATCAGTCAGCTAAGTATACTGAACATATTAACAATCAGTCAGCTAAGTATACTGGACATATTAACAATCAGTCAGCTAAGTATACTGGACATATTAACAATCAGTCAGCTAAGCATACTGAACATATTAACAATCAGACAGTCAGCTAAGTATACTGGACATAACAATTATGCTTGTACATGTAACTAACAACGTTAACCTTATTATATGTGGTATTAGACAGCAGAGTGTTTCGTAGTTCAGCTTTATGTTTGCAGTTTGAGAATGGTAACTAAATAATGTTGTGATTTTGTAATGGATTTGGGAGTGGAAAAATTCTGTTAACTAAGTAATTACACATCAAGGCATTTTTAATATAGGTCCACTGGGTAATGCTAGACGACAATCATAAAAAATCATAATATTATGTTTTACGGGAAGAGGAATTATAAAGATATACTCTAAAATTCTATTGGAAATAGAGCAATAAACATGCTCATCGTTAATAAACATATTAATCTGTAACAAGATCTTCAAGAGTAATACGGTGCCTCCCCCGCTAAATTAATTTACAAATTCAGGAAACGATGACGTATTTCAACACTAGCAGTCAGTACATGTTATTTCAAATACATCACTAATTATTATCTCCACAGGTGAACACGATGGACTACTGCTGGGAGATTCCGGATATGCATGCCGTTATTTCCTAATGACTCCATTCCTAAATCCAGCTACTGATTCACAAATGAAATACACCAATGCACTGTGTAAGACAAGAGTTTTAATTGAGCAGACATTTGGCATCATTAAGAGGCGTTTTAGAGTGTTACACTGTGAAATGCTGACGAATCCTTCACAGGCAGTCATCAATACGGCTGCATGTGTTGTACTTCACAACATTGGAATTAATCGTGGCGACATTATTAACTACGACCGTTTAGAAGATCAAGACACAAACATCGACATGCAGGAGAACCTGATATTTGATGGTGCTGCAATGAGAGACCACCTCGTGAATACATTTTTTAGTTGAGATGGGTATTACTTTTTGGCTGCCACATGACAAAACTCATAAATCAAGAACTGCTAATGATAGACAGATAAACCTGCTAATGATAGACAGATAAACCTGGTAATGATAGACAGATAAACCTGGTAATGATAGACAGATAAACCTGGTAATGATAGACAGATAAACCTGCTAATGATAGACAGATAAACCTGGTAATGATAGACAGATAAACCTGCTAATGATAGACAGATAAACCTGCTAATGATAGACAGATAAACCTGGTAATGATAGACAGATAAACCTGCTAATGATAGACAGATAAACCTGGTAATGATAGAAAGATAGACTTGGTTACAAACTGTTGCTAATATTGTGAAAAACCAATAAGTTTCAAATGACTAATGTTAATAATGCTAGTATCTAAAGTTCAAAATGTTTAGGTTCACTGTTCGTCTGTAACTGATAAGCCAAATTCTGATTGGATTTTTAACTAGTAATAAAGATTCATGGTTGAGTAACACAACTTTTGTGCAGTGGCAGCCTCTTCCTGTTCATATAAAACATCTCTTTGCAACGCGATCAGCTGGGTATCTTGAATGGTATTCTCCAACTGGGCACGCTGCAGCTTTCCATTACCTGAAAATGATACATGATATTGCTGGTTATTTTATAATTGTGGCTAGACATACCGCGCCTAATAATGTTTCGTGGCTAGACATACCGCACCTAATAATGTCTCGTGGCTAGACATACCGCACCTAATAATGTCTCGTGGCTAGACATACCGCACCTAATAATGTCTCGTGGCTAGACATACCGCATCTAATAATGTCTTGTGGCTAGACATACCGTAACTAATAATGTCTCGTGGCTGGACATACCGCACCTAATAATGTCTTGTGGCTGGACATACCACACCTAATAATGTCTTGTGGCTGGACATACCGTAACTAATACTATCTATTTTGTCAGATACTCACATGGAATAGACTTTTTTGGTTTTTCTGTGCCAAGTACGAGTTCTAAAACAGATAGAATGTACATGTGTCAGAATTTGAATTTGTACACTCCAAGCGATGTATCATAGTCACGTTCACATTATCATGTTCAAACAGAACAATTGTGAATATTGCTAAATAAACACTAGTCCATAGTCAAGATAAATATTTTGATCCTGGATCAACTGTGTATTATTAGAATACCGATATTTAATATTGAAATCATTTTGGTCTTTCTGTTGTTTAATGGCAAAAGACATGGTATGGAGTTCTGACGCGTATGATTTAACAATGCAGGCCATAATATGATGTGCATGTAGCAGGAACCTCGTAGGTAGGACCATCACTGGACCATCTATATATATTGTGTGATACACTTTACGGAAAAATATTTTGTTTGTTTGTGATGTTATTTAATTATGTACGTTGTCAAGATGTTGATATCAATTTGAAGCGCTGACACTTTGTTTATATCTCTATGTACCAGTGTTGGCTTAATTAACACACTCACCCGACGTATCCATGATGCTACTGCATCCGGCTTGTTCAACAGATGGAACAATGGGAGCCTGGTCGTCCATACTGTCACTATCGACAGTGGCTAGTGTAGTAGAATCTGAAATTGACATGAGCTGCATAATAGACAGAGTCAGAGGTCATCCTCCTATGATAACATGTTTGATACGCCATCTGATCATAATAATATTAAGAGGATATATGTTTGTTTTAATGAATGATTGAATTGTAATTCACTTAATGAACAGTGAAAGCATTATTGTCATGAGTGGCCATATAAGATAACAAGATTTTGCTATGTTCATGAGTTAATTATTATTCGCCGTTCACTTTAATAAACACATATCATGGATGCTTCTCTTCTTAGCGCTATGTATCAATTCAAATATAATGCATATAATGCATACATGTACTATAAAGTTTAAATTACCAATTATAAGGATTATTCTCGTAACCAATCATGGTATTACACGTGTGTACATGTAAGACATTATGAGATGACTGTATTACACTGAATACAAGCAAAGTAGTATTCATATTTGTCAGTCTGTACTCCCTTTAATCTTATGCTACCAAAGGGAGGCATATAGTCCTACTTTCAGTTTCGAGTTTGTTTTATCGCAAAAAAATACTGTTTACCAAATGCACAAAAGCATACAAAATATAATGTTAGAATGTGTAGCAGCATTGCTACCAATACGTAAAAGTTGATTTTTTCAAATATCTTTTACTTCATACGATGTAATGCTGCTTTGAGTGTGAGCTTGACGTAGAAGCCACATGTTTACGTTTTATGTGTAAACAGAGAGTTATTGATGGAAGGAAAGATACAAATGTCACATTAAATTATCCTTACTATCATCTGTATCAACAGATACAGGTAAACCTGTCATCCCTGGCCTGTCTTTAAACGCGAGGGCTATGGCCTCCTCACCCTTCGTAAGGTGAGGAGGCTCCTTCCCTCCCCCAGTCCTTTTTGTGGAGGTCCTCCGCTTATCTATTTTCTCTTTTGCTGAAAACAAAACCAGATTATGAAATATATGATTATGACAATGGTTCTTACATCATATGCAAAGCTACGCGCTCTGGTCAGCTTCTTCTGGATGTTGGTTAATATACAACTGACTGAATGCGCTATGGGCGTACACATGAGACACCGGACTGTTTCCAACGATGAAGTAGATGTAGGTGTTGTGACGATTCTAGCCAATATTACACACAAACAAACAATATCTTGTGTGTACTCAATCGTAATATTAAAAAATTACATTCTATTCAACATAATACAAAATGAGCATGCATTGATTATACTTCCACCGCCTAATCACACCACATTGTGTGTATTCAAGGATATATATAAACATTTTCACTTCATTTACCACGATATTCTGTATTTGTGACACAATCAGTGGAACGGTTAGATTTGTAGATTTTCGACAATGAGCAATAACTTATGTTTATCTTACATCTTTGCTTCAAATTGGCAAATTTTTATTTTTTCGACATCCTTTTTTGATGAGGTGAACTGTCTGAAAATAAATAAATTAGGATGCATTATGGGTATATCGCGGTACTAACTATTAAAAACCAAACTACAGATATACTATTATTTACCTGAATTTAAAACTCATTTTGCATCATCTTATGACTTCTCCACTTCAACATTACACATACACAAAGAAAAAATACTATTGGGAATCACTTGTGTTTATCATGCTTTTGATGCCATCGTGTCAGCAGTTACGTAGTCAGTAGTTCCGAGTATACCGCGGCAAATGGCCGAGGCCCTGATTTGGGTGTTTATACAAAGGTAGTCATAATAAAATGATGTGAGTATTTGATAGAGACCTTAATCTGTATAATATGTAAGTATAGCAGTAAATTTGTCATTTTAACATAACACATGAATATCTTTTTAATCTCCCACGAGAAAACAACAAACAGCCTTAGGCCCACGATGGGCCTACTTTTTATGAATAATAAAATGCGGGAATCTGGCTATATCACCACATGTCAATAGATGTACGGAAGAAAGTTCCATATATATGAACATCAACTTGTGTTTAATAAATTAATACTAAATTTGGGGAGGGGGACTGTTTTGAAAAATAATCATTCAATAGAAAAGGCGTGTCTCAGACCTTAAAATTATGCCCATATTTGGTAATACGGCAATTACGTAGTAACCTAAACACGTGGTCAAAACAGCTTCATTCATAAATACCAGGTAGCAGACCGCCATTTTACAAAGTTGGAATGAACATAAATATATATTATGGACATTTGGAGTGTTTTATCAGATAAAGGGGTGGGGTAATTTTGCATAGATCTTGATATTCAGGTAAGCATCTTGCATCAGTAATTTTCGAACCACCTACTTTGACAGTTTATGATTTCTTGTTTATCAACACATGTTTCCCTTTCTGGGTCAACACTGATCCAATGGAAAGAATGATAGGTGGCGTTATTTTACCTCGTTCTGAAAAAGTGTGGATGCCTCGGTATGTTACGACCAGCGGTATGTTAAGAAACGACTATCCTCTAGTGTCCTCAAATCGTGATACCTTCGTTTTCGTTACCCCGTAAGTATTTACAATACTGCACGCGATCGGTGTTTCCTGACGTCACCAATCAGGAATAGATAGTGTCAAAGGTCATTTTCCATATTTGGCAACAAAAATGCTCCCTATAATCCTTGGAGGCGTAAGAAATCGGTTATTTTCCTTGGATTGGTATAAAACATGCTATCTTTCATAATGCAATATTGCATCACCATTTATCCATTGGATTTACTGCAAAATATTGACCATTTCCAGTTTTGTTTTGCGTCGTCTGATTTGTTTACCTACCTGTCATTTAATGTGAAGGTCAATATAGACTGGGTTACAAGTTTAATTAGTGCAAGGGGAGTTCGTTTTGGAGACATCTCTTATATTGTTTTGAGTTCCATACAGTGTTACTGTCATCGTCAACTAAGCGATGTGTCCTGTAGTGTAGTGTACTTAAAGGAATAGTTTTTAATTTTGTTTTAGGTTTATGGCAGTCCACCACCTACAAAGCGAAAGTACAGGCAATATTCATCAACAGCCCTTACAAATGGGCACAGTGTGACCATTGGACCCACCTCATTTACTGTTCAAAAGTCAGGTTTACAAGATTAGGTGATGAAATCAGGTGTCCACATGTTTAAATGCTGTTAAACTGTGAAAGTGTTCACTGTGAAAAGAAATATTCATCAAAATAATAGAAATGATCATTATGCTTTATGAAACGTGTTCATTTTATAATTACACCCATTCGATGTTACGCAAAATTGATTTGCTGAAAGGTCACGATAACTCCGGTACCAGTCACCACATATGTCTGTTTCGGGTCATGGTAAAAATGACAGCGCCCGTTGTTATTTACGTAGTCATATTCATTTCTAATTCTTTGGAATAAAAGAGGAATGTTACTTTATTTACATCATACATTTAGAAACTATGTAGCTTTAAGGTTCGTTTTGTTGAATGCCAATCATTTCTTATCATAACGGAAACCGGACACTCGAGGGTATACATTGCATTTGATGTCCATATCCATCCTCCATAAATTGTGAATGTGGCTATAAACCAGTGAGTTTGAGTTTTGAGTCGAGTTTAGAGCTGAGATCAAAAAAGTTTTATAACCTCGGGGCGTTAGACGCCATTTGGTTAGATAGCTTGTCTCACGTGGTTACAGCGAGCACCTGTAACTATGGGGGGCGTGCCTAAGTAGCATGGAAAATATATTTTTTATGTTGACTTTTTGTATAAAACTTGAACACAAGGACTGGGGGTTTGTAGATTTTTCCAACAAGGCAAGTGTCGATATGGAGACAATTGCTCGAATGAACATCCAAGTGGTGGAAATCAAGGTTTGTTAAAATGAATTACAGTAAATTCGTACCCTGGACGTTTCGTACCCAATGTCTGAGACGATTCAACTGGATGTGCTACTTGCCTAGGGGAGGGGCTGGTACATGAGCCTACATGTTCTCAATTCTAATCAGCAATAGTGGATAGTTTCTGTTGAAGTCTTCTGTGATGGCCGCCCAATTTGATCGAAGGTATTGCGTCTTGGGAGTATCATGTAGATGTAGGATAGCCTGGATAGGACACGCAGTCCTTGTAATAAATCTATCTATCTTCCTTTTATGTCGAACCCCTCGCAGGGACGTAGACATAATGGAGAGGACTGAATAGACTCCTGGTCCAACTTGTCAATAATTCCCGATAGAAAACAGAAAGCTAGACAAGCTGGTTGTGCTACGTTGTTGAACCTTGACTTCAACTGCTGTATCATATTGTGGTATAAAAACGGCTAGTTTATAATACCTTTATAAGTGAAACCGAGCCGCACATCATGGGTGTTTAGCAGTTATATCCCCGCCCCACCCATCGTCGGCGACCAACAAGGTTTAATTCATCGTACTGGTAACCAAAATAGGGCCCTATCATGGTCCAGCCAGTATACAGGGTTTGTTGAAATAACAAAATAATGTAAATAGGGTCCACATTCATTCGTAATACAACTCGTTTATCATGAATAACACGAAGTATGGTACATATTCACCGTGATATCTCATATGTGTGCCTATGCATATTTATTTGTAGACTAATCTTAGTTAAATTATCTCTAATCGAAAGTATCGTGTGTTTAGTATTGACTCAGTGACAAACAAACGTCAATTCAGGAGCGCAGATGACCTACTTTTCACTTTTGAAAGTTTGTATATATCACAAAAACACTGTTTAGTTACTGTTTACTGATTCAAATGTAGTGTTCTTATACCCAGAATAATGTGTTTTAGTAGCTATGCATTTATACGTAAAAAAATTGCATTTTATATGCTTTTTGCAATGTAATGTCGCTTTAATGTATAAACAAGATTATTTCTAATTTATTTTACAGGTTTTAGCATGACAGCTCAGAGACAGTTGTTTGGTGGGAATAGAGGAGGTGGTGGCCAGAAAGTTTCATTCCGAGATTCAGCCAATCAGAATGGGAGCTCTTACAGATGGGTATCCCAGGATGCACAGCAGCAACAACAACAACAACAACAGGGTAGTCGGACTGCGGCAACAAATCAGCAAATGTCGTCGTCTGATATAGTGTAAGAAATAGAGAGTAAATACAGAAAGAGAATTAGACACCCCTCATTCCAGGGGCAGGTTATGGCCATAAAGTCATTAACCCATTCAACACCAAGTACATATAACCTGACACAGCTGACAGGGACTGGTGCATGATATTGTTAGACCAATAAATTAATAAGAAAATTACATTTGGACCAGTTCATTTATCAAAATGGGAAATTTTGTTAAAAATAAGATTATATTACTGGCAAAAATTACAGATTCTGATAAAGACAGCTCGTCATGAGCCGGCTCATCTGGATCTACACTTTTTGTAAGGCTATTTAGAGGTATGTGGTGTTGAAAGGGTTAATGCAAATCTGTTAACACTGTAGGTTTGAAGGAAGGGGGCCAAATAAATATTCTGCAGGTTCAGCATAGTTTATACAATTTTATGTTAGCTTGATTGCGAAACAAGTTTGTACAGCATTATTTTAGTTGCCCTCAAGACCTCATTCCTGATGGAATCCATTGCCATGAAGGAGGGAGAAGAGGCAATGTGCAACGTGAAAAATCCCCCCCCTGTTTTGAACACAGGTGGGTAAAAACCACTGTCTAGCGTTAAGATCCAGCCTCCAATCTGAAGGGGAGGGGGTATGGGGGTATGACATACCTGTTTTTTTGCCCCCGAAGAAATTTCTTCGGGTGCATATAGTTTTCGTCCGCGTGTGTGTCCGAGTAAATATTTCCTGTCGAGGCTGTAACATTCAACATTCTTCGACTATGGAGGGATTTCAAATGTTCGCCATATGGAGGTGATCCAGGTCCGTAGCTTCAATGTCAAGGTCACACTTTGGAGGCATTCATCACCCACTATGATATTTCTCGTTATATGGGGGGATTATGACAGCCTGTGTCAAGAAACATGGATGCATTATGTTCCACACTCATTCATTTACTGTGTGGCTGGACCATGAATTTACTACACAGATAATTTAGTTTATATTTTGCTGCTAGAACAAATTTTTAATTGATATTTTCATTTTGATTATACATTGTTTCATTTTAGGAAAGGTCTCGCGACTGAAGTAGCCACAACTTGGGAAGGCGGGAAGATGTGGCCATTCTCTTGTCTGGGGTTTGAGAAAGATTTGCCAAGCTTACCAGGTAGGTAACTGAACTGCCTCGCTTCTCCTTACAGGGGTGGAGCGAGAGGGAGATTTGTGAGAAATAATCTCCCTGAACTGCTTTTCCTTACAGGTGTGGAGCGAGAGGGAGATTTGTGAGAAATAATCTCCCTGAACTGCTTTTCCTTACAGGTGTGGAGCGAGAGGGAGATTTGTGAGAAATAATCTCCCTGAACTGCTTTTCCTTACAGGTGTGGAGCGAGAGGGAGATTTGTGAGAAATAATCTCCCTGAACTGCCTCACTTCTCACTATTTCCAGATCAGGGAGCAGGGAGAAGTTTTTGCTTGATAGAGGGCACTTGACAGAAATACACAAACATCTCCATATCATAGCAATACTTGTGAGCACGTCCACCTTAAACCCAGTTGTTAGAATATTCATAATATAGCAATACCTGTGAGCATGTTCACCTTAAACCCAGTTGTTAGAATGTTCATAATATAGCAATACCTGTGAGCATGTCTACCTTAAACCCAGTTGTTAGAATGTTCATAATATAGCAATACCTGTGAGCATGTCCACCTTAAACCCAGTTGTTAGAATGTTCATAATATAGCAATACCTGTGAGCATGTTCACCTTAAACCCAGTTGTTAGAATGTTCATAATATAGCAATACTTGTGAGCATGTTCACCTTAAACCCAGTTGTTAGAATGTTCATAATATAGCAATACTTGTGAGCACATTCACCTTAAACCCAGTTGTTAGAATGTTCATAATATAGCAATACCTGTGAGCATGTTCACCTTAAACCCAGTTGTTAGAATGTTCATATTATAACAATACCTGTGAGCATGTCCACCTTAAACCCAGTTGTTAGAATGTTCATATTATAGCAATACTTGTGAGCATGTCTACCTTAAACCCAGTTGTTAGAATGTTCATATTATAGCAATACTTGTGAGCACGTTCACCTTAAACCCAGTTGTTAGAATGTTCATATTATAGCAATACCTGTGAGCATGTCTACCTTAAACCCAGTTGTTAGAATGTTCATATTATAGCAATACCTGTGAGCACATTCACCTTAAACCCAGTTGTTAGAATGTTCATAATATAGCAATACTTGTGAGCACGCCCACCTTAAACCCAGTTGTTAGAATGTTCATAATATAGCAATACCTGTGAGCACATTCACCTTAAACCCAGTTGTTAGAATGTTTGTGAGCATGTCTACCTTAAACCCAGTTGTTAGAATGTTCATAATATAGCAATACCTGTGAGCACGTCCACCTTAAACCCAGTTGTTAGAATGTTCATAATATAGCAATACCTGTGAGCACATTCACCTTATACCTAGTTGTTAGAATGTTCATAATATAGCAATACTTGTGAGCACGTCCACCTTAAACCCAGTTGTTAGAATGTTCATAATATAGCAATACCTGTGAGCACGTCCACCTTAAACCCAGTTGTTAGAATGTTCATAATATAGCAATACCTGTGAGCATGCCTACCTTAAACCCAGTTGTTAGAATGTTCATAATATAGCAATACCTGTGAGCATGTCTACCTTAAACCCAGTTGTTAGAATGTTCATAATATAGCAATACCTGTGAGCACATTCACCTTAAACCCAGTTGTTAGAATGTTCATAATATAGCAATACCTGTGAGCATGTCTACCTTAAACCCAGTTGTTAGAATGTTCATAATATAGCAATACCTGTGAGCACGTTCACCTTAAACCCAGTTGTTAGAATGTTCATAATATAGCAATACTTGTGAGCACGACCACCTTAAACCCAGTTGTTAGAATGTTCATAATATTATATTTGGTAAACTGCCACCGGCGATACAGCCCAAAATTGTGCTGATGCAGGCGTAAAACCCGAAATATAACATATAACTCTGGTTTGAGCCCTGACATAACATATATCTTACATAGAGCCAAATATTTAATACCGTTCCTAGTCATTGACCCCTGTCCAGCAAAACAAGTTGTACCAAGTATCTCGTACATTCCCCGCCATTATGATTGTGTCCTTAGGGCAAGGCATTTAAATTCGACATGCTTCTCTCTCCCTCGTGCCGATGGATTCCATCAGGAATGAGGTCTCGAGGGTGATTAATATAAGTTGTAAGAACTTGTTTCGCAAGCTAAAATAAATTTGTATACCGGTATAATACATTCACTTTGAACTTGGCATTTTTGTGTGAAACGTTTTTTTAAATAATTTGATGTACCAAAATGTATCCAAGAATGACAGATGCCAATTTCTTACAAACTCTGGGCTTCATCTAAAGGGCAACTTGGCTGAAGCTGTCCCCTTTACATTGTAACTTTGTCAATATGTCCATCCTTAACCCATTTCATTCTGGATACATTTAAAGGCATTTGCAAGCAACATAGATCCAGATCAGCCGCAGTGTGACGCTGCGTGCTGATCAGGATCTATGTTGTTTGCTACATAGCCAAGTGTCTTAGCAAGATCATCTGAATAGCAAATAACATAGAGCCTGATCAGACGACATGTTCCGTGGCAGTTGATCTGGCTCTATGTTCTTTGCAAATACTGTTTGAACGGTATCCAGAATGAAATGGGTTAACTGTCTTAAGCTGTCCCTTAGTTTAGTTAAAACAATATTTATTTCTTTGAATAAACATAGTCAAGTATAAATAATATGTACATACATGTAGGATTGAGGAGAAAGCAATCTGGCCTGGAAGTTATAAATTAGTTCAGCTGACAGTCACACTCAGAATCAACCAATCAGATCACTTGAGCTTGAGATCTGAGAACAGTTTTATAACCTCGGTGCCTGCTTGTATCGTTTATTCTTTCCTTAATGATCTCAACCTGTCCCCCTTAATTATCTCCCTTCTGAATGGTTAGTTTTAAATAGTCTTGAGAGCTGTTAACTGTATTTTGTATATCTGGATTTAGGACTGCTTACTGTGGTTTTCATAGTGCATACTATACATTTATTGAAGGGTTTATGGATATATCCGCAGAAGAAATGAGGTTTGATGCATATGAGGCTCTGAAGGATGGAAATATACAACCATATGTAAGTCAATGCACTACATTGTAACTATGACTGCTACAAACTGATGGAGAGATACATGTACATTGTAAATATGACTGCTATAAATGTATAGATAGATACATGTACATTGTAAATGTGACTGCTATAAATGTATAGATAGATACATATACATTGTAAATGTGACTGCTATAAATGTATAGATAGATACATTGTAAATAAGACTGCTATAAATGTATAGATATATACATGTACATTGTAAATATGACTGCTATAAATGTATAGATAGATACATTGTAAATATGACTGCTATAAATGTATAGATAGATACATTGTAAATATGACTGCTATAAATGTATAGATAGATACATTGTAAATATGACTGCTATAAATGTATAGATAGATACATTGTAAATATGACTGCTATAAATGTATAGATAGATACATGTACATTGTAAATGTGACTGCTATAAATGTATAGATAGATACATTGTAAATATGACTTCTATAAATGTATAGATAGATACATGTACATTGTAAATATGACAGCTATAAATGTATAGATACATGTACATTGTAAATATGACTGCTATAAATGTATAGATAGATACATGTACATTGTAAATATGACTGCTATAAATGTATAGATAGATACATGTACATTGTAAATATGACTGCTATAAATGTATAGATAGATACATGTACATTGTAAATGTGACTGCTATAAATGTATAGATAGATACATTGTAAATATGACTGCTATAAATGTATAGATAGATACATTGTAAATAAGACTGCTATAAATGTATAGATAGATACATTGTAAATATGACTGCTATAAATGTATAGATAGATACATTGTAAATATGACTGCTATAAATGTATAGATAGATACATTGTAAATATGACTGCTATAAATGTATAGATATATACATTGTAAATATGACTGCTATAAATGTATAGAGATATACATTGTAAATATGACTGCTATAAATGTATAGATATATTCATTGTAAATATGACTGCTATAAATGTATAGATAGATACATTGTAAATATGACTGCTATAAATGTATAGATAGATACATTGTAAATATGACTGTTATAAACTGATATTAAGATGACTATTTCAGACATTAGCTGTAATTGTATAATATTGCATCTATTTTAACTTGTTTATTTGCGTTATTATTTGCAGGTGCAGAAAGTTGAGGCAGCGTTTAACCAGCTGACCACACAACGACAGGAACTGAAAAATCCAAATTTAACACTTAAACAAAAACTGGTAACTCTTTCCTCCATTTCATCCTGCATTTAGACTTATAAAACATTGCAGAGCGACACAAAAACATTGCAGAATGGCACACAAATATTGCAGAACGACAAAAACATTGCAGAACGGCACAAAAACATTGCAGAACGACATAAAAACATTTCTGAATGACACACAAACATTGCAGAACAACACAACAAAAACATTGCAGAACAACACAAAAACATTGCAGAACTACATAACAACATTGCAGAACGACACAAAAACATTGCAGAACTACACAAAAACATTGCAGAACTACACAAAAACATTGCAGAACAACACAAAAACATTGCAGAACGACATAAAAACATTGCAGAACAACACAAACACATTGAAGAACGACACGAAATCATTGCAGAACGACATAAAAACATTGCAGAACGACACAAAAACATTGCAGAACTACACAAACACATTGCAGAACTACACAAACACATTGCAGAATGACACAAAAACATTGCAGAACGACACAAAAACATTGCAGAACGACACAAAAACATTGCAGAACAACACAAAAACATTGCAGAACTACACAAAGACATTGCAGAACTACACAAAAACATTGCAGAACTACACAAAAACATTGCAGAACTACACAAAATCATTGCAGAACAACACAAACACATTGCAGAACTACACAAAAACATTGCAGAACAACACAAAAACATTGCAGAACGACATAAAAACATTGCAGAAGAACACAAACACATTGCAGAACGACACAAAAACATTGCAGAACGACACAAAAACATTACAGAACGACACAAAAACATTGCAGAACGACACTTGTATCAAATCTCGTGCTGCATCTTTGTTTTCTATACATGTAAGACTTCCATCTTAGAATGCAGCACTGAATAAATGCAATGCTTGGCATGTATTCATGATTCTTAGAATATCTTGGTGTGCAGCACATTCTAATCATCCACTCCTTAGAATATCTCAGTGTGCAGCACATTCTAATCATCCACTCCTTACAATATCTCAGTGTGCAGCACATTCTAATCATCCACTCCTTACAATATCTCAGTGTGCAATACATTATAATCATCCACTCCTTAGAATATCTCAGTGTGCAGCACATTCTAATCATCCACTCCTTACAATATCTCAGTGTGCAGCACATTCTAATCATCCACTCCTTAGACTATCTCAGTGTGCAGCACATTCTAATCATCCACTCCTTACAATATCTCATTGTGCAGCACATTCTAATCATCTTAAAAAATGGATCAGAAATAATTTATTTAAAATATTGCTTTGGTGTGCCTATTTCTCAAGAAGTCCACTACCTTACCGGATCTGGACACAATGTCCACCCTTGCCATCACCGGTGCTTCGGTGTATCTGCCGAACAATTGTACAATTATGTACTTTCTTGTTGTCTTTCCAGATCTCATTCATAGATGACTGCAGAAGAAAGAAGACTTCTGGGTAATATTCTCCGCTGTATTTGCTGTGTCACAACGACCTCAAAGCACTTGTCATGCACTATGACTATCAATACACTTGAAGTTCTTGTCATACACTATCAATACACTTGAAGCTCTTGTCATACATTATCAATACACTTGAAGTTCTTGTCATACACTATCAATACACTTGAAGTTCTTGGCATGCACTATCAATACACTTGAAGTTCTTGTCATACACTATCAATACACTTGAAGTTCTTGTCATACACTATCAATACACTTGAAGTTCTTGGCATGCACTATCAATACACTTGAAGTTCTTGTCATACACTATCAATACACTTGAAGTTCTTGTCATGCACTATCAATACACTTGAAGTTCTTGGCATGCACTATCAATACACTTGAAGTTCTTGTCATGCACTATCAATACACTTGAAGCTCTTGTCATACACTATCAATACACTTGAAGTTCTTGTCATACACTTGAAGTTATTGTCATGCACTATCAATACACTTGAAGTTCTTGTCATGCACTATCAATACACTTGAAGCTCTTGTCATACACTATCAATACACTTGAAGTTCTTGTCATACACTTGAAGTTATTGTCATACACTATCAATACACTTGAAGTTCTTGTCATACACTTGAAGTTCTTGTCATACACTATCAATACACTTGAAGTTCTTGGCATGCACTATCAATACACTTGAAGTTCTTATCATTCACTATCAATACACTTGAAGTTATTGTCATACACTATCAATACACTTGAAGTTCTTGTCATGCACTATCAATACACTTGAAGTTCTTGGCATGCACTATCAATACACTTGAAGTTCTTGTCATACACTATCAATACACTTGAAGTTCTTGTCATACACTTGAAGTTCTTGTCATACACTTGAAGTTCTTGTCATACACTATCAATACACTTGAAGTTCTTGTCATACACTTGAAGTTCTTGTCATACACTATCAATACACTTGAAGTTCTTGTCATACACTTGAAGTTCTTGTCATACATTATCAATACACTTGAAGTTCTTGTCATACACTTGAAGTTCTTGTCATACACTTGAAGTTCTTATCATACACTTGAAGTTCTTGTCATGCACTATCAATACACTTGAAGTTCTTATCATACACTTGAAGTTCTTGTCATACACTTGAAGTTCTTATCATACACTTGAAGTTCTTGTCATGCACTATCAATACACTTGAAGATCTTATCATACACTATCAATACACTTGAAGTTCTTGTCATACACTTGAAGTTCTTGTCATACACTTGAAGTTCTTGTCATACACTATCAATACACTTGAAGTTCTTGTCATACACTTGAAGTTCTTGTCATACACTTGAAGTTCTTGTCATACACTTGAAGTTCTTGTCATACACTTGAAGTTCTTGTCATACACTATCAATACACTTGAAATTCTTGTCATACACTTGAAGTTCTTGTCATACACTTGAAGTTCTTGTCATACACTATCAATACACTTGAAGTTCTTGTCATACACTATCAATACACTTGAAGTTCTTGTCATACACTTGAAGTTCTTGTCATACACTTGAAGTTCTTGTCATACACTTGAAGTTCTTGTCATACACTTGAAGTTCTTGTCATACACTTGAAGTTCTTGTCATACACTTGAAGTTCTTGTCATACACTTGAAGTTCTTGTCATACACTTGAAGTTCTTGTCATACACTATCAATACACTTGAAGTTCTTGTCATACACTTGAAGTTATTGTCATACACTTGAAGTTCTTGTCATACACTTGAAGTTCTTGTCATACACTATCAATACACTTGAAGTTCTTGTCATACACTATCAATACACTTGAAGTTCTTGTCATACACTTGAAGTTCTTGTCATACACTTGAAGTTCTTGTCATACACTTGAAGTTCTTGTCATACACTTGATGTTCTTGTCATACACTATCAATACACTTGAAGTTCTTGTCATACACTATCAATACACTTGAAGTTCTTGTCATACACTATCAATACACTTGAAGTTCTTGTCATACACTATCAATACACTTGAAGTTCTTGTCATACACTATCAATACACTTGAAGTTCTTGGCATGCACTATCAATACACTTGAAGTTCTTGTCATACACTATCAATACACTTGAAGTTCTTGTCATACACTATCAATACACTTGAAGTTCTTGGCATACACTATCAATACACTTGAAGTTCTTGTCATGCACTATCAATACACTTGAAGTTCTTGTCATGCACTATCAATACACTTGAAGTTCTTGTCATACACTTGAAGTTCTTGTCATACACTATCAATACACTTGAAGTTCTTGTCATACACTTGAAGTTCTTGTCATACACTATCAATACACTTGAAGTTCTTGTCATACACTATCAATACACTTGAAGCTCTTGTCATACACTATCAATACACTTGAAGTTCTTGGCATGCACTATCAATACACTTGAAGTTCTTGTCATACACTATCAATACACTTGAAGTTCTTGTCATACACTATCAATACACTTGAAGTTCTTGCATGCACTATCAATACACTTGAAGTTCTTGTCATACACTATCAATACACTTGAAGTTCTTGTCATACACTATCAATACACTTGAAGTTCTTGTCATACACTTGAAGTTCTTGTCATACACTATCAATACACTTGAAGTTCTTGTCATACACTTGAAGTTCTTGTCATACACTATCAATACACTTGAAGTTCTTGTCATACACTATCAATACACTTGAAGTTCTTGTCATACACTTGAAGTTCTTGTCATACACTATCAATACACTTGAAGTTCTTGTCATGCACTATCAATACACTTGAAGTTCTTGTCATACACTATCAATACACTTGAAGTTCTTGTCATACACTATCAATACACTTGAAGTTCTTGTCATACACTATCAATACACTTGAAGTTCTTGTCATACACTATCAATACACTTGAAGTTCTTGTCATACACTATCAATACACTTGAAGTTCTTGTCATACACTATCAATACACTTGAAGTTCTTGTCATACACTTGAAGTTCTTGTCATACACTATCAATACACTTGAAGTTCTTGTCATACACTTGAAGTTCTTGTCATACACTATCAATACACTTGAAGTTCTTGTCATACACTTGAAGTTCTTGTCATACACTATCAATACACTTGAAGTTCTTGTCATGCACTATCAATACACTTGAAGTTCTTGTCATACACTATCAATACACTTGAAGTTCTTGTCATACACTTGAAGTTCTTGTCATACACTATCAATACACTTGAAGTTCTTGTCATACACTTGAAGTTCTTGTCATGCACTATCAATACACTTGAAGTTCTTGTCATACACTATCAATACACTTGAAGTTCTTGTCATACACTTGAAGTTCTTGTCATACACTATCAATACACTTGAAGTTCTTGTCATACACTTGAAGTTCTTGTCATACACTATCAATACACTTGAAGTTCTTGTCATACACTATCAATACACTTGAAGTTCTTGTCATGCACTATCAATACACTTGAAGTTCTTGTCATGCACTATCAATACACTTGAAGTTCTTGTCATGCACTATCAATACACTTGAAGTTCTTGTCATACACTTGAAGTTCTTGTCATACACTTGAAGTTCTTGTCATACACTATCAATACACTTGAAGTTCTTGTCATACACTTGAAGTTCTTGTCATACACTATCAATACACTTGAAGTTCTTGTCATACACTATCAATACACTTGAAGTTCTTGTCATACACTATCAGTACACTTGAAGCTCTTGTCATACACTATCAATACACTTGAAGTTCTTGTCATGCACAATCAATACACTTGAAGTTCTTGTCATGCACTATCAATACACTTGAAGTTCTTGTCATGCACTATCAATACACTTGACGTTCTTGTCATACACTTGAAGTTCTTGTCATACACTTGAAGTTCTTGTCATACACTATCAATACACTTGAAGTTCTTGTCACACACTTGAAGTTCTTGTCATACACTATCAATACACTTGAAGTTCTTGTCATACACTATCAGTACACTTGAAGCTCTTGTCATACACTATCAATACACTTGAAGTTCTTGTCATACACTATCAATACACTTGAAGTTCTTGTCATGCACTATCAATACACTTGAAGTTATAAAACTTTTTTGATCTCAGCTCTAAACTCGACTCAAAACTCAGGTTATAAAACGTTTTGAGACTGTACTCAGTTGAGCATGAGATGATGCTCAACTGAGTTTAACTCTTTCGTATGGAGGCTTAAAAAGCCATAACCGGAAGCGTCACGCATGGTCTGTGCGCACAATATGTACTTATATAATGTCGTCAATGATTAAAGATGATGCGTGCAGTGCCTCAAAGCATAGATGGTCAGAGGCGGAAGAGCTAACTTTGATAGATTTAGTTATTCCTCAAGAGGATATGTTGTTTGGAGCCCTTAAAGGACCCTCCAAACACAAATCCATTGGTAAATTGAGGGAGGATGTGTGGATTAATGTTGCGGAAAAACTTAATGCGTAAGTTTGATAATATTCTCTGTTGTCACCCCCATTGTGTACCCGTTCACTGACACTGCTAGCAGTAACTTCCCTTAGTTTTACATTTAAAGGGTCAAGGTCCGATCTACACACAAAACAATAATTCCTGTCTGTTTGTTTTGGAGATTAAAGTTGCAACGGTGTCTTAATTAATTTAACACTGATTAAAGTTGGAGGAATACAATATATAGAATGGATATGTTATCCTTTCTCGCGGTTGGTCAGTAGACCTAAAGCTACAAGTAAGTCACCTACAAATGTATAATTATTTGTAAACATACGACATGAGTCATAATGGTCATACCATTAGCAAAGCTATTGTGTACAGTTGTGGGTGTATGCTATAGCAGAAAGCTAGACCAGTAGCAAAGCTATTGTGTACAGTTGTGGGTGTATGCTATAGCAGAAAGCTAGACCAGTAGCAAAGCTATTGTGTACAGTTGTGGGTGTATGCTATAGCAGAAAGCTAGACCAGTAGCAAAGCTATTGTGTACAGTTGTGGGTGTATGCTATAGCAGAAAGCTAGACCAGTAGCAAAGCTATTGTGTACAGTTGTGGGTGTATGCTATTGCAGAAAGCTAGACCAAAGCGATCCTGGCTATAGGGAGCGAACATCGCATTTAACCAAGACACTATTTCCTAGGAACTTTTCAAAAGATTTGTTGAAGGAAAATCGTGTGCAGCCCTAAAATCCGTATTTTATGACAAAAGCATGGTGTAACCACCAAACTTATGTTAGCCAGCCAGTCGAACCTACAGCAGTGAGGCTCAAGTGATTGGAAGTCAATAACCTTAACCACTCGGCTAAGGGATGCCCCCATTTGTACTATATACATCTGCACCACCGTACAGAATACAAACATTTGTTTATAGCCACATTCACAATTTATGGAGGATGGATATGGACATCAAATGCAATGTAATTTATTTATTTTCAGACAGTTCACCTCATCTAAAAAGGATGTCGAGAAAATCAAGAAAAGATTGGCCAATCTGAAGCCAAGATGTAAGATAAACATAAGTTACATGTTGTGAATTCTGTATAGATATGTGTCAATGATACCCTTGTTGAGACTTTAGCCATTTCGCTCAGTCTTGCATCTCATTTCCTCACATGTATTTACATTATTGCTCATTGTCGAAAATCTACAAATCTAACCGTTCCACTGATTGTGTCACAAATACAGAATATCGTGGTAAATGAAGTGAAAATGTTTATATATATCCTTGAATACACATAATATGGTGTGATTAGGCGGTGGAAGTATAATCAATGCATGCTCATTTTGTATTATGTTGAATAGAATGTAATTTTTTAATATTACGATTGAGTACACACAAGATATTGTTTGTTTGTGTGTAATATTGGCTAGAATCGTCACAACACCTACATCTACTTCATCGTTGAAAACAGTCCGGTGTCTCATGTGTACGCCCATAGCGCATTCAGTCAGTTGTATATTAACCAACACCCCGAAGAAGCTGACCAGTGCGCGTAGCTTTGCATATGATGTAAGAACCGTTGTCATAATCATAAATGTCATAATCTGGGGTTTTTTCAGCAAAAGAGAAAATAGATAAGCGGGGGACCTCCACAAAAAGGACTGGGGGAGGGAAGGAGCCTCCTCACCTTACGAAGGGTGAGGAGGCCATAGCCCTCGCGTTTAAAGACAGGCCAGGGATGACAGGTTTACCTGTATCTGTTGATACAGATGATAGTAAGGATAATTTAATGTGACATTTGTAGCTTTCCTTCCATCAATGACTCTCTGTTTACACATAAAACGTAAACATGTGGCTTCTACGTCAAGCTCACACTCAAAGCAGCATTACATCGTATGAAGTAAAAGATATTTGAAAAAATCAACTTTTACGTATTGGTAGCAATGCTGTTTACACATTCTAACATTATATTTTGTACGCTTTTGTGCATTTGGTAAACAGTATTTTTTTGCGATAAAACAAACTCGAAACTGAAAGTAGGACTATATGCCTCCCTTTGGTAGCATAAGATTAAAGGGAGTACAGACTGACAAATATGAATACTACTTTGCTTGTATTCAGTGTAATACAGTCATCTCATAATGTCTTACATGTACACACGTGTAATACCATGATTGGTTACGAGAATAATCCTTATAATTGGTAATTTAAACTTTATAGTACATGTATGCATTATATGCATTATATTTGAATTGATACATAGCGCTAAGAAGAGAAGCATCCATGATATGTGTTTATTAAAGTGAACGGCGAATAATAATTAACTCATGAACATAGAAAACTCTTGTTATCTTATATGGCCACTCATGACAATAATGCTTTCACTGTTCATTAAGTGAATTACAATTCAATCATTCATTAAAACAAACATATATCCTCTTAATATTATTATGATCAGATGGCGTATCAAACATGTTATCATAGGAGGATGACCTCTGACTCTGTCTATTATGCAGCTCATGTCAATTTCAGATTCTACTAAAATAGCCACTGTCGATAGTGATGGTAGGGAACTCCAGGCTTCCTTTGTTTCACCTGCTGAACAAGCCGGATGCAGTAGCATCATGGATACTTCGAGTGAGTGTGTTAATTAAGCCAACACTAGTACATAGAGATATAAACAAAGTGTCAGCGCTTCAAATTGATATCAACATCTTGACAACGTACATAATTATATATAACATCACAAACAAACAAAATATTTTTCCGTAAAGTGTATCACACAATATATATAGATGGTCCAGTGATGGTCCTACCTACGAGGTTCCTGCTACATGCACATCATATTATGGCCTGCATTGTTAAATCATACGCGTCAGAACTCCATACCATGTCTTTTGCCATTAAACAACAGAAAGACCAAAATGATTTCATTATTAAATATCGGTATTCTAATAATACACAGTTGATCCAGGATCAAAATATTTATCTTGACTATGGACTAGTGTTTATTTAGCAATATTCACAATCGTTCTGTTTGAACATGATAATGTGAACCTGTAACACATTCATTGTGTTTAGCTGCCAGGAAAACATTATACATATTATGCTGCAAGAGTGACACTATCCTTGGGACAAGGTTAACATCTTTTTTGACTATGATACATCGCTTGGAGTGTACAAATTCAAATTCTGACACATGTACATTCTATCTGTTTTAGAACTCGTACTTGGCACAGAAAAACCCAAAAAGTCTATTCCATGTGAGTATCTGATAAAATGGATAGTATTAGTTACGGAATGTCCAGCCACAAGACATTATTAGGTGCGGTATGTCCAGTCACAAGACATTATTAGGTGTGGTATGTCCAGCCACAAGACATTATTAGGTGCGGTATGTCCAGCCACAAGACATTATTAGGTGCGGTATGTCCAGCCACAAAACATTATAAGGTGCGGTATGTCCAGCCACAAGACATTATTAGGTGTGGTATGTCCAGCCACAAGACATTATTAGGTGCGGTATGTCCAGCCACAAAACATTATTAGGTGCGGTATGTCCAGTCACGAAACATTATTAGTTACGGTATGTCCAGTCACGAAACATTATTAGGTGCGGTATGTCCAGTCACAAGACATTATTAGGTGCGGTATGTCCAGTCACGAAACATTAGGTGCAGTATGTCCAGTCAAAAGACATTATTAGGTGCGGTATGTCCAGCCACGAAATATTATTAGGTGCGGTATGTCCAGCCACGAAACATTAGTTACAGTATGTCTAGCCACAAAACATTATTAGGTGCGGTATGTCTAGCCACGAAACATTATTAGTTACAGTATGTCTAGCCACGAAACATTATTAGGTGCGGTATGTCCAGCCACAAGACATTATTAGGTGCGGTATGTCCAGCCACAAGACATTATTAGGTGCGGTATGTCCAGTCACAAGACATTATTAGGTGCGGTATGTCCAGTCACAAGACATTATTAGGTGCGGTATGTCCAGCCACAAGACATTATTAGGTGCGGTATGTCTAGCCACGAAACATTATTAGGTGCGGTATGTCCAGCCACAAGACATTATTAGGTGCGGTATGTCCAGCCACAAGACATTATTAGGTGCGGTATGTCCAGTCACAAGACATTATTAGGTGCGGTATGTCCAGTCACAAGACATTATTAGGTGCGGTATGTCCAGTCACAAGACATTATTAGATGCGGTATGTCCAGCCACAAAACATTATTAGGTGCGGTATGTCCAGCCACAAAACATTATTAGTTACAGTATGTCCAGCCACGAAACATTATTAGTTACAGTATGTCCAGCCACAAAACATTATTAGGTGCGGTATGTCCAGCCACAAAACATTATTAGTTACAGTATGTCCAGCCACGAAACATTATTAGTTACAGTATGTCCAGCCACGAAACATTATTAGTTACAGTATGTCCAGCCACAAAACATTATTAGGTGCGGTATGTCCAGCCACAAAACATTATTAGTTACAGTATGTCCAGCCACAAAACATATTAGGTGCGGTATGTCCAGCCACGAAACATTATTAGTTACAGTATGTCTAGACACAAAACATATTAGGTGCGGTATGTCTAGCCACAAAACATTATTAGTTACAGTATGTCTAGCCACGAAACATTATTAGGTGCGGTATGTCCAGCCACAAGACATTATTAGGTGCGGTATGTCCAGTCACAAGACATTATTAGGTGCGGTATGTCTAGCCACAAGACATTATTAGGTGCGGTATGTCCAGTCACAAGACATTATTAGGTGCGGTATGTCCAGTCACAAGACATTATTAGGTGCGGTATGTCTAGCCACGAAACATTATTAGTTACAGTATGTCTAGCCACGAAACATTATTAGGTGCGGTATGTCCAGCCATGAAACATTATTAGTTACAGTATGTCTAGCCACGAAACATTATTAGGTGCGGTATGTCTAGCCACGAAACATATAGTACAGTGTCTAGCACGAAACATTATTAGGTGCGGTATGTCCAGCCACAGACATTATTAGGTGCGGTATGTCCAGTCACAAGACATTATTAGGTGCAGTATGTCCAGTCACAAGACATTATTAGGTGCGGTATGTCCAGCCACAAGACATTAGGTGCGGTATGTCCAGCCACAAGACATTATTAGGTGCGGTATGTCTAGCCACGAAACATTATTAGGTGCGGTATGTCCAGCCACAAGACATTATTAGGTGTGGTATGTCCAGCCACAAGACATTATTAGGTGCGGTATGTCCAGCCACAAGACATTATTAGGTGCGGTATGTCCAGCCACAAAACATTATTAGGTGCGGTATGTCCAGCCACAAGACATTATTAGGTGTGGTATGTCCAGCCACAAGACATTATTAGGTGCAGTATGTCCAGCCACAAAACATTATTAGGTGCGGTATGTCCAGTCACGAAACATTATTAGTTACGGTATGTCCAGTCACGAAACATTATTAGGTGCGGTATGTCCAGTCACAAGACATTATTAGGTGCGGTATGTCCAGTCACGAAACATTATTAGGTGCAGTATGTCCAGTCACAAGACATTACAAGACATTATTAGGTGCGGTATGTCCAGCCACAAGACATTATTAGGTGCGGTATGTCCAGTCCCGAAACATTATTAGGTGCAGTATGTCTAGTCACAAGACATTATTAGGTGCGGTATGTCCAGCCACGAAACATTATTAGGTGCGGTATGTCCAGTCACAAGACATTATTAGGTGCGGTATGTCCAGCCACAAGACATTATTAGGTACGGTATGTCCAGCCACAAGACATTATTAGGTGCGGTATGTCCAGCCACAAAACATTATTAGTTACAGTATGTCTAGCCACGAAACATTATTAGGTGCGGTATGTCTAGCCACGAAACATTATTAGGTGCGGTATGTCTAGCCACGAAACATTATTAGGTGCGGTATGTCTAGCCACGAAACATTATTAGGTGCGGTATGTCTAGCCACGAAACATTATTAGTTACAGTATGTCTAGCCACGAAACATTATTAGGTGCGGTATGTCCAGCCACAAGACATTATTAGGTGCGGTATGTCCAGTCCCGAAACATTATTAGGTGCAGTATGTCTAGTCACAAGACATTATTAGGTGCGGTATGTCCAGCCACGAAACATTATTAGGTGCGGTATGTCCAGTCACAAGACATTATTAGGTGCGGTATGTCCAGCCACAAGACATTATTAGGTACGGTATGTCCAGCCACAAGACATTATTAGGTGCGGTATGTCCAGCCACAAAACATTATTAGTTACACTATGTCTAGCCACGAAACATTATTAGGTGCGGTATGTCTAGCCACGAAACATTATTAGTTACAGTATGTCTAGCCACGAAACATTATTAGGTGCGGTATGTCCAGCCACAAGACATTATTATGTGCGGTATGTCCAGTCACAAGACATTATTAGGTGCGGTATGTCCAGTCACAAGACATTATTAGGTGCGGTATGTCCAGCCACAAGACATTAGGTGCGGTATGTCCAGCCACAAGACATTATTAGGTGCAGTATGTCTAGCCACGAAACATTATTAGGTGCGGTATGTCCAGCCACAAGACATTATTAGGTGCGGTATGTCCAGTCACAAGACATTATTAGGTGCAGTATGTCCAGTCACAAGACATTATTAGGTGCGGTATGTCCAGCCACAAGACATTAGGTGCGGTATGTCCAGCCACAAGACATTATTAGGTGCGGTATGTCTAGCCACGAAACATTATTAGATGCGGTATGTCCAGCCACAAGACATTATTAGGTGTGGTATGTCCAGCCACAAGACATTATTAGGTGCGGTATGTCCAGCCACAAGACATTATTAGGTGCGGTATGTCCAGCCACAAAACATTATTAGGTGCGGTATGTCCAGTCACAAAACATTATTAGGTGTGGTATGTCCAGCCACAAGACATTATTAGGTGCGGTATGTCCAGTCACAAGACATTATTAGGTGCGGTATGTCCAGCCACAAGACATTATTAGGTGCGGTATGTCCAGCCACAAGACATTATTAGGTGCGGTATGTCCAGTCACGAAACATTATTAGTTACGTTATGTCCAGTCACGAAACATTATTAGGTGCGGTATGTTCAGTCACAAGACATTATTAGGTGCGGTATGTCCAGTCACGAAACATTATTAGGTGCAGTATGTCCAGTCACAAGACATTATTAGGTGCGGTATGTCCAGCCACGAAACATTATTAGGTGCGGTATGTCCAGTCACAAGACATTATTAGGTGCGGTATGTCCAGCCACAAGACATTATTAGGTGCGGTATGTCCAGCCACAAGACATTATTAGGTGCGGTATGTCCAGCCACAAGACATTATTAGGTGCGGTATGTCCAGCCACAAGACATTATTAGGTGCGGTATGTCCAGCCACAAAACATTATTAGGTGCGGTATGTCCAGTCACGAAACATTATTAGTTATGGTATGTCCAGTCACGAAACATTATTAGGTGCGGTATGTCTAGCCACGAAACATTATTAGGTGCGGTATGTCCAGTCACGAAACATTATTAGGTGCGGTATGTCCAGCCACGAAACATTATTAGTTACAGTATGTCTAGCCACAAGACATTATTAGGTGCGGTATGTCCAGCCACGAAACATTATTAGTTACAGTATGTCTAGCCACGAAACATTATTAGGTGCGGTATGTCTAGCCACGAAACATTATTAGTTACAGTATGTCTAGCCACGAAACATTATTAGGTGCGGTATGTCCAGCCACAAGACATTATTAGGTGCGGTATGTCTAGCCACGAAACATTATTAGGTGCAGTATGTCCAGTCACGAAACATTATTAGTTACAGTATGTCTAGCCACGAAATATTATTAGGTGCGGTATGTCCAGTCACAAGACATTATTAGGTGCGGTATGTCCAGTCACAAGACATTATTAGGTGCGGTATGTCCAGCCACAAGACATTAGGTGCAGTATGTCCAGTCACAAGACATTATTAGGTGCGGTATGTCCAGTCACAAGACATTATTAGGTGCAGTATGTCTAGCCACGAAACATTATTAGGTGCGGTATGTCCAGCCACGAAACATTATTAGTTACAGTATGTCTAGCCACGAAACATTATTAGGTGCGGTATGTCTAGCCACGAAACATTATTAGGTGCGGTATGTCTAGCCACGAAACATTATTAGGTGCGGTATGTCTAGCCACGAAACATTATTAGGTGCGGTATGTCCAGCCACAAAACATTATTAGGTGCGGTATGTCCAGTCACGAAACATTATTAGTTATGGTATGTCCAGTCACGAAACATTATTAGGTGCGGTATGTCTAGCCACGAAACATTATTAGGTGCGGTATGTCCAGTCACAAGACATTATTAGGTGCGGTATGTCCAGCCACAAGACATTAGGTGCAGTATGTCCAGTCACAAGACATTATTAGGTGCGGTATGTCCAGTCACAAGACATTATTAGGTGCAGTATGTCTAGCCACGAAACATTATTAGGTGCGGTATGTCCAGCCACGAAACATTATTAGTTACAGTATGTCTAGCCACGAAACATTATTAGGTGCGGTATGTCTAGCCACGAAACATTATTAGGTGCGGTATGTCTAGCCACGAAACATTATTAGGTGCGGTATGTCTAGCCACGAAACATTATTAGGTGCGGTATGTCTAGCCACGAAACATTATTAGGTGCGGTATGTCTAGCCACGAAACATTATTAGTTACAGTATGTCTAGCCACGAAACATTATTAGGTGCGGTATGTCCAGCCACAAGACATTATTAGGTGCGGTATGTCCAGTCACAAGACATTATTAGGTGCAGTATGTCCAGTCACAAGACATTATTAGGTGCGGTATGTCCAGTCACAAGACATTATTAGGTGCGGTATGTCCAGTCACAAGACATTATTAGGTGCAGTATGTCCAGTCACAAGACATTATTAGGTGCAGTATGTCCAGTCACAAGACATTATTAGGTGCAGTATGTCCAGTCACAAGACATTATTAGGTGCAGTATGTCCAGTCACAAGACATTATTAGGTGCAGTATGTCCAGCCACAAGACATTATTAGTTACAGTATGTCTAGCCACGAAATATTATTAGGTGCGGTATGTCTAGCCACGAAACATTATTAGGTGCGGTATGTCTAGCCACGAAACATTATTAGTTACAGTATGTCTAGCCACGAAACATTATTAGGTGCGGTATGTCCAGCCACAAGACATTATTAGGTGCGGTATGTCCAGTCACAAGACATTATTAGGTGCAGTATGTCCAGTCACAAGACATTATTAGGTGCGGTATGTCCAGCCACAAGACATTAGGTGCGGTATGTCCAGCCACAAGACATTATTAGGTGCGGTATGTCTAGCCACGAAACATTATTAGGTGCGGTATGTCCAGCCACAAGACATTATTAGGTGTGGTATGTCCAGCCACAAGACATTATTAGGTGCGGTATGTCCAGCCACAAGACATTATTAGGTGCGGTATGTCCAGCCACAAAACATTATTAGGTGCGGTATGTCCAGCCACAAGACATTAGGTGTGGTATGTCCAGCCACAAGACATTATTAGGTGCAGTATGTCCTACCACAAAACATTATTAGGTGCGGTATGTCCAGTCACGAAACATTATTAGTTACGGTATGTCCAGTCACGAAACATTATTAGGTGCGGTATGTCCAGTCACAAGACATTATTAGGTGCGGTATGTCCAGTCCCGAAACATTATTAGGTGCAGTATGTCCAGTCACAAGACATTATTAGGTGCGGTATGTCCAGCCACGAAACATTATTAGGTGCGGTATGTCCAGTCACAAGACATTATTAGGTGCGGTATGTCCAGCCACAAGACATTATTAGGTACGGTATGTCCAGCCACAAGACATTATTAGGTGCGGTATGTCCAGCCACAAAACATTATTAAGTGCGGTATGTCCAGCCACAAGACATTATTAGGTGCGGTATGTCCAGTCACAAGACATTATTAGGTGCGGTATGTCCAGTCACGAAACATTATTAGGTGCAGTATGTCTAGCCACGAAACATTATTAGGTGCGGTATGTCCAGCCACAAGACATTATTAGGTGCGGTATGTCCAGCCATGAAACATTATTAGTTACAGTATGTCTAGCCACGAAACATTATTAGGTGCGGTATGTCTAGCCACGAAACATTATTAGTTACAGTATGTCTAGCCACGAAACATTATTAGGTGTGGTATGTCCAGCCACAAGACATTATTAGGTGCGGTATGTCCAGTCACAAGACATTATTAGGTGCGGTATGTCCAGTCACAAGACATTATTAGGTGCGGTATGTCCAGCCACAAGACATTAGGTGCAGTATGTCCAGTCACAAGACATTATTAGGTGCGGTATGTCCAGCCACAAGACATTATTAGGTGCGGTATGTCCAGTCACAAGACATTATTAGGTGCGGTATGTCCAGTCACAAGACATTATTAGGTGCGGTATGTCCAGCCACAAGACATTAGGTGCAGTATGTCCAGTCACAAGACATTATTAGGTGCAGTATGTCCAGTCACAAGACATTATTAGGTGCGGTATGTCCAGTCACAAGACATTATTAGGTGCAGTATGTCCAGTCACAAGACATTATTAGGTGCGGTATGTCCAGTCACAAGACATTATTAGGTGCGGTATGTCCAGCCACAAGACATTATTAGTTACAGTATGTCTAGCCACGAAACATTATTAGGTGCGGTATGTCCAGCCACGAAACATTATTAGTTACAGTATGTCTAGCCACGAAACATTATTAGGTGCGGTATGTCCAGCCACGAAACATTATTAGTTACAGTATGTCTAGCCACGAAACATTATTAGGTGCGGTATGTCTAGCCACGAAACATTATTAGTTACAGTATGTCTAGCCACGAAACATTATTAGGTGCGGTATGTCCAGCCACAAGACATTATTAGGTGCGGTATGTCCAGCCACAAGACATTATTATGTGCGGTATGTCCAGTCACAAGACATTATTAGGTGCGGTATGTCCAGTCACAAGACATTATTAGGTGCGGTATGTCCAGCCACAAGACATTAGGTGCGGTATGTCCAGCCACAAGACATTATTAGGTGCAGTATGTCTAGCCACGAAACATTATTAGGTGCGGTATGTCCAGCCACAAGACATTATTAGGTGCGGTATGTCTAGCCACGAAACATTATTAGGTGTGGTATGTCCAGCCACAAAACATTATTAGGTGCGGTATGTCCAGCCACAAAACATTATTAGGTGTGGTATGTCCAGCCACGAAACATTATTAGGTGCGGTATGTCCAGCCACAAGACATTATTAGGTGTGGTATGTCCAGCCACAAAACATTATTAGATGTGGTATGTCTAGCCACGAGACATTATTAGGTGCGGTATGTCCAGCCACGATACATTATTAGGTGCTGTATGTCTAGCCACGAGACATTATTAGGTGCGGTATGTCTAGCCACGAGACATTATTAGGTGCGGTATGTCTAGCCACGAGACATTATTAGGTGCGGTATGTCCAGCCACGATACATTATTAGGTGCAGTATGTCTAGCCACAATTATAAAATAACCAGCAATATCATGTATCATTTTCAGGTAATGGAAAGCTGCAGCGTGCCCAGTTGGAGAATACCATTCAAGATACCCAGCTGATCGCGTTGCAGCGAGATGTTTTATATGAACAGAAAGAGGCTGCCACTGCACAAAAGTTGTGTTACTCAACCATGAATCTTTATTACCAGTTAAAAATCCAGTCAGAATTTGGCTTATCAGTTACAGACGAACAGTGAACCTAAACATTTTGAACTTTAGATACTAGCATTATTAACATTAGTCATTTGAAACTTATTGGTATTTCACAATATTAGTAACAGTTTATAACCAAGTCTATCTATCTTTCTATCATTACCAGGTGTATCTGTCTAACATTACCAGGTTTATCTGTCTATCATTAGCAGATTTATCTGTCTATCATTACCAGGTTTATCTGTCTATCATTAGCAGGTTTATCTGTCTATCATTAGCAGGTTTATCTGTCTATTTCCAATAGAATTTTAGAGTATATCTTTAAAATTCCTCCTCCCTTAAAACATAATATTATGATCTTTTATGATTGTCGTCTAGCATTACCCAGTGGACCTATATTAAAAATGCCTTGTTGTGTAATTACTTAGTTAACAGAATTTTTCCACTCCCAAATCCATTACAAAATCACAACATTATTTAGTTACCATTCTCAAACTGCAAACATAAAGCTGAACTACGAAACACTCTGCTGTCATGTACAGAGCCCGGCCATGAAGCATTTAGACTTGTAACTCTAAAGTTCGGATCGCAGCACATCTGCAAAATTGTATGAATGATTTAGGCATGATAAGAATAATACCACAAATAACAAGGTTAAAGTTGTTAGTTACATGTACAAGCATAACTGTTGTGGTGGGAATTTAAATAAATGCAAAAGGAATAATATATGAAGTAACACATGTGTTTATATAGTGATTTTATATATTGTTAGTTTGGGATGTGACACTGTAAACAGTGGTGCTAATATGTCTAGTATACTTAGCTGACTGATTGTTAATATGTCTAGTATACTTAGCTGACTGATTGTTAATATGTTCAGTATGCTTAGCTGACTGATGGTTAATATGTTCAGTATACTTTGCTGACTGATTGTTAATATGTTCAGTATGCTTAGCTGACTGATTGTTAATATGTCTAGTATACTTAGCTGACTGATTGTTAATATGTTCAGTATGCTTAGCTGACTGATTGTTAATAAGTTCAGTATGCTTAGCTGACTGATTGTTAATATGTATAGTATACTTAGCTGACTGATTGTTAATATGTTCAGTATGCTTTGCTGACTGATTGTTAATATGTTCAGTATGCTTAGCTGACTGATTGTTAATATGTTCAGTATTATTAGCTCACTTAGTTTTGTTTGAATTGTCTCTACGGGATGTTCATGTTGGATACTCCAAATCCGTATTTTTAATTAGCTGACTGATTGTTAATATGTTCAGTATACTTAGCTGACTGATTGTTAATATGTTCAGTATGCTTAGCTGACTGATTGTTAATATGTTCAGTATACTTTGCTGACTGATTGTTAATATGTTCAGTATGCTTAGCTGACTGATTGTTAATATGTTCAGTATACTTAGCTGACTGATTGTTAATATGTTCAGTATACTTAGCTGACTGATTGTTAATATGTTCAGTATGCTTAGCTGACTGATTGTTAATATGTTCAGTATACTTAGCTGACTGATTGTTAATATGTTCAGTATACTTAGCTGACTGATTGTTAATATGTTCAGTATACTTTGCTGACTGATTGTTAATATGTTCAGTATTATTAGCTCACTTAGTTTTGTTTGAATTGTCTCTACGGGATGTTCATGTTGGATACTCCAAATCCGTATTTTTAAATGGAAAATAATGTTATGTGTTCATTAAATATCGAGACATAAAACAATTATTTGTTATTTTAAATTTGGCTCACTGCCTTACCTGTACCCATTAAGATTGTGCCCTTAGAAAAAGGCCCTTAAATTCCACATTGCTTCACTCTCTCACTCATGGCAGTGCATTCCATATTTGTGTAAACTAAACAGCTTTCTACCTGTATGTGGTTGTTTCTGTCTTGCAAACTGGCTATAGTACTTCTATCATTAAGCACAGTACATCTGCTAGATTAATAAAGGATGAAGAATGACATGTACCTGTACATTCAATGCATGATAACCTTTCCTATTCACGAAGTCCGCTTCATTCTCTGAAGGTCTCTGCAGACGTATAAATGTGCCATCAATACAGCCCAGCACGTTAGGAAAGCCTAAAGCAATAAATATATCGCATTATATGTATCTGTATAAAATAGGAGCATTTTTGGATTTATCATCACAACAAATCCAATGTGCTACGCCAAAATGTAAAGGAATAGCCATGGGTGATAGCTGTCACTGTATAGCACAATGCCCCGTGTGTGATAGCTGTCACTGTATAGCACAATGCCCCGTGTGTGATAGCTGTCACTGTATAGCACAATGCCCCGTGTGTGATAGCTGTCACTGTATAGCACAATGCCCCGTGTGTGATAGCTGTCACTGTATAGCACAATGCCCCGTGTGTGATAGCTGTCACTGTATAGCACAATGCCCCGTGTGTGATAGCTGTCACTGTATAGCACAATGCCCCATGTGTGATAGCTGTCACTGTATAGCACAATGCCCCGTGTGTGATAGCTGTCACTGTATAGCACAATGCCCCGTGTGTGATAGCTGTCACTGTATAGCACAATGCCCCATGTGTGATAGCTGTCACTGTATAGCACAATGCCCCGTGTGTGATAGCTGTCACTGTATAGCACAATGCCCAGTGTATGTTAGCTGTCACTGTATAGCACAGGGACCCGTGTGTGATAGCTGTCACTGTATAGCACAGGACCCATTTATGTCAATGTATAGCTTCTGCGTAAATAGACCAATGTATAGGTCTGCTTTCTTTTGCACAAAGTTTATGCGCACTTTAATCTTTTAATTATAGTGTACATGTGGACCCAGTAAAAATAGTTTTCTATCCGATTACATAATTTACTCGATATGATTTTGGTAATAAACATACCAATACATATAACGGTGTCAGTAGGTAACATTAAACGTAATACCCTAAAGCGCCCCGTTAGTGTCAACATCCGTTATTTGATTGGCCAATCAGTATACATTTTACTAAAATCAATGACGCACATTATTGTACATGTAAATGCATTCTTACCGTGAACTTTGGCAAAAGCACACTTCACTTTTGCTGCACTTTCTCCAGTTGGAAACTTAATAAATTGAGGGGTTGCTGCTGCAATATGGCGAGTGACAACACGTATGCACCTCCCGGCTGTGCTGCGGGATAAGTTCACTGTGTCGGCAACAATTTGGTGAATGCAGCCGGTTGCTAAATACCGTAATGTTGTCAAAAGGTAAGTTTCTGTTCGTATTCGCCGACATGTCAGGGATAATTGTCATAATAAACATAATAGTTTCGGGTAAAAACCGATATCTCCGAAACACCTCGTCCTCTCTCAAGTCTTCTAGTGGATTGCTCCTGTCGCGAAAAACACGAGGGCGTCTAATTTGCCCAATACATAGTTCCCGTGTGACGTCATCATTCCTACTGTGGCTGCCATTTTGAATGGCAAAGTTGATCAGATATTATATATAGTAGCGTAATTTTGTTTTCTTCATAAAATATTTATTTTTCATCCCATCACCATCGTTCATACATTGTTGGAAAGCTCTAAATGGACATATATTTTGTATCATTTCACAAATTTCATATCAATAATGAATACATAATAATTTACCTGTATATTAATATTTCAACTGTGAAAATAGACTTTCAAAAATAGGTGCAAGTTAAGTTCTTATAATTTATAATCCATACATCACTGTCAAAAAATAAATTATTATTTAAAAAGTACAATTTAATACCTTTATAATCATACCAAATTTTATACTAAGAAACCAAAATTAATAAAGTTATTGCAATTAAAGAATTACTAGTAAAATCATGAAATTTCCGTTAATAAAACTTGCCAGTCAAAATGGCTGCCAAGATAAGATCTTATCAGTGTTTTTGACTGCTGTTGGAACTATGTATTGCGCAAGTTATACGATTCCGTCTTTGGTGTCGTCTGACTACATCAGCCATTTTGAGACTTGATTTGGTTATTGAGTTTGTTCAAAGCTAATCTCGAGTTTTTCTCAAACTCAACCTGAGTTCAAACTCAGAAGTTTTATAACCTACGTTTCTGAGTTTGAGACAGGAGTTGAGCACAGCACTTGAGTTGAGTTTGAGATCGAACTCAAAAAAGTTTTATAACCTCGGGGCCTTCTTAATCTTGCATTGTGAAATCTTTTGTGAAACAAAGTAGGTTGAAGAGCAAACTATGTATGAACCAATCGTAGAGTGTGTTGATGCAATTGGGCTAGTTGAAACATGAGATACTAAAGCAATCACTGATGCATACGGTCTGTTGAAAAAAATTACAGACTCTACTTTCATTATTTGGTCCCAGGCCGTTTTGCATATCTTTGGCTACGTTATCGGTATAAGTAGCAAGATGCAGGTACCTCTAGATATTATGCAGGCATATCAAATGATACACATGTTAAACACTCTGTATCTGCAACTAGAAATAACGAGTACGTGCAAATCTTTGAAATTGCAACGAAAACGGCCCAATCTGCAGGGATCGATTTAGCCTGGGAACAGGCGTCAATATAGTTTCCTGGTCAGTCAAATAACTATATTTTAACACCGATACTATTAATTGGGCCGTATTGAGTTTCTGATCATATCAATTAGCCTGGGAACAGGCGTCAATATAGTTTCCTGGTCAGTCAAATAACTATATTTTAACACCGATACTATTAATTGGGCCGTATTGAGTTTCTGAACATACCAATTGTCATTGGCTAGAAGTTAAAAAGTGAAAAATCAACAGACTGCAACCCAGGCTACATATCAACGTCATTTTGCCAGAAGTTAATACTTGTTCGTACCTCCACACCGTGCACGTCGGGAACAAGGCACAGCTCACAGCAGGAAATTGGATCACCTGTTCCGAAGTGACCAATCCACGCCGCTGACGCATACAGACGAGGACCCGCATCGACTCTGAGTGTATTACACTTACCTGGATCAACGACAGTTAACACTGGGGCGTTGAAGAGGCGACGAGTAACTGGGCAGGAGAAGACGGCAGTCGTTTCGCGTGGATGGCGCACTCGTCGCCTCGAACTCTTTTATCTGTCTCCAACTACGGGCGAGCGGTTGGAGACGGAGGGATGCGACCTCGACCCCGGATGCGTCAACGGGGTGGACAACGACGGAACAACCGAACCATTTTGCTGCTGTGAGCCGACTAATCGTGGAGGATGTGGCCCTGAAAAGGATCGCTTATAGACCAGGACTTGTCACCCTGGCACAGAAAGAAGGAAGGAGCCATCTGAGGATGTCATCATAAGCATCACCAAGAATAATCATCTTAGAACGCTCGCCCATATGGTTTACCGGTGGCGAGGGTAAATAAATGTACATCATCATCAAAGAAGTTAATAAGTGGAAAATCGACAGACTGGCAACTAGGCTAGGATCGATTTACAGATGCCAAGCAGGAATGGACACCAGCGTTTGAGAAATAATGTTCCCGCAGACACAACCGAAAAGTAGTATGCTGCGATTTGTGGACTCTTTATGACACAGCAGTTGAATTTAAGGTTCAACACGGTAACACAGCAAGCCTGTCTAGCATTATGTCAAAAAAGGGGACAAGTCAAACCCCGCCATTTAAATAGGCCTATCTCACTGACATGTGTTCAATGCAAGGTTCTAGAACATATAGTTTCCTCCTCGATAGTAAAACACTTCACTAACCACAGTATTCTGTACCATTTGCAGCATGGTTTTTAGAGAAAAACGGTCACGCGTGACCCAATTAGTAATGCTAGTCAATGACTTGGTTACCTCTGTCTACAATAAGCATCAGGTAGAGCTCATCCTATTAGACTTCAGTAAATCTTTTGACAAGGTCAATCACGAGAAAGTACTACTAAAATGCATGACTAGGGAGTCAGAGGTCAAACATTAAGGTGGATTAAGAGCATTCTAGACAATAGACTCCAGTCAGTTGTCCTTAATGGTATTAGTTCAGAGGCCATTCCGGTTACCATACGTACTTGGACCCCTGCTTATCCTAGCCTATATAAACGACCTCCCACAAAACATCAGTTCCAAAGTCCGTATCTTTGCAGATGATACTGTAGTCTATCTATCACTGACATCATTCTGCAAATGAATCGGTCACACTCCAAAGCGATATTAAGAGATTAGAAGAGTGGGACATGGAATTTAACCCCTCTAAATGTCAAGTTATCCATGTCACCAGAAGGAAACATCCTATTCCCAGTCAATATAAACTCCATGGAGTCCTAATTGAGTCGGTCACCTCAGCCAAATACCTTGGCGTGGATATCTCAAATAACCTGTCGTGGGACACTCACATAAAAAGGTCAACTAAGAAAGCAAACCAAACATTAGGATTTCTACGTAGAAACCTCCAGGTCAAATCCGAACCCCTTAAGTCCATGATGGCTTATCAGACACTATAGTGATACCCCATCTTGAATATGGCTTCGAGATCTGGTCGCCCCATACCCAAACATTGATATACCAAATTGAAGGTGTCCAGCGAAGAACAGCCCATTGGATAAAGGCTGACATCTATCGTACCTCTATAGTGTTACAGACAACGGTGTATTGACAATATGTTATCCCTTATGTGTATGTAATAGGGTCGGATTTTATACTTTTATACGAACAATAGCTAATGCGAGTTGAGACGCATTCAAGTGTGATTTCGCTCACCTGTGTTAATCCACCGGAACGGATCCCGCACATTTTCTGGAGACAGTTGTTAGTACATGGTAGCAGAAGGTTTACTTGTAAAGGCATTGTATGCTATTCAGAGATTGTATACGTTCGTTTTTATATAAGGATCAACACTATGATTATACAGTTCACAGCACTGGTCGAGAGTTGACAGAGTTGACAACGAGATGTGGTGTAGAGACGAGTGGTGTAGAGACGAGCTGTGAGGTGTTAGTGTTACAGAAACCATATTTTTGTAACGTTTTGTTGTTTGTTTGGTTTGTGTATGAGTCGTACTCCACGCCATCTACATGGAGAACGAATAAATATAAATCTGGACCTATGGAGTTGTTGGTCATTGTAAGGAGCCACCCTTAACCCACCCCTGCTACAGATTTGGCGCCCAAAGTGGGCAATTAAAAGGGAATTAACTGAATTTGTACTTAACTATAAATTAAGAACAAGACAAATTATATAGGAATATAGATTGGAACTTTGTTGTTTTATGGGAAAACAATTCAGGGTATATACTGAATTGACTTCGCATTTTAATCGCATTTAAATTGGTTTGTATACATAATGGTATTATGATTATGACATACATTTGAGTACAAAGTGGTGTCGCATTTAACTAGTACTTAGCGAAATAGTACTCGGCGAACTAGTACTTAGCGAAATAGTACTCGGCGAAATAGTACTTAGCGAAATAGTACTCGGCGAAATAGTACTTAACAAAATAGTACTCAGTGAAATAGTACTTAGCGAAATAGTACTTAGCGAAATAGTACTCGGTGAAATAGTACTTAGCGAAATAGTACTTAGCGAAATAGTACTCGGTGAAATAGTACTTAGCGAAATAGTACTCGGTGAAATAGTACTTGGAGAAATAGTACTTAGCGAAATAGTACTCGGTGTAATAATACTGAGATAAATAGTACTCAGCGAAATAGTACTTAGTGAAATAGTACTCGGAGAAATAGTACTTGGTGAAATAGTACTCAGTGAAATAGTACTCGGAGAAATAGTACTCTGTGAATTAGTACTAGGTGACATAGTACTCCGTGAAATTGTGAAACAACACTTTGATAAAATATTACTTTGTGAAATGACACTTTGATAGAATAGTACTTTGAAAAAAAGACACTTTGAAAAAACAAAAACCACAAAAACCAAAATTAGTGAATTAACGAGAGGTGATTGAACCACAGGAATTAGTGACCAGTATAATTAGTGAATTAACGAGAGGTGATTGAACCACAGGAATTAGTGACCAGTATAATTAGTGAACGACTAATTAGTCAACTGTATAAATATTGAACTCTGACATTAGAGAATAATGGCAGAAGGCGGTAAAGAGCCAAGAACCGATATATCGGAAGAAGATTTAAAGCTATTGGATGCATTCCGTGCTTTGCGAACATCTTCGAAACATATAATTGAAAAGGCAGAGGATCTGATAACATTTATGAGTGAATTAGACACACATGAAGATAAGAATCCGGAATCGCATCAACAGCATTGGAAACATAGTAATATTCCAAGATTGTCTATATTCTATGGCGAAGAAGGTAAAGGTGAAGTATCCTTTGCAACTTGGAAATACGAAGTGAAGTGCTTGATTGAAGAAGCAACTTATCAAGATGAACAGATACTTCTTAGCATAAGAAGATCTTGTAAGGGAGAAGCAGTGAATATCTTAAGGAGACTGGGTACACGTGTCTCTCCAAGAGATATTCTACGGAAGTGTGATGGTGCATACCAAGACCATGATAGTGATGAAGCAGTGTTGAAGCAACTATATGCTGTTCAACAAAAAGAAGGAGAAACGGTCGCAAACTATTGCTTCAGATTAGAAGACATCTGCGCAGAAGCAGTAGAAAGAGGAGTGATAGAAGGTCACTTGGACCAGAAAATGAAAGGCATTCTATATGAAGGTCTACGTGAGCCACTTAAACAAATGACTACATATAAGTTTGACACCATTGCAGACTATGAAAGATTCAAGATAGAAGTTAGAAAGATTGAAAAGAGTCAAATAACTGCAACAAAAGAGAAAGAAAGAACAAGTGATATCTGCAAAGCAGCAACTGGGATGAAAGATAACAAGGAAGGAGCCATACTAAAGAAACTTCAGAAAATGGAAGAGAACCAGACATTACTAATGGAAAAGATAAAGGCTCTAGAGAAGGATAAAGAATTACTAACTGAGAGATCAGGAATAGGTTGCTACCATAGCAGAGGGGCAAGAAGAGGTACATACAGAGATAACAACAGAGGCAGCGGCAGAGGGTATTACAAACCTACAAGACCTATAGGCACACTAACTTTTCAGCCGACCTGCTATATATGCGATACCAGAGGACACATCGCAAGGAACTGCCCTAGCAAGAGAGAAGAACGCACCTGCTACCACTGCCAAGAAAGAGGACACATCGCTAAGGATTTCCCAAAAAGGATAAGTGCTCCCGTTACAGGATCGAACGTAAGCACTAATTATAGGAAAGGTCCTCAATTAGTTGGAGAAATCAATGAAGCCACCATATCAGTTAATGGAGTAGAGACAAAAGCCTTGTTAGACACCGGAAGCTGCGTCAGTTTTATGAAGAAAACTTGACAGATGTAGAAATTCAGCCATTAAAAGAGATACTTAAAATTGAATGTGCTGATGGCAGTAAACTACCGTATACTGGTTTCATCGAAACGGAACTCCAGATACTTACAGGAATTCCTCAATCGACTTCACAGACATGTCTCTTACTGATTACGCCAGAAACAGCATACAGTGCATTAACTCCTATTCTATTAGGAACTAACATACTGTGTCAACTTCAGACAGAATGTAGAGACACCCATGGAGAAAAGTATTTACAGACAGCTAAACTACACACTCCTTGGTTTTTAGCTTTCAGATGTATGACTATACGAGATAGAGAACTGAGAAGAAATAATGACAGAGTAGCCATAGTGAAGTGTGCGGAAGTAGCGAAAGTAGTTATAGGCCCAAATGATAGTGTCAACCTACGAGGCTACACTAATAAAGAAATCGACCATCAGCCTACAACAGCAATGTTGCACGAGTCGGAAGAATCGGCACTACCAGACTTTGTTGACCTCACTCCAACAGCGTTCCACTACCAGTATGGCAAGAATAGAGAAGTTATGGTCAACATTACCAACTTAACGACCAATACTATTACAGTAGCACCAAAATCAATACTTTGTGAGGTTCAGCCAGTTACAGTAGAGGCGACAGAAGAAGAAAGTAAAGAAAGACGGAACAATGTAGAAAAGATATTTAACGAAATACACATAGCTTCAGAACTAACAAAGGAACAGGACAGCAAATTAAGAGACGTTTTAGAGAAACACTTAAGAAATATTTGCCAAAAGTGACATAGATATCGGACAATGTACTTTAATCAAGCATAGAATCGACTTAGTGGATCCAATTCCATTTAAGCAAAGACACCGAAGGATAGCCCCAGCAATGATAGAAGAGGTGCGGAAACATCTACAACAACTATTAGCAGCCAAGATAATCAGGAAGTCGAAATCACCATGGTCTTCCAATGTAGTACTTGTTAGAAAGAAGAACGGGAAACTGCGAATGTGTGTAGACTATAGGATGCTGAATAACAAGTTGGTACAGGACGCATACGCATTACCCCGAATAGAAGAGATGTTTGACATACTACATGGAGCCAAATACTTCATCACAATAGATATGAATGCTGGGTACTACCAGGTAGAGATAGAAGACATCCACAAAGAACGGACAGCTTTCACAGTAGGCCCCCTAGGTTTTTACGAATACGAAAAGATGCCGTTTGGATTAAGCAATTATCCAGCAACATATCAGAGATTAATGGAAGAATGCCTGGGAGAATACAACATGACTATCTGTATTATATACCTAGACGATCTCATAATCTTTCGGACACCTACGAACAGCATATTATGGAACATCTAAACCTGATTTTGACCAGATTGAGTGAATGCCAACTCAAGTTATCACCTGAGAAACGTTACTTTCTACAGAAGAAAGTTAACTTCCTTGGACATGTTGTGAGTGGAGACGGTGTTGAAACTGACCCAGAAAAGATTGAAAAAGCACGCAATTGGCCTACACCTCAGATGAATTGAGATCTTTTCTAGCATTCACCGGATACTATCGAAGATTTATCAAAGATTATTCGAAAATAACAAGACCACTTGCGGATTTACTACCACCAACGACAGAAAAAAAGAACAAGAAGAAGAGTACGAGAGAATGGATGTGGACTGATAAGGAACAGAAAATATTCGATAACCTCAAAGAAATAGTGACTTCACCACCTGTTTTGGCTTATCCAGATTTCACTAAGAGCTTTGAGATACACACAGACGCATCCGCCATAGGACTCGGAGCAGTCTTATACCAGACCATCGACGACCAGAAACGTGCCATTGCCTACGCTAGCAGAAGTCTGTCGAAGTCAGAGAAGAACTATCCAGCACATAAACTTGAGTTTCTAGCACTTAAGTGGGCGGTGACAGAGAAGTTCTCCGACTATTTGAAGATCAATCACTTTCTAGCATTGACAGAAAACAACCCGTTGACGCATATACTTACCTCAGCAAAAGTCGACGCAACTGGACAACGATGGATTGCTGCATTAGGAGAATACAATTTCGACATAATTTACAGACCTGGTTTGAGAAATGCAGACGCCGACGCCATGTCGAGATACCCTTATCAGAAGCTAGAAAATAGAGGAGAGTTAGTTAGAATAGACGACCAGACAGTCAAAGCCATATGCAGTGGAATAATACCAACATCATTCATAGAGGTGATACCAGTCCGAAGCATCAATATAGTAGACGTTACAGAAGCTACTGGTACACCGATGGCACAGATAGAGATGTGAGAGATAAGAAAGAATCAAAGAGAAGATGCAGTGATTGGAAAACGGGTTAGAGCTACCATAGACAAGAAACTGCCAGAGTCCAGTCATCAGTTTAACAAACAAGACTTGATCATGAAGAAGAACTCCAAGTACTTCACAATGAAGAGAGGAGTGTTGTACAGACATATCGCAGACGGGGAGAAGAGAATAGAACAGCTTGTGCTTCCAGAAGTGTATAGGAAGATGGCACTTACCGGATTGCACGATGACATTGGTCATCCGGGAAGAGACAGGACATGGTCTTTGATCAGAGAGAGATTCTACTGGCCAGGATTGACCGCAGATATAGAAAATTGGGTCAAGCAATGTGACCGTTGCCTACGGAGGAAGAGCACAAACAACATGCGAGCACCTTTGGTCAACATCGTTACTACATATCCATTGGAACTTGTGTGCATGGATTTCCTGACGTTGGAACCAGCGAAAGGAGGAACATGTAACATGTTGGTAATAACAGACCACTTTACCAAGTTGTCCATGGCTATACCTACCAAGAACCAGACTGCTATCACAACGGCGAATGCATTTTACGAGAATTTTGTTCTAAATTACGGAATACCAGCAAAAATACATTCAGATCAGGGAGCGAATTTTCAATCAGAACTACTAAGGGAATTATGTAAGCTGACAGGTATAGAACGATCCAGAACCTCGATTTACCATCCGATGGGGAATGGCCAGACAGAAAGATTTAATAGAACCCTGCTTGGAATGTTAGGTACCCTAGAACCGGAACAGAAGCCAGACTGGAAGAAGTACGTTGCTAACCTAGTGTACGCGTACAATGCCACCCCACACGAGAGTACTAAAGTTGCACCATTTGAACTGATGTTCGGCCGGAAGCCACGACTGCCCATAGATGCAGCCTTTGAGACGGACGAGGATGCCAACATCAATCAAACTATAGCCACCTATATTACGGAGCTGAAACAGCGAATGTAAGCAACACAGGATATTGTGAAGAAAGCAACCGACAAGGCGCGAGTGAAACAGAAGGAAGCATACGACAAGAAAGAAAAGGCGGTGAAGATAGAAGTAGGTGACAAAGTCCTTGTCAAGATGGTAGCATTCGAAGGAAAGCATAAAATAGCAGACAAATTCGAACAGCACACATATGAAGTCATAAGGCAACCAGTGGAAAACATACCAGTGTATGAAGTCAGGACACCTGATGGAAAAATAAAGAAACTACACCGGAACCATCTATATCCTCTAGGATTTATTACAGACGAACCCGAACCGGACATAGACAGGACTCCACCAGTCCCGAAACCCAGACGTAGTTTAAAGAGGCATTTAGGAAACACAGATGTCAGTAAAGAGAAAACAGCTGCAGAGAATATAAGTGGTACCACAGAGAAGAGTGAGGAATCGTCAGAAGATGAATCAGATGAATTTGTGACAATTACAAATGTTGATGGGGACGCCCATAAGTCTGATAGAACGGCTAGAGAAGATACAGAGCAGAACAAAATATACAGAGATGACGATGAAGTTATTGATACGGTAGAGCATACTGACAGGACAGAGCAGACGACGAGAGATGAGGATACGACGACACTGGATGGAGAAGAAACAGAAGAGGTTGATGAGGTAGAGGAAGTAGTTAGAGTCAGAGCTGAATCTAACGATAGAACAGAAGCAACAAGAGAAGATACAGAAGACTACACACAAGAGAGGATACCACCTAAACCTCCAAGAAGATCAGGAAGGGAGACCAAGATGCCTGCAAGATATGATTCATATGTAATGAATTCATTGATCAATAGACCAGTCGATGACCGACTGCACGCGTTGAACACATTAATGATATCAGGTGTTTTCAGTTCTTTGAATACTGATATGACCACCAAACTTTTAAATGCTGTAATGAAATAGATTGATATGTTCAACAAAGTCATGTAATTCATATAATTGTGTACTATATATTATTATAATATGTGGTTAATATCAATTTAAATTTACAGATGACTAGAGAAGAAAAGTATTATGAAGAAAACAAGTGTAAATGTCAACTAATGTATTTTAATGTTTTTAATTAGATTGGAATTGTGTAGATATATATATAGCTTATTAAAATATATACATTATGTATATGTTTACTAATTGTAAAGGTTTCTATGTTTTTCTATTGGCATTACCTAAGCTTATTGGATGTCATAGCATGAGACAGTTAATAAGGGAGAAGATTTATTAACAATGACTTTATAATTTTTTGCAGAGCTCTACTGTATTAACGCTTATTAATCGGTATATTTTACTTCAGATGATATAAGTTAGTAATACTAGTAACTTAATTGAGATTATTCTCATGTTGATAATTATGTTTAACGACGGTTACCCTAATCCTTAGACATTGATAGTTTAAATAGTACTATAATACTAATGATAAATTTATCTTACAGCGTGAATGACGAGACGTCATTTTCGGAAGAGGGGGAGTATGTAATAGGGTCGGATTTTATACTTTTATACGAACAATAGCTAATGCGAGTTGAGACGCATTCAAGTGTGATTTCGCTCACCTGTGTTAATCCACCGGAACGGATCCCGCACATTTTCTGGAGACAGTTGTTAGTACATGGTAGCAGAAGGTTTACTTGTAAAGCCATTGTATGCTATTCAGAGATTTTATACGTTCGTTTTTATATAAGGATCAACACTATGATTATACAGTTCACAGCACTGGTCGAGAGTTGACAGAGTTGACAACGAGATGTGGTGTAGAGACGAGTGGTGTAGAGACGAGCTGTGAGGTGTTAGTGTTACAGAAACCATATTTTTGTAACGTGTTGTTGTTTGTTTGGTTTGTGTATGAGTCGTACTCCACGCCATCTACATGGAGAACGAATAAATATAAATCTGGACCCATGGAGTTGTTGGTCATTGTAAGGAGCCCCCCTTAACCCACCCCTGCTACATATACAATTCACAATGGTCTTGTTGTTATCCCCTATGAAAATTACCTAGTTCCCCTTTCCTCGTCCTGCTCGCCATTGTCATTCCTTAAGCTATAGGTTAATTGCAGCAACTACAGACTACTACGATACAAGTTTCCTTTTTTCAAGAATCTACCATTGGAACCATCTCCCTCCTGACATTGCCCATCTCCCTACCATAGAGCAATTCAATACGGCAGTTTGCCATATTGATCATGCCAGTCCCTAGTTGTTCTGCGCAGCTGCCTTTAAACTTTTACCACCATTTATTTTTCATTACTTTCTTATAATTATGCTTTTAAGTTTAACTACTCATACTTTTAACTTCTTTACGGTTTTTGATGCGCAACATGTCTACATCCCCGCGAGTGGTTCGACATTAGAGGAAAATAGATAGATAGTATTGAGTATTGGGAGTATGATGTAGGTTTGCCCAGTATCGAACCTGATGCTCTATGTGTAAGCTGTGTGTATGTATGTATGTATGTATGTATGTATGTATGTTCCATTAATGTCAAACCCCACTCGGGGACCTATACATGTTTCCTGGGCAGGCTTAGCCGACCTAAGCAATTAACCAGTACTAAGCAATGTGTGTGAGGTGCCTTGCTCAATGACACTACATACGTGGCCTTTCCGAGTACCGAACCCGGGACCGTTTGATTCCAAATCCGACGCTCTACCACTGGACGACGGGCGCCACACTAGTTAGTTGACACTGCTGTTATATTTTATAACAACACCGGCCCGTTTCCCACCATGGATGGAAAAGAATTGTTTCAAGGCTGGAAAATATATTTTTTATGTTGACTTTTTGTCTAAAACTTGAACAAAAGGACTGCCATGGCGGTTTGTAGATTTTTCCAACAAGGCAATTGTCGATATGGAGACAATTGCTGGAATGAACATCCAAGTGGTGGAAATCAAGGTTTGTTAAAACAGTAAATTCGTACCCTGGACGTTTCGTACCCAATGTCTGAGACGATTCGTACACAGTTTGGACGTTTCGTACCCATTGTCTGAGTATGTAACAGTGTCATATCAATTCCTAAGAAATAAATCATAACTGAATCACGGCGTCGTCGTCATTTTGCAGTGCTCCTGCCAAATATATGTAGGAGCACTGGATGTGCTACTTGCCTAGGGGAGGGGCTGGTACACGAGCCTACATGTTCTCAATTCTAATCAGCAATAGTGGATAGTTTCTGTTGAAGTCTTCTGTGATGGCCGCCAAATTTGATCTCATGATTGAAGGTATTGCGTCTTGGGAGTATCATGTAGATGTAGGATAGCCTGGATAGGACACGCAGTCCTTGTAATAAATCTATCTATCTTCCTTTTATGTCGAACCCCTCGCAGGGACGTAGACATAATGGAGAGGACTGAATAGACTCCTGGTCCAACTTGTCAATAATTCCCGATAGAAGACAGAAAGCTAGACAAGCTGGTTGTGCTACGTTGTTGAACCTTGACTTCAACTGCTGTATCATATAGTGGTATAAAAACGGCTAGTTTATAATACCTTTCGGTTGTGTCTCAAACTCTTGCGTCCTTGGAAACCTTCTTGGCATCTGTAAATCGATCCCGCAGATTGGGGCATTTTTGTTGCATTTTCAAAGACTTGCACATAATCGTTATTTCTAGTTACAGATACAGAGTTTTTAACATGTGTAATCATTTCATATGCCTGAATAATATCTATTGAGATGCCCTGCATCTTGAGTCTAATACTACTACCGGTAACATAGTCAAACATGCGCAGAACAGACTAGAATCATTTTGGAATTTTGTCTGATTTTGAGCTTGTTGAATTTCCTTCAGAAACCTCTTGCTCCATGCGTCTTCTTCACTTTGGTGATGATTTGAAGAACAACACCCAAGCTGATTAAAGTGTCAAGCATTATGTGGATTTCGTTACGGTCATGTGCTTGAACAGTAAATTAGTAGTGTGCCTTTGGAGCCAACAAGTGAAACCGAGCCGCACATCATGGGTGTTTAGCAGTTATATCCCCGCCCCACCCATCGTCGGCGACCAACAAGGGTTAATTCATCGTACTGGTAACCAAAATAGGGCCCTATCATGGTCCAGCCAGTATACGGGGTTTGTTGACATTAACAAAATAATGTAAATAGGGTCCACATTCATTCGTAGTACAACTCGTTTATCATGAATAACACAAAGTATGGTACATATTCACCGTGATATCTCATATGTGTGCCTATGCATATTTATTTGTAGACTAATCTTAGTTAAATTATCTCTAATCGAAAGTATCGTGTGTTTAGTATTGACTCAGTGACAAACAAACGTCAATTCAGGAGCGCAGATGACCTACCTTTCACTTTTGAAAGTTTGTATATATCACAAAAACACTGTTTAGTTACTGTTTACTGATTCAAATGTAGTGTTCAAATGTATTCAGAATAATGTGTTTTAGTAGCTATGCATTTATACGTGAAAAAAATGCATTTTATATGCTTTTTGCAATGTAATGTCGCTTTAATGTATAAACAAGATTATTTCTAATTTATTTTACAGGTTTTAGCATGACAGCTCAGAGACAGTTGTTTGGTGGGAATAGAGGAGGTGGTGGCCAGAAAGTTTCATTCCGAGATTCAGCCAATCAGAATAGGAGCTCTTACAGATGGGTATCCCAGGATGCACAGCAGCAGCAGCAGCAGCAGCAGCAGCAGCAGCAGCAGCAGCAGCAACAACAACAACAACAACAACAGGGTAGTCGGACTGCGTCAACAAATCAGCAAATGTCGTCGTCTGATTTAGTGTAAGAAATAGAGAGTAAATACAGAAAGAGAATTAGACACCCCTCATTCCAGGGGCAGGTTGTGGCCATAAAGTCATTAACCCATTCAACACCAAGTACATATAACCTGACACGGCTGACAGGGACTGGTGCATGATATTGTTAGACCACTAAATTAATAAGAAAATTACATTTGGACCAGTTCATTTGTTAAAAATAAGATATTACTGGCAAAAATTACAGATTCTGATAAAGACAGCTCGTCATGAGCCGGCTCATCTGGATCTACACTTTTTGTAAGGCTATTTAGAGGTATGTGCTGTTGAAAGGGTTAATACAAATCTGTTAACACTGTAGGTTTGAAGGAAGGGGACCAAATAAATTTTCTGCAGGTTCAGCATAGTTTATACAATTATATGTTAGCTTCGTACAGCCTTATTTTAGTTGCCCTGAAGACCTCATTCCTGATGGAATCCATTGCCATGAAGGAGGGAGAAGAGGCAATGTGCAACGTGAAAAATCCCCCCCCCCCCATGTTTTGAACACAGGTGGGTAAAAACCACTGTCTAGCGTTAAGATCCAGCCTCCAATCTGAATGGGGGGGGGTTATGATATACCTGTTTTTTTGCCCCCGAAGAAATTTCTTCGGGTGCATATAGTTTTCGTCCGCGTGTGTGTCCGAGTAAATATTTCCTGTCGAGGCTGTAACATTCAACATTCTTCGACTATGGAGGGATTTCAAATGTTCGCCATATGGAAGTGATCCAGGTCCGTAGCTTCAATGTCAAGGTCACACTTTGGGGGCATTCATCACCCACTATGATATTTCTCGTTATATGGGGGGATTATGACAGCCTGTGTCAAGAAACATGGATGCATTATGTTCCACACTCGTTCATTTACTGTGTGGCTGGACCATGAATTTACTACACAGATAATTTAGTTTAAATTTTGCTGCTAGAACAAATTTTTAATTGATATTTTCATTTTGAGGATAGATTGTTTCATTTTAGGAAAGATCTGGCGACTGAAGTAGCCACAACTTGGGAAGGCGGGAATATGTGGCCGTTCTCTTGTCTGGGGTTTGAGAAAGATTTGCCAAGTTTACCAGGTAGGTAACTGAACTGCCTCGCTTCTCCTTACAGGGGTGGAGCGAGAGGGAGATTTGTGAGAAATAATCTCCCTGAACTGCTTTTCCTTACAGGTGTGGGGCGAGAGGGAGATTTGTGAGAAATTAAACCCAGTTGTTAGAATGTTCATAATATAGCAATACCTGTGAGCATGTCTACCTTAAACCCAGTTGTTAGAATGTTCATAATATAGCAATACTTGTGAGCATGTCTACCTTAAACCCAGTTGTTAGAATGTTCATAATATAGCAATACTTGTGAGCACGCCCACCTTAAACCCAGTTGTTAGAATGTTCATAATATAGCAATACTTGTGAGCACGTCCACCTTAAACCCAGTTGTTAGAATGTTCATAATATAGCAATACCTGTGAGCACGTCCACCTTAAACCCAGTTGTTAGAATGTTCATAATATAGCAATACCTGTGTCCTGTGAGCATGTCCACCGTAAACCCAGTTGTTAGAATGTTCATATTATAGCAATACTTGTGAGCACGTCCACCTTAAACCCAGTTGTTAGAATGTTCATAATATTATAGCAATAGACATATCTGTTACTCTATCAACAGAGGCAGTTATGGTGCCCTCAACATGTGCATGCAATACACAGGGCTTCTTCATCTGCAAGATAGAGAGAATGCTCTCTATATATTCTCTTCATCTGCAAGATAGAGAGAGAGTGCTCTCTATATATTCTCTTCATCTGCAAGATAGAGAAAGTGCTCTCTATATATTCTCTTCCTCAGCAAGATAGAGAGAGAGTGCTCTCTATATATTCTCTTCCTCAGCAAGATAGAGAGTCTCTATATATTCTAATAATTCTGTTGTTCATGAGGCTTACAAAGTTGTGATATCGCAGTGGATGCGAGTTCGATTCAGGTGCGAAAGGTCCGGAGTGCCCTTAGGCAAGGCATTTAAATTCCACCTTGCCTCTTCTCTCTCCCTCGTGGCGATGGATACCATCAGGAATGAGGTCTCGAGAGTGATTAATATAAGTTGTAAGAACTTGTTTTGCAATCGAGCTAAAATAAATTTCTAACAACTTCTCCCTTACTTCAAAACAGGGAGAAGCAAGGCTTTTAATATTATTATCTAACATACTTATATAGCACTCTGTTCATAAATACATACGTTCAAAAGTCCTTAACCGTTGTCGAGTGCTTACGGTCGCTGTAATCATCACTGATGGTCACAGGTTCGAGCCCCGCTCAGACCGTGTCTGTTTTTATGAAAAAGTTGGTAGTTTCTTACAGAGGTTGGTGCACCAAGTACTGGTTAACCGCTAGAGCCTGCCCAGGAAAGGTGTTGTTAGGTAAACGGCCCGCCGGCGATACAGCCCAAAATGGTGCTGATGAAGGCGTAAAACCTGAAGAAACGAACAACAAAAATCCTCAGCATGTTATTCGTGATTCTATCGATAAATCATGACGTTACATATAATAAACACTACAGATTATACAGTTTTTAATAAAACACTACAATGCTCACTACTGTCCACTGGTTCTCATCTTTACTCAGTGCTCATATACTTGGATGAAATAGAGTATTAACCCATTCAACACCAAGTAACTCGCATGGACTGGTCCATGATATTCATAAACCAATAAATGAATCAGAAAATCACATTTGGACAAGTTCATTTATCAAAATGGGTAATTATGTCTAAAAATAGTCATATCACTGGCAAAAAGTGCAGATCCTGATGAGACGGCTCGTCACGAGCCGGCTCATCTGGATCTACACTTTTTGTAAGCCTATTTAGAGGTCTGTGGTGTTGAAAGGGTTAAGGCTACCCTATTGGTGGAGGACTCTATCACTAATATCATCACACTCTCAGGGTTTCCTCTGGGTCAATTTTAGTTTGCGCCAGCAAATTCGCCAATCAGAATAAGTTTGCGCCAATGGCTCCAATGTTGGAGCCAGCAGTCTATAGTGCCATATTCAATCAGTCAACTTGTGTGCATGTACTACTGTTAATTACTTGTACTTCTGCTGTAGTTGTCTACATGTACTTATGAATAAATAAATACTGTGTAACTTATTACCTACCAATCATAAAAAATCAAATTTGGGAAATTGGAAAGTGCACTAAGACTAACCATGCATTTTATTGCACCCACTACGTTCTAAATTCGCGCTTTGATACAGTTTTACGTTTGTATGGACTATTAGTCATATCACTAAACTGAAGGTGTTTCAGTACTTTCATGGTTGGAAATTGTCTGGGCCGAATCATATTCTGGGGTTTCAGGATTAGCAGAATTATTCTGCTTGGAAACTAAACCTATTTCATTAGTGGGCATTTCCCGACATATGACGTACTTACTTATCTGTATCATCTGAACGCTTTTCGTTATACATAATTGTAACAAGTAAAAGCGTCTCGTCAATGAACAAGTACTCGGTGATCTTGTACATTTTATCCCTGCAGAAAGGTTCATATAATCTGCTATCAAAATATTGCTGCGTCACAGAAAACGCATTCAATGATTCTCATTGCGTCTCTGGCCATTTCATTGCATCAAACCCGCAAGAAACGCACTGTGAGAAAACACTGCATTATCGAATTCTGATGTACAGAAATATCTGTGCTAATCAGTTGTAGGATTAAAGACCGCCATTTAATCCAATTTTCCGTAATTAAAACGTCATCAACTTCTCAACACCCCATGCAATCAAGTGCCAAACAGCTGATTTCCAATAAACAAAAACTTGTCATTATCGCACGCGTGACCGCACACGCGACCTTCACTTTCATGGATTTTCGGCCGATTATGTTTCTTGAAAAATATTATTTTGCTGATATTTATGGCATGCGCCATGGATTTTTGCCAACTGAAGATTTTTGGAGCCAGATTTAATTTTTATGCGCATTTGGCGACAAATGCGACCGACAGCGGGAACCCTGACTCTGGTTTGAGCCCTGACATAACATATAATCTTACGTAGAGCCAAATATTTAATACCGTTCCTAGTCGTTGACCCCTGTCCGGCAAAACAAGTCGTACCAAGTATCTCCTACATTCCCCGCCATTACGATTGTGTCCTTAGGGCAAGCAAGGCATTTAAATTTGACATGCTTCTCTCCCTCATGCCGATGGATTCCATTAGGAATGAGGTCTGGAGGGTGATTAATATAAGTTGTAAGAACTTGTTTCGCAAGCTAAAATAAATTTGTATACCGGTAAAATACATTCACTTTGAACTTGGCATTTTTGGGTGAAACGTTTTTTTAAATAATTTGATGTACCAAAATGTATCCCAGAATGACAGATGCCAATTTCTTACGAACTCTGGACTTCATCTAAAGGGCAACTTGGCTGAAGCTGTCCCCTTTACATTGTAACTTTGTCAATATGTCCATCCTTAACTGTCTTAAGCTGTCCCTTAGTTTAGTTAAAACAATATTTATTTCTTTGAATAAACATAGTCAAGTATAAATAATATGTACATACATGTAGGATTGAGGAGAAAGCAATCTGGCCTGGAAGTTATAAATTGGTTCAGCTGACAGTCACACTCAGAATCAACCAATCAGATCACCTGAGTTTGAGAGCTGAGAACAGTTTTATAACCTCGGTGCCTGCTTGTATAGTTTACTCTTTCCTTAATGATCTCAACCTGTCCCCCTTAATTATCTCCCTTCTGAATGGTTAGTTTTAGTCTTGAGGGCTGTTAACTGTATTTTGTATATCTGGATTTAGGACTGCTTACTGTGGTTTTCATAGTGCATACTATACATTTATTGAAGGGTTTATGGATATATCCGCAGAAGAAATGAGGTTTGATGCATATGAAGCTCTGAAGGATGGAAATATACAACCATATGTAAGTCAATGCACTACATTGTAACTATGACTGCTATAAATGTATAGATAGATACATTGTAACTATGACTGCTATAAATGTATAGATAGATACATTGTAAATGTGACTGCTATAAATGTATAGATAGATACATGTACATTGTAAATGTGACTGCTATAAATGTATAGATAGATACATTGTAAATATGACTGCTATAAATGTATAGATAGATACATTGTAAATATGACTGCTATAAATGTATAGATAGATACATTTGTCGCAAACTCTCCTTTTTCTTCTCGTAATAATATGTCTCGGTTGCTACGGCTCTTACCAGGGTCTATCCTATTGTAGACTCGCTGGAGTTGTCTAGGGGGTTTCTTCGTTATTATATGTATTAATGATAACTCAACACAGTATTACATTTCTTCTATATAATATCTTGTTTATATTGGCATCAGAAATATCCATATATATATAATCAGTGATCTATATATATATATACATCGTATCATTAAAAGCTTATTTAACAATCCATTTGTGTGAGCCGAATATGCGCTTACACAGTATATTTAACATCCAATCTTTCTAATCCGTCATTACTCAATATCACTATAATCTAATCACTGTTTCTGATTAGATTAACTTTTAATCAACTTCTGATATGGTTCGCCGAAACTCTATGTTTCTTCTGTGGCTGAACAATTTAATTATTCGACAAATCTTTATAAGTTATATTTCTTATAATGTCAATAATATCTAAGTATCATAAATACAGTTTATATGTTCTATATACTAGATTGAGATCACGACCTTTCTCGCTCCTGGAGTTAGGCTCTAGTGTGTCTGATCTATGTTAATAAAATCCATTTCTTATATACATAATTGAATCAGTGTATATATGATATAACAATTCCTAAAACATCTGTTATTCCTAAACATCTGTTATGTTATCTAATATTACACCATCAAACCAGTTCGGTGCCTTTGTATTACATAACTGGACACCTGCAACCACGGCCTTGATAAACTGAGATTAGGCCTAACATCTTAAGTCATTTCCCGCGCGAAGCGAGATTGATAATTTTAGGCGCGAAAATAATAGCAGACGATTATGCATAAAACAAATATATATATATTACATGGTAAACATTTGGCCATATATAGAAACAGTTTAATGTATTTATATAATACATTACTATTTATATATAACAATAATAAATATTTCGTGCAAATTGGGGTTTTGCACAATCCTCCCTACCCGGGGAGAAGTTTGACATCGCCCGCTATCGGCCGATTTACAAATCTTCATTCCTTTGAATATACAGTAGAAAACAATCATAATATCAATACATCATATGTCCTAAAATAGCATTTCTTTCGCTAGGTACCAACATTCTAATCATAGAGGCAATAACTATTTACTGAACAACTGAAATAATACCAAGTACATTTACTAAGTCAAACATCACAGTCATTGAACTCTACTGAGAAAGTCTGCTAGAACATTTTGAGTCCCTTTGATATGTTTAATGGTCAGATTAAATTCTGAGAGACACAGTGCCCATCTTAAGAGGCGTTGATTGGACGTTTTCGACCTACTTAACCATACAAGGGGATTATGATCTGAATTAATTATTGTTTTGCTTGTGCTTACATATATGCGAAAATGTTCGATACCGGCCACTATAGCTAATAATTCCTTCTCTATTGTAGAGTAGTTTTTCTCTCGTGGAATAAGTTTTCGGGAATAAAATGCTACTGGGTGTGGTACTTGGTCAACGGTCTGAGTCAGTACAGCCGAAATTCCCAAATCGGAAGCATCAGTATAGAGTTCGAACTCTTGGTTAAAGTCAGGGGCCTTCAGTATGGGTTTATTGGTTAAAGCTTTCTTTAAGGATTCGAAAGCAAGTTGATGTTTATCGCTCCACTGAGTTATGATGTTCCCTGATCGCTTGCCCTTTAATAAGTCAGTCAGGGGAGCGGCGATCTCAGCGAACTGGGGAATGAATTTCCTGTAAAATCCTACTGATCCCAGATATCCTCGTAATTGTTTCTTGGTCTGTGGGGGAGAGATATTACTAATACACTCAACCTTGCTGGAAATTGGTTTGATTTTTCCCGACCCTAATTCATGTCCCAAGTACTTGACTGTTCCAGACCCAATTTTACACTTCTTCGGATTCAAAGTAACACCACTATCCTCTAGTCTATGAAATGTCCAATCCAAGTGATTTATGTGCTGTGACCATAAATTGGATCGAACAGCAATATCATCCAGATATGCGTCGGCAAATCTATCACGGATGGGTTCTGTCGGGGATTGAGCGATTATCTCGTTTATGGCCCTCTGGAAGGTAACTCCACCGTTTTTTAAACCAAATGGGAGAGTTAATGGTTCAAACAAGCCCCAGGGGGTTATGAACGCTGCAATTTCACTAGCTCGAGGGGTTAGCGGAATCTGCCAGTAAC
>CM026393.1:38860366-38948760 GCA_014843695.1 Archivesica marissinica | reverse complement strand
TATTAAGATCTAAAATCGATATCAGACTCGAACCTGCGACCTGATCAATGAGATCGTCTAATCTCGGGATGGGGAAGGCTTCTCCTCGAGTCAAGTCATTAATTTTCCGATAATCAATACATGGTCGCCATTCTGAGTCTGATTTGCGTACCAATATTATGGGAGAGGCCCACTGGCTTCTGCTAGGGCGGATAATTCCTAACTCCAACATTTGATCTAGCTCAGTTTTTAATATTTGTTTCTTTTCTGGAGACATGCGGGAGTAAGGCTGGACTACGGGTGAAGCACCTTGCACATCAATATCATGGGTAACACCGTGGAAACGTCCCAGTTGTCCAGAGAATAAACGGGGGTAACGGTCAAATAAATGACTAATATCGTCCCTGTGGTCTGGGTTTAAATGACTGATATCCGGCCAGGTTTTCTTAGGTACAGATTCAAGAGGACTGCAAGGATCGAATTCTTTCTCAATGTCCGTAGGGGCTTGGTAATATAATAGGGTAGGGTCTTGGGACTCATACACCGGACTACTATCAGCTAGAGCTGCACCCTCCTCCCTACCTGTCCAGGGCTTCAACTGGTTTACATGCATAACACGGTATTTTACTCTCTTATCAGGCCTGTATATAATATAGGTATGCGACGCTACCTTTTCGTGTACCGGATACGGTCCCTGGAGGGCATTCTTCAGCTTATTACCTTTTAACGGTAATCGTACTAACACTAATTCACCACGCTGGAATACACGCATTTTCGCTTTCTTACTTCTGTCATACGTTGTTTTACGACCATCTGCGGCCTGTTGTGCATTCTCGCTGGCGTCACGTAACGCTTCAGCTAATCTATGACATAATTCTTGTACAGAGTTATTTATGGGGATCCCTTCATCCCGCTCATTTCTAGCCCAGAGATCATAAGTGGAATCTAGATTATCTCTAGGTTCGCGCCCATATAGAAGGTAGAAGGGAGAATATCCTGTGCTAGAGTGCTCTGCACTTCTATATGCAAATAATAGCCAGGGTAGCATCTCATCCCAAGACGATAAAGATTTCTCCCCAAGGATTCTAAGCATGGTTTTCAATGTACCATTATATTTCTCTATTGATCCGTTGGTTTGAGGCCTGTAACTCGTGCTAGTTAAGTGACGTATATCGTGCTCGGCTAGGAAGCGTGTGCATGTTTCAGCTATGAAAGCGCTTCCTCGGTCAGTCAACAGGGTCTGGGGTTTTCCATGTCGAGATATTATCTCGATCAGGGCTTTTTGTGCATTAACAGCTGTCGCTGCGGCGCATGGGAAAGATTCCGTATATTTAGTGGCATGATCAATAAAATTCAAGATATACTGGTTCCCAGTTATAGTTTTCTTCATGGGTCCAACGAAATCAGCGGATATAAATTTGAATGGTTGGGATATAATGGGCAGGGGTTTCAATGGGGCTACAGTGGCTTTCTGTCCCTTACCCGCTCTCTGGCACGGCACACAGCTATGGCAGAATCGTTTAACATCTGCGCGGATTCCCGGCCAAAAGAAGCGGCGCTTAATGCGCTTCAGGGTCTTACCCGGTCCCTGGTGTCCCGTACTTAAACTGTCATGGGCGAGTCCCGTTATATGATCACGGAATCCCCGTGGAACTACCACCTGATCATATATTTTCCAGGGTCGAACTTTGGACGTGTCTTGAGTTTGTTCTCTCCTCATAAGTAGTCGGGGTTCGAGCTGGATGTAATATCCTTGCCGAATAGGTGTTCCTTCTTGAGCCATTTCCCAGAGGGGTGCTAAGGTCGGGTCATTATTCTGTTCTTGCAATAATTTATCAGGACTCAAATCGTCAATATAGGGAATATTTTGGGGTTTAACTGTACTGGCTTTCTCAGAGGGGGAATTGATCTCAATTGTATTCCGAAAAGGTAAGACATTGTGATTTGTATCGGTCGTGTTTTCTGAGTCTGGGTTGGACGTGACAATTTCATCAAACGGGATAATTTTCTTATTTGAGCGTGTAACCAAGCCACAGGTAATCAAATCAGTGACAGGGGCAGTTTCACAGTCGTTACCTATTATAAGATCCACCCCCGCGGTGCATCTGTGTTTTAATACAGCCACCTTCAATGTTCCTTGGTATATTGGACAATCGACGCTAATCTTTGCTATCGGATAATTACCAGGGATATAATTGACACCGCGGATTGTTACCCGTTCACCTGTGGATTCTAAATGATCAGCGGTCTGATCAGTAGCCGACAATAAACTAATTGTCGCACCTGAATCTCTCAAATACGTCACTTGTGCGGTGTTATTATTTATGCGTGCTTGACCTGTATATTTGACAAGGAATGGATTTACCATCTCGGTATTTTCATATGAGTTCACTGGCTCATTGGTTATAAAGGCTGAACTAGGAGTAGTGTTTGACACTTGGTGTCCGTTTGCTAGGTTTCTAGTACCCCTGTACCTAGGTGAATTGGGATCTGCCCAACACTCTGTTCGTCCGTGGCCATTACGCCTACAATAACTACAATATTTTTCTACCCGGGGAGTTCTATGGGTAGCTTGGGAATTATCTATCCTAATATTGGGTCGATACATGGGTGATGGGATATATGGCCTTGGGGCTGGAGGTCGGTGTTCTGTATCTCTGGGTTTCACATTCGGATTTGAAGTAATCCGTGTCCTGGGCGCTAATCTGCGATGGAGGTTATATTCATCAGCCAGGGAAATACATTCCTGGAGAGTAGATGCTTTCTTATCCAGAATGAAAAAATTAAGCTCATCACTTAGCTGGGAATCGAATCTATATCTCAAGAGCAGCTCGATCCAGTTGACCTCGCTCGGATCATTGTTCTCCGTCCATAGAGTCATTTGCTCCCTTAATTCCTTAATGAATTCGGAATATGTCTGCTGAGGTTTCTTTTTACCCAAGAGAAGAAATTCTTTCTATATACAGTGGGTGAGAGTCTATATTCATCCAAGATGGCGGCCTTGAGGGTATCGTAATTATTAGCGTCTTGGACAGGAAGAGTGGCATATATATTTCTGGCCTTGTCGGACAACTTGTCTATAATATGGCCAACCCATGTTTGTTTGGCGACCTGGCTAGCTTCGAACAGTCTCTCACATGTTGCGAAGAATTTATCTGGCCTCATAGTCTGGGTCCAAATAGGAACAGAAATGTTTGTCTTAGAGGGCCTATGATCTGTATGGAGGGGGTTATTTTGCTGAGATTCCTGATCTCTCTGGATTTCTCTCAGGCGAATCTCCGTCTGCATTTTCTCCCTTTGCATTCTTTCCTCCCTGTCCCTTTCTTTCTCTTCTCTTTCCCCTCTTTGTTTTACTTCATCCCTCTCTCTTTCTTTCTCTCTTTCTTCTCTTTCCCTCTCTCTTTCTTCTCTTTGTTTTACTTCTTCCCTCTCTCTTTCTCTCTCTCTTTGTTTTACTTCTTCCCTCTCTCTTTCCCTCTCTCTTTCTTTCTCATAAATCTCACCCTGACGTTCCAGATTTGCCTGATTAAAGAAGGGAAGTCTCATTAATTTGTCCCATATCTCATCACCTGTTGTCTGCAAGTCGGGGTGAACCGGCCCCTCAGTTTCCTTATTAGCACTCCTAGTTGTAGCCATTTTATTTTTTTATTTCCCAAAATTTTAATCCCCAGAATGTATCTCCAAATGTATTATAGAATTGAGTTCAATAAAAGGAAGTAAATCACTAATATAATTTTAATGATAATATTAAGCCTCTATGAAAAGAAAACTGGTACTTACCGAAGTCTGTCTCGTCCGTTAATCCAATATATAATTTATCACATATTCAAAGTTTGCACAGTTCCAATAATTTAATCCATTTCATTAATTTAATAATTCGTTGACGTCTTTCACTTATTTCCAAATTCTAACACTGTCTCGCATGCACTTCTGTTTTCCCACGTTAATTAATAGTCCATTGTATTCTTCATGTATAAATCCTAGTGTCCTTCACAATATTCCATATATAAATCCTAGTGTCCTTCACAATATGTCACGATATGTCACCTCTTCTTTATTTCCAATCCCGGACGAGCGTCCCAATTGTCGCAAACTCTCCTTTTTCTTCTCGTAATATATGTCTCGGTTGCTACGGCTCTTACCAGGGTCTATCCTATTGTAGACTCGCTGGAGTTGTCTAGGGGGTTTCTTCGTTATTATATGTATTAATGATAACTCAACACAGTATTACATTTCTTCTATATAATATCTTGTTTATATTGGCATCAGAAATATCCATATATATATAATCAGTGATCTATATATATATATACATCGTATCATTAAAAGCTTATTTAACAATCCAGTTGTGTGAGCCGAATATGCGCTTACACAGTATATTTAACATCCAATCTTTCTAATCCGTCATTACTCAATATCACTATAATCTAATCACTGTTTCTGATTAGATTAACTTTTAATCAACTTCGATATGGTTCGCCGAAACTCTATGTTTCTTCTGTGGCTGAACAATTTAATTATTCGACAAATCTTTATAAGTTATATTTCTTATAATGTCAATAATATCTAAGTATCATAAATACAGATTATATGTTCTATATACTAGATTGAGATCACGACCTTTCTCGCTCCTGGAGTTAGGCTCTAGTGTGTCTGATCTATGTTAATAAAATCCATTTCTTATATACATAATTGAATCAGTGTATATATGATATAACAATTCCTAACACATCTGTTATTCCTAAACATCTGTTATGTTATCTAATATTACACCATCAAACCAGTTCGGTGCCTTTGTATTACATAACTGGACACCTGCAACCACGGCCTTGATAAACTGAGATTAGGCCTAACATCTTAAGTCATTTCCCGCGCGAAGCGAGATTGATAATTTTAGGCGCGAAAATAATAGCAGACGATTATGCATAAAACAAATATATATATTACATGGTTTGTAAATGTGACTGCTATAAATGTATAGATAGATACATGTACATTGTAAATGTGACTGCTATAAATGTATAGATAGATACATTGTAAATATGACTGCTATAAATGTATAGATAGATACATTGTAAATATGACTGCTATAAATGTATAGATAGATACATTGTAAATATGACTGCTATAAATGTATAGATAGATACATTGTAAATATGACTGCTATAAATGTATAGATAGATACATTGTAAATATGACTGCTATAAATGTATAGATAGACATTGTAAATATGACTGCTATAAATGTATAGATAGAACATTGTAAATATGACTGCTATAAATGTATAGATAGATACATTGTAAATATGACTGCTATAAATGTATAGATAGATACATGTACATTGTAAATGTGACTGCTATAAATGTATAGATAGATACATTGTAAATATGACTGCTATAAATGTATAGATAGATACATTGTAAATATGACTGCTATAAATGTATAGATATATACATTGTAAATATGACTGCTATAAATGTATAGATAGATACATTGTAAATATGACTGCTATAAATGTATAGATAGATACATTGTAAATATGACTGCTATAAATGTATAGATAGATACATTGTAAATATGACTGCTATAAATGTATAGATATATACATTGTAAATATGACTGCTATAAATGTATAGATAGATACATTGTAAATATGACTGCTATAAATGTATAGATAGATACATGTACATTGTAAATGTGACTGCTATAAATGTATAGAATAGATACATTGTAAATATGACTGCTATAAATGTATAGATATATACATTGTAAATATGACTGCTATAAATGTATAGATAGATACATGTACATTGTAAATATGACTGCTATAAATGTATAGATATATACATTGTAAATATGACTGTTATAAATGTATAGATAGATACATTGTAAATATGACTGCTATAAATGTATAGAATAGATACATTGTAAATATGACTGCTATAAATGTATAGATATATACATGTACATTGTAAATGTGACTGCTATAAATGTATAGATAGATACATTGTAAATATGACTGCTATAAATGTATAGATAGATACATTGTAAATATGACTGCTATAAATGTATAGATATATACATTGTAAATATGACTGCTATAAATGTATAGATATATACATTGTAAATATGACTGCTATAAATGTATAGATAGATACATTGTAAATATGACTGCTATAAATGTATAGATAGATACATTGTAAATATGACTGCTATAAATGTATAGATAGATACATTGTAAATATGACTGCTATAAATGTATAGATATATGGATACATTGTAAATATGACTGCTATAAATGTATAGATAGATACATTGTAAATATGACTGCTATAAATGTATAGATAGATACATGTACATTGTAAATGTGACTGCTATAAATGTATAGAATAGATACATTGTAAATATGACTGCTATAAATGTATAGATATATACATTGTAAATATGACTGCTATAAATGTATAGATAGATACATGTACATTGTAAATATGACTGCTATAAATGTATAGATATATACATTGTAAATATGACTGTTATAAATGTATAGATAGATATATTGTAAATATGACTGCTATAAATGTATAGATAGATACATTGTAAATATGACTGCTATAAATGTATAGATAGATACATTGTAAATATGACTGTTATAAATGTATAGATAAATACATTGTAAATATGACTGCTATAAATGTATAAAATAGATACATTGTAAATATGACTGCTATAAATGTATAGATAGATACATTGTAAATATGACTGCTATAAATGTATAGATAGATACATTGTAAATATGACTGCTATAAATGTATAGATATATACATTGTAAATATGACTGCTATAAATGTATAGATAGATACATTGTAAATATGACTGCTATAAATTATAGATATATACATTGTACATATGACAGCTATAAATGTATAGATATATACATTGTAAATATGACTGCTATAAATGTATAGATAGATACATTGTAAATATGACTGCTATAAATGTATAGATAGATACATTGTAAATATGACTGCTATAAATGTATAGATATATACATTGTAAATATGACTGCTATAAATGTATAGATAGATACATTGTAAATATGACTGCTATAAATGTATAGATAGATACATGTACATTGTAAATGTGACTGCTATAAATGTATAGATAGATACATTGTAAATATGACTGCTATAAATGTATAGAATAGATACATTGTAAATGTGACTGCTATAAATGTATAGATATATACATTATAAATATGACTGCTATAAATGTATAGATAGATACATTGTAAATATGACTGCTATAAATGTATAGATAGATACATTGTAAATATGACTGCTATAAATGTATAGATATATACATTGTAAATATGACTGCTATAAATGTATAGATATATACATTGTAAATATGACTGCTATAAATGTATAGATAGATACATTGTAAATATGACTGCTATAAATGTATAGATATATACATTGTAAATATGACTGCTATAAATGTATAGATAGATACATGTACATTGTAAATATGACTGCTATAAATGTATAGATATATACATTGTAAATATGACTGTTATAAATGTATAGATAGATACATTGTAAATATGACTGCTATAAATGTATAGAATAGATACATTGTAAATATGACTGCTATAAATGTATAGATAGATATATTGTAAATATGACTGCTATAAATGTATAGATAGATACATTGTAAATATGACTGCTATAAATGTATAGATAGATACATTGTAAATATGACTGTTATAAATGTATAGATAAATACATTGTAAATATGACTGCTATAAATGTATAGAATAGATACATTGTAAATATGACTGCTATAAATGTATAGATAGATACATTGTAAATATGACTGTTATAAATGTATAGATAAATACATTGTAAATATGACTGCTATAAATGTATAGAATAGATACATTGTAAATATGACTGCTATAAATGTATAGATAGATACATTGTAAATATGACTGTTATAAATGTATAGATAAATACATTGTAAATATGACTGCTATAAATGTATAGAATAGATACATTGTAAATATGACTGCTATAAATGTATAGATAGATACATTGTAAATATGACTGTTATAAATGTATAGATAAATACATTGTAAATATGACTGCTATAAATGTATAGAATAGATACATTGTAAATATGACTGCTATAAATGTATAGATAGATACATTGTAAATATGACTGCTATAAATGTATAGATAGATACATGTACATTGTAAATATGACTGCTATAAATGTATAGATAGATACATTGTAAATATGACTGCTATAAATGTATAGATAGATACATTGTAAATATGACTGCTATAAATGTATAGATATATACATTGTAAATATGACTGCTATAAATGTATAGATAGATACATTGTAAATATGACTGCTATAAATGTATAGATATATACATTGTAAATATGACTGCTATAAATGTATAGATAGATACATTGTAAATATGACTGCTATAAATGTATAGATAGATACATTGTAAATATGACTGCTATAAATGTATAGATAGATACATGTACATTGTAAATATGACTGCTATAAATGTATAGATAGATACATTGTAAATATGACTGCTATAAATGTATAGATATATACATTGTAAATATGACTGCTATAAATGTATAGATAGATACATTGTAAATATGACTGCTATAAATGTATAGATAGATACATTGTAAATATGACTGCTATAAATGTATAGATATATACATTGTAAATATGACAGCTATAAATGTATAGATAGATACATTGTAAATATGACTGCTATAAATGTATAGATAGATACATTGTAAATATGACTGCTATAAATGTATAGATAGATACATTGTAAATATGACTGCTATAAATGTATAGATAGATACATTGTAAATATGACTGCTATAAATGTATAGATAGATACATTGTAAATATGACTGCTATAAATGTATAGATAGATACATTGTAAATATGACTGCTATAAATGTATAGATAGATACATTGTAAATATGACTGCTATAAATGTATAGATAGATACATTGTAACTATGACTGTTATAAACTGATATTACTATGACTATTTCAGACATTAGCTGTAATTGTATAATATTGCATCTATTTTAACTTGTTTATTTGCGTTATTATTTGCAGGTGCAGAAAGTTGAGGCAGCGTTTAACCAGCTGACCACACAACGACAGGAACTGAAAAATCCAAATTTAACACTTAAACAAAAACTGGTAACTCTTTCCTCCATTTCATCCTGCATTTAGACTTATAAAACATTGCAGAGCGACACAAAAACATTGTAGAGTGACACAAAAACATTGCAGAGTGACACAAAATCATTGCAGAACGACACAAAAACATTGCAGAGTGACACAAAAACATTGCAGAAAGACACAAAAACATTGCAGAGCGACACAAAAACATTGCAGAACGACACAAAAACATTGCAGAGTGACACAAAAACATTGCAGAGTGACACAAAAACATTGCAGAGTGACACAAAAACATTGCAGAATGACACAAAAACATTGCAGAGTGACACAAAAACATTGCAGAGTGACACAAAAACATTGCAGAGCGACACAAAAACATTGCAGAGCGACACAAAAACATTGCAGAGTGACACAACAACATTGCAGAGCGACACAAAAACATTGCAGAGTGACACAAAAACATTGCAGAACGACACAAGACACAAAAACATTGCAGAACGACACAAAAACATTGCAGAATGACACTTGTATCAAATCTCGTTCTGCAAGTTGTGATTCATTTTTGCAAATTTTTGCCAAAATAATCTAGTAACCACCATCTTAGAATGCAGCACTGAATAAATGCAATGCTTGGCATTTATTCATGATTCTTAGAATATCTCAAATATTGCAAATATCTCCGTGTGCAGCACATTCTAATCATCCACTCCTTAGAATATCTCAGTGTGCAGCACATTCTAATCATCCATTCCTTAGAATATCTCTGTGTGCATCACATTCTAATCATCCACTCCTTAGAATATCTCAGTGTGCAGCACATTCTAATCATCCACTCCTTAGAATATCTCAGTGTGCAGCACATTCTAATCATCCACTCCTTAGAATATCTCAGTGTGCAATACATTCTAATCACCACTCTTAGAATATCTCGTGTGCAGCACATTTAATCATCCACTTCTTAGAATATCTCAGTGTGCAGCACATTCTAATCATCCACTCCTTAGAATATCTCAGTGTGCAGCACATTCTAATCATCCACTCCTTAGAATATCTCAGTGTGCAGCACATTCTAATCATCCACTCCTTAGAATATCTCAGTGTGCAGCACATTCTAATCATCCACTCCTTAGAATATCTCAGTGTGCAGCACATTCTAATCATCCACTCCTTAGAATATCTCAATGTGCAGCACATTCTAATCATCCACTCCTTAGAATATCCACATGTATATAGATCATATCTTTAGAAACTGTCTCACAGACGGATATGTAGTCCAGTGGTAACACGCTGGACTGGTAATCCAGGGATCGCAGGTTCGATCCCCCGTCTGACCCTAATAAAATTAACAGTCTTTCAGATGGGACGTTAAACCGAGGTCTCGTGTCGGTGCTTTACACCGTGCACGTAAAAGAACCAGAGGAGATTCTGGAATGGGTCTCTGTCTGTATCATGCACTATCCTCCAAAATCTAAAATAACTAATCTCTTCAGGAGGCGTCGCTCATATGGGGAACCGGTAGCGACGATAAATAAACGTATAAACACACACACTGTCATACAATTTAGATATGATTTCAAACATTTCATGCTGTTTCATTAGAGCGGGATGGCGGCATCCCCATCCTGCTGCATTTTGTGCCCCGCCGTTTTGTCTTATTTTAAAGAAAAAAGTTTTAATTATTTTTAAAACAATAATTTTTTTTATACTTTATTTATTTTACAACGATTGCGAAGTAAGTTTTTAACAACTTATATTAATCACTCTCGTTGGCTCAGATGAAAGCGTATATGTGGTCATTCATGTGGGAGGAAACCCACCTGTCCGATCTGGCGACCATCGTACCATCTCACATACTTTGTTTATATATATATATATATATATATAAAATATAATATAAGTCTCAACAGGTGAGTGGCTTCGGGCGAGCAGATCTATATATAAACTAGAACCTGTCCACCCTCTTGATTGATATGTACTGCCTTACTTCCTCTTATCAAGCATAATTAGCTGACAATCACCGTAACTAAGCAACATTTTCTAGGAGGTAACCCACTCCCTCACCTCAAAATGCACCCTGCCTCTTTCATGACCCACCCTGCCCCCCTTTCCTGACCCACCCTGCCCCCCTTTCCTGACCCACCCTGCCCCCCTTTCCTGATCCATCCCTGCCCTTTTTTTCACTCTATAATAAACCCTAATATGCGCACCACCGAACAATAACCCTGAATGCTACATCTTCTCACAGTATTAGTAAGATTTTCCGGAGTAGAATAAATACCTCAACAAATTCTGTTATGATTATTCCTCAAGAACTCTCTTAGGATATTTGCTTTCCCCATCAAAATTGTATCTGAAATAATTTACGTATCTGAATAATCTCTCAAAAATATTGCTTTGATGTGCCTATTTCTCAAGAAGTCCACTACCTTACCGGATCTGGACACAATGTCCTCGCACCATCACCGGTGCTTCGGTGTATCTGCCGAACAATTGTACAATTATGTCCCCGCACCATCACCAATGCTTCGGTGTATCTGCCGAACAATTGTAAAATTATGTCCCCACACCATCACCGGTGCTTCGGTGTTTCTGCCGAACAATTGTAAAATTATGTCCCCACACCATCACCAGTGCTTCGGTGTTTCTGCCGAACAGTTGTACAATTATGTCTCTACACCATCACCGGTGCTTCGGTGTATCTGCCGAACAATTGTAAAATTATGTCCCCACACCATCACCAGTGCTTCGGTGTTTCTGCCGAACAGTTGTACAATTATGTCCCTGCACCATCACCGGTGCTTCGATATATCTGCCGAACAATTGTAAAATTATGTCCCCACACCATCACCAGTGCTTCGGTGTTTCTGCCGAACAGTTGTACAATTATGTCCCTGCACCATCACCGGTGCTTCGATATATCTGCCGAACAATTGTAAAATTATGTCCCCACACCATCACCAGTGCTTCGGTGTTTCTGCCGAACAGTTGTACAATTATGTCCCTGCACCATCACCGGAGCTTTGATATGTCTGCCGAACAATTGTACAATTATGTCCTCACACCATCACCGGTGCTTCGGTGTATCTGCCGAACAATTGTACAATTATGTCCCTACACCATCACCGGTGCTTCGATATATCTGCCGAACAATTGTACAATTATGTCCCCACACCATCACCGGTGCTTCGGTGTATCTACCGAACAATTGTACAATTATGTCCCTACACCATCACCGGTGCTTCGGTGTATCTGCTGAACAATTGTACAATTATGTCCCCACACCATCACCGGTGCTTCAGTGTATCTGCCGAACAGTTGTACAATTATGTCCCCACACCATCATTGGTACTTCGGTGTATCTGCCGAACAATTGTACAATTATGTCCCCACACCATCACCGGTGCTTCAGTGTATCTGCCGAACAGTTGTACAATTATGTCCCCACACCATCATTGGTACTTCGGTGTATCTGCCGAACAATTGTACAATTATGTCCCCACACCATCACCGGTGCTTCAGTGTATCTGCCGAACAGTTGTACAATTATGTCCCCACACCATCACCGGTGCTTCAGTGTATCTGCCGAACAGTTGTACAATTATGTCCCCACACCATCATTGGTACTTCGGTGTATCTGCCGAACAATTGTACAATTATGTCCCCACACCATCACCGGTGCTTCAGTGTATCTGCCGAACAGTTGTACAATTATGTCCCCACACCATCACCGGTGCTTCAGTGTATCTGCCGAACAGTTGTACAATTATGTCCCCACACCATCATTGGTACTTCGGTGTATCTGCCGAACAATTGTACAATTATGTCCCCACACCATCACCGGTGCTTCGGTGTATCTGCCGAACAATTGTACACTTATTTACTTTCTTGTTTTCTTTCCAGATCTCATTCATAGATGACTGCAGAAGAAAGAAGACTTCTGGGTAATATTCTCCGCTGTATTTGCTGTGTCACAACGACCTCAAAGCACTTGTCATGCACTATGACTATCAATACACTTGAAGTTCTTGTCATGCACTATCAATACACTTGAAGTTCTTGGCATGCACTATCAATACACTTGAAGTTCTTGTCATGCACTATCAATACACTTGAAGTTCTTGTCATACACTATCAATACACTTGAAGTTCTTGTCATGCACTATCAATACACTTGAAGTTCTTGTCATGCACTATCAATACACTTGAAGTTCTTGGACACTATCAATACACTTGAAGTTCTTGTCATGCACTATCAATACACTTGAAGTTCTTGTCATGCACTATCAATACACTTGAAGTTCTTGTCATGCACTATCAATACACTTGAAGTTCTTGTCATGCACTATCAATACACTTGAAGTTCTTGGCATGCACTATCAATACACTTGAAGTTCTTGGCATGCACTATCAATACACTTGAAGTTCTTGGCATGCACTATCAATACACTTGAAGTTCTTGGCATGCACTATCAATACACTTGAAGTTCTTGTCATACACTATCAATACACTTGAAGTCATCACTATCAATACACTTGAAGTTCTTGGCATGCACTATCAATACACTTGAAGTTCTTGTCATACACTATCAATACACTTGAAGTTTCTTGGCATGCACTATCAATACACTTGAAGTTTCTTGGCATGCATATGAGGATTATGTTTAGTTGCTATTACCTCTCTATCACATGCTTACAGGATTATGTTTAGTTGCTATTACCTCTCTATCACATGCTTACAGGATTATGTTTAGTTGCTATTACCTCTCTATCACATGCTTACAGGATTATGTTTAGTTGCTATTACCTCTCTATCACATGCTTACAGGATTATGTTTAGTTGCTATTACCTCTCTATCACATGCTTACAGGATTATGTTTAGTTGCTATTACCTCTCTATCACATGCTTACAGGATTATGTTTAGTTGCTATTACCTCTCTATCACATGCTTACAGGATTATGTTTAGTTGCTATTACCTCTCTATCACATGCTTACAGGATTATGTTTAGTTGCTATTACCTCTCTATCACATGCTTACAGGATTATGTTTAGTTGCTATTACCTCTCTATCACATGCTTACAGGATTATGTTTAGTTGCTATTACCTCTCTATCACATGCTTACAGGATTATGTTTAGTTGCTATTACCTCTCTATCACATGCTTACAGGATTATGTTTAGTTGCTATTACCTCTCTATCACATGCTTACAGCGAACTAGCAGGTTTGCATTGAAGCTGATGAGTAAAATGTATTATTACAAATCAACAAGTCATTAGGATCGCCGTTGCCAGTCTAGCTATTTTAAACTTCTGTTTTAAATGTGATAGTACCAGAGGAGGGGAATGTGATAGTACCAGATGAGGCAGACGAGTGGAATGTCATAGTACCAGATGAGGGGAATGTGATAGTACCAGACGAGGGGAATGTGATAGTACCAGAGGAGGGGAATGTGATAGTACCAGACGAGGGGAATGTGATAGTACCAGATGAGGGGAATGTGATAGTACCAGACGAGGGGAATGTGAGAAGCTGCACAAATTTGGTTTTGAAAATATTGGAAGCCTTGCTGATTATCTGTAAATTATGTGGTCATTAAACATACAATTATTATGCTGTATGAGAGAACAGACGGATCAGTGGTTAATACGTCAGACTGCCATTCCAAGGATCACATGTTCGATCCCCCGTCTGGCCCTAATAATATTATCAGTCTTTCATGGGTTTTAAACCTATGTCTCGTGTCGGTGCTTTACACCGTGCACATACAAGAACCAGAGGAGACTCTGGAATGGGTCTCTGTTTGTATCATTGCACTATCCTCCAAAAATCTAAAATTACTAATCTCTTCAGGAGACGTCGCTCATATGGGCATTGGTAGCGACGATAAATAAACGTAAAACGTACACTGTATGAGAGAAAGATTTCATTAATTGTTTTATTTTCAGATCGGTGAGTCATGTGTCATTGTTCAGCGGTAAGTTTCTACAAATTTGGTTTAGCTCTACTACGAAACAAATTCTTGTAACATTAAGATTAATTATTGTCGAGATCTCGATGAATTCCTCTTTGTGAGGCAGAGAACAATAGCAATGTACATTTTTAAGCATCTTGCCTAAGAACATCATGACCGTGATTTTGGTGGGGTTCGAACATACAACCCCTCAGTTGTGTGGATATAAATGCCTTGTAAAAGGACACAAAAGAATACCACCAGCATGATGGTGACGTGGTTCGAGCTCGCCAACCCCTTGGTGACGGTGTGGACGATGTATCCGTTACACCAAGGAATGTGTGCCGTACGTGAATGATCTTGAGAGATGCTGCACTGCACAACATTTACAGAGACTGGGGATGTAAAGTAAAGTGTTTGTTTATTATAGTGTCATCCCTATTTAAAGGGCCAGTCATTTCTGACTTATGAGACATCTCTTTTTATGAACATCAGTACTTCCCGAATCCTATGCTTGTATGCCAGGCGCCAGGCTGGTAGGCAATCGGTAACCATTATTTAACTAGCTGGCGGCTCACCAACCGGCCATATCAGAACGAACCCCTGACGGGATTCGAACCTTCGACCTCCCGCTCTGTAGGCGGACGCCTTAACCACTGGGCCACGGAGACGGATGTAATATCTGTTTCCGGTTTTTTATTTTCAATGTTGCGAAATTGGTCTTTCAGAATCAAACACAGGTGGAAACTTATTTGGTGGTGATAACAGCGGAGGTTTGTTTGGTTCCAATCCTACTGGTACCCAGGCAAGTTCTGGACTATTTGGTCAACCATCTACTGTTGGTCAAACAGGGAACCAGACACTTTTTGGACAACCTGATACGCAGCCAGGACTTGGACAGAGCGGTTCACAGTCTCTATTTGGACAAACTGGGTCACAGCCGTCTACATTTGGACAGACTGGTCCTCAGTCATTGTTCGGTAATGGAGCATTTTCTCAAGATACACAACCTGGCAGTGTGTTTGGACAAAATACATTTGGTCAGCCTCAGACAGGACAAGCCAGTATATTTGGTCAGTCAACAACACAGACAAATACATTTGGGCAAGATCAGACACAACCGTCTACTGGTTTATTTGGGAAACCTGCGGCGGGTTCAACATTTGCCAGTTTCAGTACACCACAAGCATCAAATGGAACCCAGGGAATATCGTTCCAGAGTTCAGCACCATTTGGACAATCAAGTGCACCTGTGGCTAATTTGTTTGGTCATTCAGCAGCAGTTCCGCCAGACACCGGGATAAGAGCGTCTGCTCCGCAAGATAACACACCAATACAGGAGAGTCAGTCAGGGCAGACAACTTCAGTGTATACGCCTTTAGATAAATTGAAAAATGAGGAATTGGAACAGTTCAGGGCTCCATTATTTACTCTTGGATTAATACCAACAAAACCTCCTCCTAGAGAATTATGTTTTTGACGAGCTCTTCTGTGATGCATATTTCACTACAGAGTATACAAATATTGTGACAGGGGAAATATTTGTTGGAGTATTTCTGTCTAGGCCGTGCCTCCGTGGCCTAAAAGACCGTTGATATAAAATCACTTGTCGCTTGCCACCGATTGTTTTCGAAAATGTCGTGCCAGACCTGTTTAAACAGTTGTTTGTGTATATTTTTGTGAAATAGTAGCAAGTATTTTGGCAAATCATTTACTGTGTTGGCATTTTTATTCCTCTGAATGGAAACATATTGTTATCGCACTGTCCGTGTTTCCGTCTGAGTCAATGTTTCCAGTCCGGGTTGTAACTTCTTCGGCTATTGCTAATCACAAAGACTTAAAATTAGATGCTCAGTAATTCCATCTGTGTCGTTTTTATTGCCACAAATTTCTTGGGGGAATACCTCGAAACCCCTCTCAAAAATGCTGATCTATTATTAGTGGGAAAACTGAGCCATATGTGCTTAGTCTTTGCTGAGAATGTAGGAAATGTCGTTTCAGAGCATCTGGATTTCAAAACTTTCTGAAGGGGCATGCCCTTGTTATTCAGTAAATAAGAACATCATTTACTATATTTTATGCTGTCCAATGAAATATAGAAATTTATGAATGGAATAAAATGTGTTATTCTGCTGGTTGAAATAAGTGGAATAACTTTTATTCTCACTGCTTTACGCTGTGGTTTCCGGCAGCTGCAGTTTGAAGTAGTGTCGACGTGAAAACTATCGGACTCAAACTTTCGATGATGTCATGTGTAATGTCATGCACATGTCACGTTCTAGCGCCATATAGCACATGGTAGCAGTAGTGTCGCTTGAACTGTCGATGATGTCATTTATAATGTCATGCACACGTCATGTTCTAGCGCCATATAGCACATGGTAGCAGTAGTGTCGCTTGAACTGTCGATTATGTCATTTATAATGTCATGCACACGTCACGTTCTAGCGCCATATAGCACATGGTAGCAGTAGTGTCGCTTGAACTGTCGATTATGTCATTTGTCATGTCATGCACATGTCACGTTCTAGCGCCATATAGCACATGGTAGCAGTAGTGTCGCTTGAACTGTCGATTATGTCATTTGTCATGTCATGCACATGTCGCGTTCTAGCGCCATATAGCACATGGTAGCAGTAGTGTCGCTTGAACTGTCGATTATGTCATGTCATGCACATGTCGCGTTCTAGCGCCATATAGCACATGGTAGCAGTAGTGTCGCTTGAACTGTCGATGATGTCATTTATAATGTCATGCACATGTCGCGTTCTAGCGCCATATAGCACATGGTAACATTGGTTTCCGACATAAAAAAGACACTTTGTTTGCTTAACCCTTAACCTGTCAATCACAACTAAAGTCAGGCTCTATGCTGTTTGTTATCCTGATAGTGGAGGTAAACACTGAATAGCAAACAACATAGATTCTGACGCGGCGTTACGCCAAGGCTGATTTGGATCTATATTGTTTGCACATTCCGTCCATTTAATCGACTTGTTGCGGGTTAAGTACATGATCGAATTATTTTCATCCCTGAAGATATCTGGACTGTGAATATTCATCTTTTTTTTAGAGGATTTATTTTCCTCTTTTTGGGTTTAAAACTGTGAAAAATGTTTGAAATATATTTATTCGACATTCTATAACTTAATTGCTACAAATAATCATGTACACAATAAATAAAGTGGATTGAAATGAAAGCTAAAAGCTTATTGAAAAATAGATGTTTTCAGATTTGATTTATTTTCAGAAAACAATAGGCCAGTCTCCTGTTTTGCAATTTAATTTAATAAACTCGGGGGTTCATTCTAGGTCAGAATATGTGGGAGAAGTGAGAAAGCGCGCGATCGCGTGCTTAAATGGTGTAATTTAATAAATTTCAACAAAATATGGTTAAAATGCACAGTATGACCATTAAATACAACATTTGAATATAAGAAGTGCTTCATAATGAGCCAGTGTAATGTGTATGAAAATTTAAAAAAAAAAATTTACAAGGGAGAAGTGGGGCCCACAGAGGACGAAATCAGGGTCCCTAGGGCGACTATTTCACCCACATCGCCCTCTAGAATGATCCCTCTAATAAAACTACACGATTTCCATGACACATCGGTATGCTAGAGGAGTATTCCTAGAAACCTGGGAAGTTACTCGTTAAGGTTCCATGACCTTAAAAGAGAACATTGTATTATCATCATGCATTTTGCTGAATCATATTTTATTGCAAATCGATAGTTCAAATGGCATACAAAAACAACTACAATACGTAGTATCATGTTGCCAATGTTTGGGTCACAAGTTCGAACAATTTTAGACAACCGTCCACACAATTGGATGTTGAATGAATTACAAAATACAATGATAAACTTAATGTAATGTATAGATCGTGAGTTATGTGGGATAAAACTACACAATGCAATGCTACTACACATTCTTCCAATTGAATTTGGATAAATATTTCCATTCAGTAAACAATGTTTGTGTGCAAACTGTAGGAGATTCCTGAATCTGTTCCCCACACCCTGCGTACATTTGGAACGTATCGTGTGTGCAAACTGTAGGAGATTCCTGAATCTGTTCCCCACACCCTGCGTACATTTGGAACGTATTGCCTTCTAGCGGCACTCGGAACAAACATATTTACTACATGTTAATATAGGACAGTTGTTGCTGTAAACAATTAAGAAATAAAATATGTTTAACCTAACAAACATGTGGGACAACTGTTTCAACATACGTCGTTACGTCACGCATGCGTACTAAGCATTGTTAGCATATGTTGTTACGTCACGCATGCGTACTAAGCATTTTTTTTTGTTAGTAGGGATGTCAACGAGTAGTGATTTTGGTACTCGGAAAGGTATTCGATCGAGTACTCGAGTACTCGGTTACTGTTACCGTGGATTATGCTTCTTGTCTCGTCAATCAGATTGGTCCTGTTTTAATCAATTCATTGCTTTGATGTGTTGTCAAGTCTTTCAAAGTACTTCCATACCACAGATTTAGGTGGAGGCATTCTCACAATTCACTTATATTACTATTATATTCTAAAGATCTCTTCACAGTTTAACAGCGTTAACGTTAATGGCAAAAGTTACGATATTTATTATTTAACAACTATTATTGCCCTGCTATGGGTAGCTGCTTAAAGTTTTAAATTGAGTAATCAATTAAGTGTCAATTATAACATCAAAACAAGTTCTGACCACCAGACAAAAGATGTCATTCACACGACAGACAATCGGACGACCCGCCTCAGTAGTGACGACAATGATAAAATAAGTTGCATCAAACTTACGTTTACCAATTAAATTGAATCAACACCTTAATTATTCGGTAACTGTGGCCGGCTCTGTGTGATATACAGGTATTGTTAATCACCATGACACGCTGTATATTGCATTGTTTGGTACAGCGGAAGTTTCGCTAATCCCACTGATCACGATTTGTTCACAGGCAACTCCGTATTTGCGCAAAATAAAGATTTGTTGATTTTTTTTTTAACCGAGTACTCGATTATCTGAAAAGTATTCGATACTCGGACGTTCGATCGAGTACTCGAGTACTCGTTGACATCCCTAATTGTTAGTATACGTTGTTACGTCACGCATGCGTACTAAGCATTGTTAGTATACGTTGTTACATCGCGCATGCGTACTAAGCATTGTTAGCATACGTTGTTACGTCGCGCATGCGTACTAAGCATTGTTGGCATACGTTGTTACATCACGCATGCGTATTAAGCATTGTTAGCATACGTTGTTACGTCACGCATGAGTACTAAGCATTGTTAGCATACGTTGTTACGTCACGCATGCGTACTAAGCATTGTTAGCATACGTTGTTATGTCGCACATGCGTACTAAGCATTGTTAGCATACGTTGTTACGTCGCACATGCATACTAAGCATTGTTAGCATACGTTGTTACGTCACGCATGCATACTAAGCATTGTTAGCATACGTTGTTACGTCGCGCATGCGTACTAAGCATTGTTAGCATACGTTGTTACGTCGCACATGCATACTAAGCATTGTTAGCATACGTTTGCTGATAAACAATTCGCTATTACTGCGACCGTGTGAATATTTTGAATTTTTTAAGCACAGTCATTTGATATTACAGACTTTAATCTTGATATTACAGACTTTAATCTTGATATTATAGACTTTAATCTTGATATCTAAGACTTTAATCTTGATATCTAAGACTTTAATCTTGATATCTAAGACTTTAATCTTGATATTACAGACTTTAATCTTGATATTACAGACTTTAATCTTGATATCTAAGACTTTAATCTTGATATCTAAGACTTTAATCTTGATATCTAAGACTTTAATCTTGATATCTAAGACTTTAATCTTGATATCTAAGACTTTAATCTTGATATCTAAGACTTTTTAGATGAACGTATGTGCCCTGATTGCATACAATTTCACATGAGGGTTTCCAAGTGTGTATGTTGTACGCTTATTTATCGTCGCTACCGGTTGCCCATATGAGCGACGCCTCCTGAAGAGATTAGTCATTTTAGATTTTTGGAGGATAGTGCAATGGTACAGACAGAGACCTATTCCAGCATCTCCTCTGGTTCTTTTACGTACACGGTGTAAAGCACCGACACGAGACCTTGGTTTAAAGTCCCACCTGAAAGACTGTTCATTTTATTATGGTCAGACAGGGGATCGAACCTGCGATCCCTGGATTACCAGTCCAGCGTGTTCCAACTAATGATATGCAGCTTATACGCGCACTTGAAGCTATGCGCATTAGCGTTACTAAGCAACGTTCATCGCGAGAAAAGGCGTGTCTTATAGTTTACGCTGTTCCAAGGATGATCTATTTACCTGTTCCGTGCCATGGTAAGTTACAAATCTAGACTAAAACATTTTAAATGTAGTGTTCTATATTTCCTGTGTGTTATTGAAAAGAATAATTAATGTAAATATAAGGTATGAATCTCGGGTTAATAGTTTCCATCATGGTATGAACTACATTTGGCGTGGTTAAAGTGTGGAGGCTGAAGGTTTGGCTTATAGTTTCACTTTTAAGTTCAACACCTACTTACCAATTGGCTTCCCAAAACACACTGCTGTCCACAATTAAGTCAACCAAGGAAGTTCAAACAATTAAATTCATATGTACAAAACGGCAAAGAATATCGAACAATTACACCGTGCAGAAAACAATTTGCGTGAACTGTGCTGATTGCAGTGACACTAGATTGTAAGAGTTACTTCCCTTAGACAATGTTTGTAGTTGGTGATGAAGCATACAGCACGCATGCATCGTATCATATCAACATCTTTAAAAATGTGCAGGTGCACACAAGCCCCAAAAGGCATTGTACACCAAATCTCGTTCGCATCTAGGTCATATATATATATTAAATATTAAGATTAGTGTAAACAATAGTGACTTGCATTGATCAGTAGTCGTATATATATATAAATATAGGCTTACACATACACACATTATAAGGGATTTCAACAGTTTATGCTTTATTTTGCAACGATTGCGAAACAAGCTTTAACAACTTATAATATTACTCACTCTTGTTGGCGCTGATAAAGCGTATATGTGGTCATTCGTGTGGGAGTACCCAGAGAAAACCCACCTGTCCGATCTGGCGACAACCGTTCCATCTCACATAGTTACCGATCCGAGGATTGAACCAAGGTTGCATTGGTGGAAAAGACTGCGACTGTGCTAATCAGACATGCTTTCGAGAGAAAATTTATCAATGGTTAATTAATTTCGCATTTGTGAAGTTAGTCGGCTATGGTGACATGTTGTAAGCATAGTTTTCTGGTGTCGACATTATGACATATAGATATATTCGTGCTAAATAAATAGCATTGTATGCGAGTGACGCGTTTCTTTTAATAGAACATACTGAAAGTGGTGTACACATACTAATTTCATTGCTGTTCTGATTTGCTACGGAGAATTGGAGCTACGAAACCAGGAGAATTGGAGCTACGAAACCAGGAGAATTGGAGCTACGAAACCGAATGAAAAATAAAAGAAAAAGAATAACCTAATTAAATAAGATTATATAATCTATATAAAAGGATGGATTTCTTTACTGCACAACTACAGACGGATCTGTAGTCCGGTGGTAACACGCTGGACTGGTAATGCAGGTTCGACCCGCCGTCTGACCCTAATAAAATCAACAGTCTTTCAGATGGGACGTTAAACCGAGGTCTCGTGTCGGTGCTTTACATCGTGCACGTAAAAGAACCAGAGGAGAATCTGGAATGGGTCTCTGTCTGTATCATTGCACTATCCTCCAAAAATCTAAAATGACTTAATATCTTCAGGAGGCGTCGCTCATATGGGCAACCGGTAACGACGATAACAAATACAATTGTGACAGCAATTAATTTAGCAATCAGTATAAACAGGACTATATCTTTAACCCTTTGCACAGCGGCAAAAAACGTGCCCTCTGATCAAGCTCTATGCTGTTTGCTATTCGGATAGTGGAGTTAAAACTCTTGGCTGAATAGCAAATAACATAGATCCTGATTAGACGGCAATTTATTTTTAGTGCCGCGGCTGATCTGGATCTATGTTGTTTGCAAATGTGTTGTTATTTACACAGCAAGCAACATAGTGCTGTTCAATGAATAAGAGTCGGTGTGCTTCGTCTCAAAGAAATTAAACTACGTCCGTATGTATTGCAAACAGACATCCCAAAACAGCACACACATTCTATCATTTCTTGACCTCTTGTACTAATACAATGGCTAGTTGGTTGGAAAGAAATCAATCTTACAAAGCGCAAGGGCGTTATTTTATTTGCGGTACTAAATTCGGCTAATCTTTTGGCCGTTATTTGGCTAATGGGTTATCACTTCCAGCGGGTCCCTGAAGACCATCTGGAATATTGTGTGTTTTATATTATTGCGGGTAGCAATCACACTGTCTATAGTGTCTAGTGTGTGTATGTGTGTGTGTGCTGTCTCTCTGTGTCTCTCTCTCATGGTATATTGACTACATTATTCAAATGAGTTCTCTCATTAAATAAAGACTTTATTATTATTATTATTAAAAAGGAATACAATTATCTATGTATTCATTGGTTTGTATTCTAGCATCACCTGTTTGTATTTTTTTTTGTTTATCCTAATTTATTTTAGCTCGATTGCGAAACAAGTTATTACAACTTATATCAATCACTCTCGTGACCTCATTCCTGATGGAATCCATCGCCACGAGGGAGAGAGAAGAGCCAACGTGGAATTTAAATGCCTTGTCTAAGGGCACACTCGTAACTGCTCCAGCGGGGCTCGAACTCCGGACCATTCGCACCTGAAGCGAACGCGCATCCACTGCGCTATCACGACTTCCATCTGTTTGTATTAAACACACTACATGATATCGTTGGACTTTTAAGTCACAAAAGAATTAAAGAGAGCTGCAAGTAAATATATTATGTATCACTATTCAGGCACTTAGCTACTATAAGGCCCGGGCCTGCAGAGTATCTATATAAAACAACACACAAGTTGGGGGTGGGGGTAAATATAGCTCTCAGTACAACTTGATGATATCCAACACTGATTGTTAGTACGAGGATACATTTTACGACCTTTTTTGCACACTATATGTCTTGGTACTAGAATAGTTGAACAAAATCAGAAATTGATGAAAGTTCTATCTCCAAAATACTTATTTGATGGACGGGTGGTGCGATGAAAGTTGTACTCGATTAATGAGCCAAGTTTATCGAACTAGCGTCAGTATTCCCAACCTAATCAGTTCTTACGTTTACTATATATAAATATTGTATGAAATCATAAAATATCGTATGAAATCATAAACTTTCATATAAAATAGTGTATGAAATCATAAAATATCGTATGAAATCATAAACTTTCGTATAAAATATCGTATTCAATAATATTGCTACTTTCATTTTTTAGCCAGGCTTCAGCGGAAATTGTAATGACGAATCTAAAGTGGCATGACGTCATTAGCAAAACAGCTAACCGATATAATTAAGTTTTAAACCACGTAACATTACGACAAGACTTCCTTTAAATTGCCGTGTGTCTTATCGTTAGCGTTATGAAACAATTCTCATAGAAATATGAATCATTTAAAGATTAATTTAATTAATAAATAAGTATTATTCTCTCAACTAATCAGAAGTATTCCCTGTTATATTAAACGTGTATACATATAAGAAAATATGTGATGGCTGTATGAAATTGAATACATGCACAGTTATGCGATAAAGACATTTACACAAGCACGCAAAAGAAACTGATTTAACTGTTTAATTGCAGTAGGTTATTTGCACCAAACATACTCTGTAGCTGCATCCAGCCTATTGGAGTGTTTGCTCTACCTAGCTTTTTTTAAACCATATTTTATTGCAAATCAATAATGCATATGTCATACACATAAAGATACAATACATAGCATGACACTACAAATGGTTTGGGCCACACGTTTTAACAACATTAGACAATGGCCCGTCTACCTAGCTCTAATAATAATAGTGTTGAATGGCTGTAAAACATATTTTTAGTATTTTTAAGTCAAGAATTTCTAGCGATGACAAGAAACACAGCAATTCTAGTGGGAATTTATTTCCAGTTTCAATTTATCCGATTCCGTTTGTTAATTTGATATATTGCAGTCATATCGCTTTGTTTTAGCGTTTTTGTCAAATTGCGAACGGGTGTTAATTCGACCGACCCCACCATAATCATATCAAAGGAAAGAAGAATATTTTACTAAGTATCGTCTTGGGGACCAATCACAGAATGTATCTCAACTGGGAATATCTATAATTCAATCGGTTTGTCACTGAAATGCGAATATGGTGATGTTTTCATCGGATTTTATACCTGTTAAGTGCACTAATTTGATTGGAGAAATACCATGAGTCATAAGGTCGACAACTTCTCTGTAATTCATATAAATGGGAAATTGTCGCCAACTGTTCTGCGTACTCGGACTGTTTTTCATCTGCTTGCCAACAGTGCACACTGTTTCGGCATTTAAATTAATGTTTTGGTTACATCTGAAACAAGTTTTAAAAGTCGTGACTGCACTGCGGTAGCGCGTTCGCTTCAGGTGCGAAAGGCCTGGAGTTCGAGCCCCGTTGAAGCTGTTACGATTGTCACATTAGGCAAATTAAATTCCACGCCGCCTCAACTCTCTCATCAGGCATGATGTCTCGAGAGTGATTAATATAAGTTGTAAGAACTTGTTTCGCAATCGAGCTAAAATAAATGTTTGGAGGATAGTGCAATGATAAAGACAGAGATCCATTCCAGAGTCTCCACTGGTTCTTGTACGTGCACGGTGTAAAGCACCGACACGAGACCTCGGTTTAACGTATCATCTGAAAGTTTGTTAATTTTATTAGGGTCAGATGTATGACGTCACGACAATGATTTTAATAAATAATTTATTCTTAATAAATATATACTGCATTTTGTAGTAATACTTAAAGGGAAACAATTAACAAGAGTTAATCTTGGTAGAAAAAACACACCAAGACACAAAATGCGATGAAATAATTTTGAAAATCGAACTGCGAATAAGGAAGATATGGTTATCTCAGGCAGAACTTGAATTATGGCTGGCGGCCATTTTGAATCAGATTCCCATAATTGCTTTATTTGAAGTACGCTTTTCATAATTTTCGCAGCATAATGCTCATATTTCTAATTATATAATCGGCTTAAATTTGCAATCAGTTTGCAGAAGGTTTGCCTTTATAATGTGAGCCGGAGAACTTTGGTGATTGCTAAATGGCGCAGCCGCACAAATAATCTGAACGATGCAATTAAAATTATAGAAGTACATGTACCAAAGTAAACTATTGATAGTTTATACAAATTTATTTTAGCTCGATTGCGAAACAAGTTCTTACAACTTATATTAATCACTCTCGAGACCAAGCAATGTGGAATTTAAATGCCTTGCATAAGGGCACAATCGTAACGGTTCCAGCGGGGCTCGAACTCCGGACAGTTCGCACATGACGCGAACGCTCTTCCACTGCGCTATCACGACTTCCACAACTATTGATAGAACTACCGAATAACAACGCCCGTGTTAAAACCGCAAGCCAAATAAGTTGGAAAACTATCATGGAAAACTCAAATTGTTTCCTGAAAAATGATGAACTTGCAAATCAGCAGGTTGCTGGAGGGGTTTGTTGAAACACCCCCTTAGACAATAGCCTGCCAAAAAATTACCATGGTATCAATATGGCAGGAGCTTGTCCATTATTCTAGTACACATTGTTGATAGATTTAAGACAACATGTTATATATGTTATATTTCGGGTTTTACGTCTGCATCAGCACCATTTTTTGGGCTATATCGTCGGCGGGCAGTTTACCTAACAACACCTTTCCTGGTCAAGGACAAAAACAGGAACACATATAATAGCCATTCAGTGCCCCCCCCCCCCCACACACACACATACTTATATCCACCTATTTAATGCAGCCTCTGTCGCCAGAGTGGTAACAGTCGTTGATTTCAAATAACGTGCTCATCACCCATGTATGCTCAAATCCCACTAAGGGCGTCGAATTCTTTCAAGTAATGACTGTGTGGAAGATCGGTGGTTCTACCCGGGTGCCCGCCTTGAATACTGCTCGGAGGAGCACCGGGAGTCTAACTCCACCAATAACAGCTGGAGAGTCGCCATATGACCTAAGCTGTTTGTGCGACTTTAACTCACAAAACAAATAAAGGTCCTTGTGTTTAAGGCAACGCAAATGTTTTTCTTCAATAATGGAACCTGTACTGGAAACGAATTGTTTTCCAAGAAAGCTGCGATTTTAATATATTATATTTACATTGTTATTGGGATTCATTCCTTAAAGCGACACTACATCGGTGAAAAATGTCTGCAGAATGTAATTTCCTATTATATGGTATAATCCCCCCAATATTTCAACAACTAAACAAGCGTCGTATACGCGGTTTGTTGACATGATACAATAATGTAAATAGGATCGACATTCATGCGTAATACAACGCGTGTATCCTGAATAACACGATTTATCTCACATTTGTGCCTATGCATATTTATTTGTAGACTAATCTAAGCGAAAGTATCGCCCGTTTGGTACTGACTCCAATGGCAAACAAATGTCATTACAGGAACGTGGATGACCGTTATATGAAATCCTACTTTCACTTTTGAAAGTTTATAGACCGCAACAATTATTGATTCAATGTTAGTGTTGGAATGTATTCAGAAGAATTTATACGTGAAAACATGCATTTTATTTGCTTTTTTGCGATTTAATGTCGCTTTAAGTATAACATTTTTTTTATATTGAAATACTCTTATTCTATGGCAAATATTTGGGCAATAATCATACCATAATTATAATAGAAAATTACATTCTATAAAAATGTGTTGCTTTCACCGATGTAGATCTTTAAAACCGTCAATGCAATTGCCGTCATTAAACGCCTGTTTGTTTTTGTTTTTTTAGGCCCTCATTATATAGGTAACCCCGTTTATTTCCATTTTTTTATTAAAGCAGCATTACATCGTATGAAGTAAAAGATATTTGAAAAATTCAATGTTTACGTATGGGTAGCAATGCTGCTACACATTCTAACATTATACTTTGTATGCTTATGTTCATTTGGTAAACAGTGTTGTTTTTTTGGCGATAAAACAAACTCGAAACCGAAAGTAGGACTTTCCGAGTCGATCGGTCACGCACTTGTTTACAACCGGAACGCATCGTCCGCACTTGTTTGCATTCCCCATTTGTCCCACGTTGTCTGTTTTAATTAAATTACTTGATATGTTGATTCATACATTCTGATAGCTAAGTCTTTAGGCACATTTATACATCCCCGTGAGTGGTTCGACATTAGAGGAAGATAGATAGTTCAAAACATATACGTTGTTTTCTACATCCTCTGTTGTTTCACGCATGCGCACTGTGCGTGTTTACATTTCGTGTGTTGATAAACAAATTCGCGTATACGACGGTTTAAATTTATTGGAATTTTATCGTTTCTGAGCGACTAATTCGATTTTTGTAAACACACACACATTAGTATTTATATTCTACCCAAAACATCCTTTATTACGATGTAATGCTGCTCTAACAATAATACATTCAATTTAATAAATAGTTCACGTGAACATGAAGTATATAACAAATATGTCCTTTATATCTTAAAAATGTTAAGTTAAAATGGAAGCAAGATAACAATACATATCATCTGTTCAAAGTTACTCAACATTTTGGTTCCTTGTTCGCCACATTATGTTACTTTAAATCCGAAACGAAATATACAATATAACAATGACGAATTGAGGTATTACATATGCCAAAAGTGTTCATCTATACCATTCGGAAGTAAGTTATGACTTTTTTACCCTTCAATTCAAATTTGAAGTTATAGTTCAGTCAGCATACGTAGAACTTGATGTTTGGATTTTCACAAGATACTTTAAATCAGAGTCCACAGTTTCAGACTCTCTATTCAATGTAATGTCTAAAAATACTTAGAGTGCATATGATCATGTATATGTATAGTAGATATTGTCAATACTGTCTATAATTTTCTGATATTGACATATTTGTCACGTGAATGCTTTTATGTATTAGGCCTCTACACACTTTAACTACGCCCAATGTAGTTCATACCCCCGATGAAAACTATTAACATGCGATTCATTCCTTAAATAAACATTTTTGAACAAAACTCGTGCTATTCCTGCCTTTTCTTTTATGTTTTCCACAGTTTCGCTACTTCCCATGCAGTTCATACCCCGATGGAAACTATTAATCAGGGATTAATTCCTTAAATGAACAATTTTGAACAAAAATGGTGCAATTCCTGACTTTTCTTTTATGCTTTCCATAGAAAGAAGACTCCACCGTCCACTGCTTTGAAACCGTGAAAGATGTCGTTTTCTCCGTCACTGCTAGAGTTTCGTATTCCTCCGCGGTCGGATGTACTTTTCTACTATACTGATTGTCTGACAATAATGGATAGTTACTTATAAAGTAATATATTCTAATGAATTTGTTTTATCTGTAGATTTTAATTTTGACAGCAAACAGAAACTACATTGACGTTCACACTAACAGAAGTGGTTGTGCGATTGTGCAATGCAATGAAATGAGGCTCCAGACAGGGCAGTTAAAATGAATAAAATTTTAAAACAAATATTGTATTAGTCACACTCATTGGAAATCATAAAAGAAGAAGTGTGGTGTTTATTAGTGTAAGATAGGATCTTATTCCATCGAGTGATCGCCGAAATGTGTACTTCCACGAGTTTATAATATGTTATTCTCTATATCTTAGTTACCGTGATTTCCGAAACACGACAGTATTCTCGTGATGCGGACACATATTTTCACGAGGGAAACTTTTCCGTAGTCTCCGAGTAAATTGAATTGCTTCCCAAATAGGGCAATTTCGCTTCCTCTGAAACTATACACGGCAAATTATGGACCAATGATATTTCGATTTCTAATTCCATATAGAATTGTTGAAGCAATTCAGTCGTGTGTTTGCAAGCATAATAACCCTACGGATTCAGAATGCTAATGGAATCATCGTTCGGCATACCCCTGGGGTTTTTTCCTATATCCCAATGTCGATTTTTGAAATGAAGTTGTAATTGTGATAAATAGTAAATGCGCTGTAGCTTTGTAGTTCAAATTCCTACAATGATCATGTTGTACGGACACGAACCCGTTAGATAAACAAGCTGTATAAAATCATCTGCACACAAATATACTGACACTAAACGAAACTGTACACTTGCCTTAGAGGTTAGCGCGCTCGCTTACCACCAATGCAACCCGAGTTCGATCACCGGACCGCGAAGTATGTGAGATGGTACGGTGGTCGCCAGATCCGACAGGTGGATTTTCTCCGGGTACTCCGGTTTCCTCCCACACGAATGACCACATCTACGCTTTCATCCGCAACAACGAGAGTGATTAATATAAGTTGTTCGAACTTGCTTCGTTTAAACTTTAAACTTAGTTTAAATTGATATCCTTTTAGTAAAACAATATAGGCACATTTGGTATCAAAATGTGCGAAATATTGAGTGGAGGATTATTTTCTTCGCTCATGATGGTAAAATCCATAATTCTAAAAGTTGTAACGCTCACTATAAAATTGCACAGTTTTTTATAGTGTCAGTATACTGGATCGTACTTGTGATATGCTATGATAGCAGCTTGTATTATTTCGATATATTCCGTATTCAGAGGGTGATTCTATTTTTTCTTTAATTTTTATGTCCCCGCCGTTTTCGAGTCAAATAATGAGAAACTAGTTGTGATTTTCTTGAGAAGCTACATTGAATCTATCGAACTGGTCATATTATTGAGCAAAGACTATGAAACTGTCAAATAAAATAGACACGGATATAAATTATTTTGTGGTTTGTGTCATGTCCCTTTCAAATTAGCTATGTCCCGATGCTCAACATCGCATACGTTGTTTTAAAAACGGACATGAACACATAACTTTATACTGGCTTTTTGCATGAATATATTTATAAATGTGTTATGTTGTTGTAGTGTTAAGTTCCACCAACATTCAGAAGACATACCTTTGACAAAAAATTATCTTGAATATTGTCCCTGTAATTTATGTCATATCCGTAACCAAGTTACTATAACATGCATATTTCATATAGTGTCCGTATAATAAACCCAAGCCATGACGTCATTTAAAGCTTAGCGTGCGATACATATAGTTGACTAAGAAGGCAACTTTCAACATGACATGGAAGACGAAGAATTTCAATGTAAGTACATGCTTTTGAATGCATACATTTAATCACAGTCATTTCCGTATCCATGTTTATACAGGAACCGAAGATTTTAGAGAAAAACTCCTTCTGTGGTTGTATGTCCGACCCGTTCCATTTTAAGTTTCCGATTACGCCATATTGAAACTGCCTATTGGGGCTCTATGATGGGGAATTTACATTAAGAATGATCATTTCCGTAACTGTCAGTTCCGTAACCGTTTTTAATCTGATTTCGGTTACGGTAATGACTTGCCATGGTTACGGAAATGACTATTTGCTGTTTTGGGGATGAAATATGTGTATATGTAAAATATACACTGCTACATTGTAGGTGGTGTTGCCGTTGGGTTTGGGTTCTAATTCTCGTTTGAGGTTGACTTTCTTCTGGATTTATAGTTTAATACAAATTAATAATAATAGCAGCAATAATATATCTACTTGCAATATACATATGTGTAATTCAGTAATCATTACCATACATGTAATAATAACCATCACCATTATCACTTTTTTTAATAATCATACGATCTTGATCAGCATGTTAGTTGGGTCTCTTGTGATCAAGTAAGTACATGTATATGTTGTACATGTGTAATGCTTAATGTATGGATGTACCTGATTTATACACCATATCATTTATTTCAGGGCAGAAAAGGGGACTAGACAACCTAGATATATACTAGGGCCATTTGTAGAGCCAGTTCAGCAATTTGCTTTTATCAGGAAGACATACATTTGCATGGGCTAACGCTGTGGTTGGACTCCTTGATAAGATACTACTTTGCAAAGATTTGGTATTACTAAGACGGAGACAGTTAGAACAATGGCACTCACAAATGCGGAGAAGCAGGCTCGGTGGCGACAAAGGCAACGAGAAAACGAAGCAAAACATAGTCAGTATAAACGCAAAGAAAGAGAACGTTATCAACAGAAAAAAGAAAGAGGTGTTATACTAACAGTTTCAGAGATGAATGAACGAGAAAAACGAAGAAAACGTAGATAGTGGAGAAAAGCGACCAAAGAAAAAAGGGCCCGAGAGAAACAAATTATAGGAGCCATTGATCACTCTTTAACGCCACCGACATCCCCAGAATTAGTGATGAACCGCCAGCAACAAGTAGCACGAAAGTTGGGAAGAAGAAAAGTACGTAAAGATAGGGCAAAAGCCTATAGATAGAGAAATATTCAAGCTTCGTGTAGCTTTAAAAAAAGAGGAGAGATTAAAAGAGAAGTATAAAAAGCGAAGTACAAGACTAGAAAAAAAGCTGCCAAAGAGAGAAACTAAACCAGTGGAAGATATAGTGAAAAATCACGACTTAAGAAAGGCCATTGTCTTTTACGACATCATAGTAGAAAATGTGAAGAAGAGATATCACCGCACAAAGATTATTATTATTATAGTTCGGGTTTTGCGCCTGCCTCAGCACCATTTTGGGCTACATCGCCGGCGGGCAGTTTACCTAACAACACCTTTCCTGGGCAGACTCCAGCGGTTAACCAGTACTTTGGTGCACCAACCTCCGTAAGAAACTGCCAACTTTTTCATATAAATGAAACACGGTCTGAGCGGGGCTCGAAACCGTGACCATCAGTGATGATAGGTTACAGTGGTATACAAGTCAGCGACCTTAACCACTCGACCACGGAGGCGGACTACTGCACAAAGAGTTACAGACATAGAAAATTCATATCAAGTTTAATATGCAGATGTGACTTGATCAGAAGATACCGGTTGGGGCAATATGCAAAGAAGATGTTCGGGTTCACGAACTATCAGTTGAAAACAGGCAATATTGGCAACCCGCTCAGCAGAAGGACAACGATTAAGTCGACTAGAATCAAGCAAGCAGTTACACAGTTCTTAGAAAGAGACGATAACTCCCGTCTAAAGGCAGACAAGAAAGCCACAATCACAAGGTACAGACAAAAGAAACAGATGCGTCTACTGACAGACGATATGAAACACCTTCATGCAAAATACATATCAGAAGGGAGCAACAGAAAACTTACGTATCCTTTATTCTGCAAACTGCTGCCTTTTTGGATAAGAGCTCCAACATATAAAGACCGAGAAACTTGTCTATGCAAGCTCCATGAAAATTTGCAGTATAAACTTGAAAGAGCATATGTAGAAAACATGTATTCGTCGGGACGTATTGAGGACCTTGCAAAAACTATTACTTGTGACAGAAAGCTAGATAATACAAGTTGCATGTACAGGGAATGTCCGCAATGCAAGGAGAAGAAACTGCCTTTAAGAGAAAATGCACTAGAACTAGGAAAGCAAGTAGCATGGAAAATATGGCATACGATACCATTGAACTTGCATATACAATGTTCACGAATGGAATCTCTGACATTTATATTGTGATGCAAGTCAAGAGTGTATATGTGTATAAAAATAAAACGCTAATAATCTGGTTTCAGAGTCTGGAGTTGGTCTTAATTCTATATGTATGAAAATAATAGTCATTTCCGTAACCTGATGTCATTTCCATAACTCAATTTCATTTCCGTAACCAGCAATATTTTACAAGTTTATACAGTTATATTTCATCGTTTTCTTCTGAATATTCTTTAGAACAACTAAAAAATGTACATACTTTTAAATTAAGGTATATCTTATTGTCAATAACACTTTTATTATTGATGTGTGCCAGTGTAAGTATTGTAATAATACAAAAAAGCTAATTTCATCTTATAAATGAATGTAAAACGTTCTAGATTGCGGAAGAGGAAATATTTGTGTTTATGTTAGGAAGAAATTAACGTCTACTTGCGTTTTAACCAAAAACTGATACATTTTATTTAAATCACAACTGAAAATGCTGGGAATTTAGTTCAGTTATGGAAATGACATTTTGTGTCAACAGGCTTGACGTTCGTAAGAAATTAATTACTATGACGGCCAATATCTCACTGCCGTCATTTAAATCAACGTAAGGAAGGTGGGAACTATTTATGGGAAGATTATTGAATAGAAATCATGAATTTACAAATTTTATTTTCAGTTTTTTGAAATTTTAAGAAAAAATAGAATCACCCTTGAATGAGTTCAATTATTTCTGTATGATTATTATATGAATTATTAATTTTTAACTATGGCATTTAATTATTTCTTTATTAATTATGCCTACTGTTTATCTATCTACCTATTACAGTATGCTTACTTTGATTGATTGATTGATTGATTGATTGGTTGATTGATTGATTGATTGATTGATTGATTGATTGATTGATTGATTGATTGATTGATTGATTGATTGATTGATTGATTGATTGATTGATTGATTGATTGATTGATTGATTGATTGATTGATTGATTGATTGATTGATTGATTGATTGATTGATTGATTGATTGATTGATTGATTGATTGATTGATTGATTGATTGATTGATTGATTGATTGATTGATTGATTGATTGATTGATTGATTGATTGATTGATTGATTGACTTTCTTCTCAGGTTTGTTATTAGACATTCTCGTATTATATGGCAGCTTTTTTTATTCTCTTGGTTAGCAATGGTCATTTATGTTTTACAATTCTATAAGTATGATGATACTGTAGTTATGTGTATGTATGTTTTGTCAGTGCTAGACTATGATTGTGTTTTATTGTCTCTTATTATTTTTAATATGTAGAATGTGTGCTTATAGAATAATAAGAATACACATTAATTAATTCGTTAATTAAATTATATATATATATTATATAGTATTATATATATATATTATCTAATGTTTTCAGTGTACATATGACTGTTTGTATAAATTCTAATACTGTTGTTATCTTATTCTTGAAAAGGATGGTTATGTGCAATTTATACTATATATATACTACAAAATGTAGTCTCACTGTTCGCTATCTCTATCATGCATATGTTTTGACCTCATGGGCTTTTTAGCCTAATGGTTTTGAATAAAATGTCTGTCTGTCTGTCTGTCTGTCTGTCTGTCTGTCTGTCTGTCTGTCTGTCTGTCTGTCTGTCTGTCTGTCTGTCTGTCTGTCTGTCTGTCTGTCTGTCTGTCTGTCTGTCTGTCTGTCTGTCTGTCTGTCTGTCTGTCTGTCTGTCTGTCTGTCTGTCTGTCTGTCTGTCTGTCTGTCTGTCTGTCTGTCTGTCTGTCTGTCTGTCTGTCTGTCTGTCTGTCTGTCTGTCTGTCTGTCTGTCTGTCTGTCTGTCTGTCTGTCTGTCTGTCGTCTGTCTGTCTGTCTGTCTGTCTGTCTGTCTGTCTGTCTGTCTGTCTGTCTGTCTGTCTGTCTGTCTTCTGTCGTCTGTCTGTCTGTCTGTCTGTCTGTCTGTCTGTCTGTCTGTCTGTCTGTCTGTCTGTCTGTCTGTCTGTCTGTCTTGTCTGTCTGTCTGTCTGTCTGTCTGTCTGTCTGTCTGTCTGTCTGTCTGTCTGTCTGTCTGTCTGTCTGTCTGTCTGTCTGTCTGTCTGTCTGTCTGTCTGTCTGTCTGTCTGTCTGTCTGTCTGTCTGTCTGTCTGTCTGTCTGTCTGTCTGTCTGTCTGTCTGTCTGTCTGTCTGTCTGTCTGTCTGTCTGTCTGTCTGTCTGTCTGTCTGTCTGTCTGTCTGTCTGTCTGTCTGTCTGTCTGTCGTCTGTCTGTCTTGTCTGTCTGTCTGTCTGTCTGTCTGTCTGTCTGTCTGTCTGTCTGTCTGTCTGTCTGTCTGTCTGTCTGTCTGTCTGTCTGTCTGTCTGTCTGTCTGTCTGTCTGTCTGTCTGTCTGTCTGTCTGTCTGTCTGTCTGTCTGTCTGTCTGTCTGTCTGTCTGTCTGTCTGTCTGTCTGTCTGTCTGTCTGTCTGTCTGTAAAATCTATGATTATAGAATATTAAGAATATAAATAAATTTATTTATTTAAAAAAAATATATATATATTATGTAATGCGTTCATTGTACTGACATTATGAGACTATTTGTACAAATTCTAATAATGTTGGTATCAAGTGGGCATGCATTGTGTAAACACAATACTCTTAAAGGAAACACGTCGACAGACTGTGTGCCCAATGTAAGCATTATCTACATGTATTTAGAAACGCGAGCAGAAATAGTAAGCACAAACTATGGAGATCGAACTTAAAATAAAGTTGCGGCAATTTGAAAGCTTGAACTATTGTTGAAAATTGACGTCATAACTATATAAAAATCGGCTTCCTGTTACCCAAAATAATGAGAACATATCCAACTGACTGAAACATATGTAAACATATTAAATATTTATAATTATGTAGCTACACATATATAGAAATGTTCATGCTCACATTTGTGTAGATAAAATACGCATAGTTTTACTTGTTGGAAAATGCACGTGACTTGGTTAATCTAAGATGGCCGCCACCAATATTTTCATGTTGAGATAATCAACCTGTCGTAATTTCTGTACTTTCAGTGCGATTAAAAAAAAACAATTCACCGCATTTTATGTTTTAATAAGCTTTTTATTTATGATTAGCATGTATCTTGTTGATGGTCTTCCTTCCACAGAGAGACAGTCACAATGTTGAATGTGTGAAATTAAAACGTTTGCGTCACCTGAAATGTACAAATCATTATTCACATAACACCTATTCGCGGAACTGAAACTGAAAAGGTATTCGTTATTTATAAATAGATATGTGCAAATTATTAAATACTGTTGGACTGGTAATCCAGGGATCGCAGGTTCGGTCCCCCGTCTGACACTAATAAAATTAACAGTCTATCACATGTGACTTTAAACCGAGGTCTCGTGTCGGTGCTTTGCACCGCACCGTGCACTGTAAGATAACCAGAGGAGACTCTGGAATGGATCTCTGTCTGTATCATAGCACTCTCCTCCAAACTCTAAAATGACTAATCTGTTTAGGAGGCGTCGCTCATATGGACAACCGGTAGCGACGATTAATAAACGTAAATCACTTGTTAAATACTGGGCTAAGATGAGAGATAGCAACAATTGTATTGTGAATTATTTATACAACTCTATGTTCCATGATATAAATAGGGGTAACATAGGGGGGGAATATAGGAGGAACATAGGGGGGACAGGAACATAGGGGGAACATAGGGGGAACATTAACTGGCTAACAACTGTAAAAGCTATCTATTATGTTAGATGGTACAGGATTTTCTTATGTTTTATACAATCCAAATAGTATTGACCTGAAATCATTCCATTTGTTAGTTAAGCAAAATCAATTTATCCAGTCGTGGTTCCATACTGTTTCAACTAGTTCGAAACTATGTACTTACAAACTTTTTAAAAAACGTCATTTTATTACTCACTTTATCTTGACAACGTACCCAGACAATCCAAACTAAGGCTATCCTCTCATCAACTTAGAATAGAGACTGGACGGTATGGTAATGCTAGAATATATCTTGTCCAAGCATATTGTCTTATTTGTAAATCCGATGATATAGAGGATGAATTTCATTTTGTGTGTATTTGTAATGCATATATATTGTAACGCAAACGTGTCAACGGTTGAACCGTGACCGAAAGTAAATTGTGTAAATATGTATATGAATCATTTATCATACGCAGAACATTGTAAATATTAAGGATTAAGTACATATATGTTATCATTCTAAAACATTATATTTTCCGTAAAGAAAAATCATTGATTTATGAAATTGTAAATTATTATGCCATGAAATGTGTGTGTATATAATTATTATTTAGAAAGGAGAGGACAATCATAAGCTATACAGCTTTCTGTCCAATTCCTTATATCAGTTGTTGTAAATAGTCATGTATTGACAGAAAATAAATATTGTCTTATTTCTCTGTATAAGTCACAGTCTAATATAAAATGCATCTCACTTTCTACAACGTTTTTTACACACACATTACATTAGTATATTAAGAATCTACTAAATACCCAGTATTATTCAACCACATATAATTCATGTTTATATTGTATAATATAAAACAGATGTTATCATTTTGATGACTTATATATCATATATCATGCAACAAGAAACAGTTTATGTTTACGCTACTTAAATAAAATATGCTAGCGCGCTCTCTACTCACCAATGCGACCCGGGTTCGACCCTCGAACCGGGAAGTATGTGAGATGGTACGGTGGTCGCCAGCTCGGACAGGTGGGTTTTCTCCGGGTTCTCCGGTTTCCTCCCACACGAATGACCACATTTACGCGTTCGTCCGAGCCAACGAGAGAGATTAATATAAGTTGTTAAAACTTGTTTCGCAATCGCAATAAATTAAGTTTATTTTATTTTTATTGAATCTAGATTATCCGCGTGGTTTACTTCATCATGTAATACTTGACACGTCTGACAAACCATTAATAATATATATACTATAACCTTTACGTTCCTTGCCACGGTACAGACGGGCCAGTATTCCACTGGGTAACACGTTGGACTGGTAATCCAGGGATCGCAGGTTCGATGCCCCGTCTGACCCTAATATAATTAACAGTCTTTCATATTAGACTTTAAACCGAGGTCTCGTGTCGGTGTTGTACACCGTGCACGTACAAGAACTAATGGAGACTCTGGAATGGGTCTCTGTCTGTATCATTGTACTATCCTCCATACATCTAAAATGACTAATCTTTTCAGGCGTCGCTCATATGGGCAACCGGTAGCGACGATAAATAAACGTAAAATACAAACGTTGCCATGGCTATGCTCGCTATATAGTATGCAATGTTGTCACGCGTGTAGTCTCAACAGTCATATTTCTATATTCGTGCTGTGTGATGCACTTGCGTTAAATGTGACATTATGTATGACGTAATGACACTATAGTGCTATTAATATCCTTTGCTATGTTATGTAGAGAAGATTGATAGTGTACTATAGTTCAATTGTGTGTTCGGAACGTCACGAATGTAAATACTCAAGTGGAATAGACACTGGAGTTTGAAGTTTCGTAAATTAATTTTTTAATAACCTATTTAGTATCTATATAGTTATTAATAGAGCTTCTGTGACAAAACAACTAAGCGTAACTATTAATAGCATTCATGCTGTCTAACTATTTTCACAACAATGGCGTATGTGAAGTGTGAGTGTGTGTTTTACGTTTATTTATCGTCGCTACCGGTTGCCCATATGAGCGACGCCTCAGTTTAACGTCCCATCCGAAAGACAATTAATTTTATTAGGGTCAGACGGGGGGATCGAACCTGCGATCCCGGGATTCCCAGTCTAACGTGTTATCCAATGGATTACAGATCAGTCTGTATGTGAAAGTGTGCGGGTGGAGACAAATATATACTAGTTTTACATAAATTGCCTGTGGCCTGGAGAAGTGTGCGGATTTCAAATTGTCAATACCACATAACCGCGTCAATAAAATAATAATGAGTGAGTCAAATTAAAGAATAATATAGTGTGCAGCATGTTTGCTCTAAAGTACAGATCATTTGGCGTGATATGGACCAATCGCTTACTTAGTAATGACATTCAAATCAGGTTGGTCACGTGCGCCGTTGAAGGACGCATGCGCATGACGTGTGAATCGTCTGTGATTCCCGTTTCCGTAGATCTATCTTCAGAACGCTTAAAGCGTTTGTATAAGGATGCAGACGTTTAGAATCATTTGTGTTCTGCTTCCCATGATTTCCGGCACGTGCATGTTAATTGCTACTCCCCGCTAATCATGTTCCGATTTTATTGTGATATTAGAAAATTAGAAATTGAAAGACAATACTGTATTGCTTGCATTGAGTTTCTGAGAATGTTCTAATCATGAAATGGGTTTTTGCTCTTATTACCAAGAACAGCGACATTAAACAATTATTTGATGGACATGATCTGGCACTGGAGAAATGTTTGCCAGCTTTAAGATTTTTATGCTAGGCGCATTATGGACATATCATATGCGCGCATTATTCAATTGCAGACGGGAACTGTATGGGTAGATGTATGCATGTTATGTAGATCTACTACTATTGTCGTTTTAGTTACTGTTTGATTATCAGGGACTACTTAGTACTGCGTACGGGTGCACCTTAATAATAGGCTCAAAATATACTGGCAAACAGACACGTATTTTCTTCTCTTAAATTTAATGTTGTTGTTACTATGGTAATGTGATAAAAAGGATCATACACTCGACAAAAGGCTCGCCTAAAAGCAAAATTTTATTTAATAAAATAATTTTATGGTAAGATATATATACTGATATACAGTTACAATGTATGATTTTTTGAGTCTTTTCTTGAGTTCCATTTCATGTTATTGCAATAGCAAACACACCCATTTATGTAGTTACATACATGCATAAACATCTACGCTGACGGTTGTATTAGACCTAATCGACAGTATCACGCCCTAACGCGCATGGATTAAAATATGTTTAAGTATGATCCTATGTATATTATCCGGGCTGACCTCCCCTAGACACTAGACACACACCCCAGCACATCTGCCTCATTCAACAGGAGGTATGACCAGATCCTGGAGCGACAGAGACGACCAGATGTCTAACATCCCGATCAGTTTATATGCTGCTGCGGGATGACCAAAAGACAGGGGTGTGGTCCTAGAAAGGACTTAGACATACAGCGCATAACAACCTTGGAGAGACCAAACTAGGTCATAGATTCCAGTACGCCACTTCACGACGATTGGCTGACCTACTAACATCAGCCAATCAGCGACCATCTACACATAGCATCCATACCTCAACTCACATTTTGCTGGAAATCTACTTTGAACTTATCGACACAGAAATACATCTTCTAGAATGCAATCTACTACACCAACCACATACTCTTCAAGACATCGACAACACATCAAATCATCGAATAATCGACGGTACTCAGTGCGTTTTGTTCGCCCATATGCTCTGCGGTGGCGAGGGTAAATATACTCAACTCATGAATCTTGAAGTCGGATTGCGCAGTGGTAGTGTGTTCGCTTCAGGTGCGAACGGCCCTGATCTCGAGCCACGCTAGAGCCGCTACAATTGTGCCATTAGGCAAGGCATTTAAATTCCACGTTGGCTCTTGACTCTCCCTCGTTACGATGGATTCCATTTCCAGGTTAATATAAAATAGTGGGTAAGATCTATAAAGAAGCTGGAGCCATTACGATTGTGTCCTTAGGCAAGGCATTTAAAGTCCACGTTGCCGCTTCACTCTCCCTCATTACGATGGATTCCATCAGGAATGAGGTCTCGAGAGTGATTAATATAAGTAGTATGAACCTGTTTCGCAATCGAGCTAAAATAAATTTGTTTACCCTCATAAATCTTTATTCTCTTCTGATTGGAACATTTATCAAACTATCTGCCACATCATTTCCAGAACAATTTAAAACGTGATTGCAACAACTCATCTGTTTTATTAATTGTCACAGCTAGAGGTAATACTAGTATATAGCCTGCCGGGCGGGCAAACATGAAACACGACTTTGTCATTACGATTATATATATCTCTCTCATTAAAAATAACAATGGACGCATTATTGTATATTGCTTAGAATAGCGAATATGGAATCAAATCATAATAGTTATGCCTCTAAAATGATGAGTATATGATTTGTTTACTCCATCGAGTGCTTACAGACTGATCTGTAATCCAGTGGTAGCACACTGGACTGGTAATCCAGGGATCGCATGTTCCCTCGTCTGACCCTAATAAAATTAACAATCTTTCAGGTAGGACTTTAAACCGAGGTCTAATGTCGGTGCAGTACATCGTGTACGTAAAAGAACCAGATGGGATTCTGGAATGGGTCTCTGTCTGTATCATTGCACTATCCTCCAACAATCTGAAATGACTAATCTCTTCAGGAGGCATCGCTCATATGGGCAACCGGTAGCGACCATAAATAAACGTACAACACACACCATCGAGTGTCTGCACTCTTGTCACAATGCAATACTCGGCAGTAGATGGATCTTTAACAGTTTGCTAGCTGTGACACTCATATGCAATCGTCTAGAATCTTTATCAATGTGACAGAGTTCCATCAGTGTATGATCTATCGATTTCGAAGACTTAATTGATTATATCCAAAATTTGATTTTAGCGTTTTCCATCAAATATAGTCAGCCTCAACGATCACATTATCACGGGTTCGAGCGCAGCTCATGCAGTGTATCATCTATATGAAAAAGTTGGCAGTTTCCTACGGTGTTTGAGCACCAAGTACTTTGTTAACCGCTGGAGCCTGCCCAAGAAAGATGTTGTTAGGTAAACTGCCCGCCGTCGATATAGACAAAATTGGTGCTGATGAAGGCGTAAAACCAGAACAAATAAAACAAACAAAAACTAGTCCATTCCAAATTTGATCCGCATCATTCCGTTGGCTGTCGATATCTGCTAATACCTCCCGGATGTAAAACGGATAGGAAACGGAAGCAGAAGTGAGGCAACATCCGGTCGCTCAGTGGAAGTTGGCTATAACAGTTTGATATAAACATAAACATAATTTGTCTTCTACTCAAGTCTATGTATGACGGCTCGCATCGCACAACACATTACCCCATCCCCTAGCCCTCAGTGCGAGGAGATAGTCCACTGGATTAACGGTCACGTGAGTTAATATATAAACATGTTCACTTGTGATCATTCTACCATCTTTCCGACATAATCAGTAGCCCTCATTCTCAAAATCAAATTAATCAGAAATGCTCGTCATTCTCACGGACGTGCGACTGTTATGTTCCACCGTTTCCTCTCATTATGAGCACGTGTCAGTGACGTGCAAGATGTATTTTCGTGGAAACATAACTTGATTTGTTGACATGATTCCGGTATCAACATGCATTTCACGTGAATAAATGGCTAATTATGATATTGAACGTTCTTCGTTTCCTCCATGCCACAGTCAAATGCTGTAAGAATGCATAATTTTTTCCCCGAGAATAATTGAATTTCATTCGGACAGATTGAGGGAGTCATATGTCTTCGCTTAATTGTTTAAGTTCCTGATTCAATTAATCCAGGAAACCGTTTTGACTTGATGTGTCGTTCTACTGGACTTTGTACTTGCAGTCCATTATTATTAATTATTGGACTGCTGTCTAAATGCCAGAGTATTATATTAAATCCTACGCGTAAATGTACGAAATTAACAATTTTAATTAGTATGATGTTGTTATTTAAGCGTGTGTTTTAAGTAAGATTTAAGCCTCATATGGATCCAATAGGTACCATATTTGTACTGTCTTCGGCGCGACGCCCCCACAAGTCCAATATTTTACATATTGAATCGTTTTCGGCTTATATCCTATACGGATATGAATCGCCTACTGTATTTCGGATCAACACTATGGTATACATTTATATATAATCCATGATGTAGAGGCATCATTATAAAGAACAGAACAGAACACGTTTCATTTTTAAATCGGCAATAACCATGACATTACAATGCACATAGATAGTATTATACATGACATAAGAAACAATATATTCGCAAATTAGATTGATAATATAATAAAAATAGAATTCTCAGATCAACCTCTGTAGTGCAGTGGAAACACGCTGGACTGGTAATCTAGGGATCGCAGGTTCGATCCCCCGTCTGACCATAATAAAATTAACAGTCTTTCAGATGGGACGTTAAACCGAGGTCTCGTGCACGTAAAAGAACCAGAGGAGACTCTAGAATGGGTCTCTGTCTGTATCATTGCACTATCCTCCAAAATCTAAAATGACTAATCTCTTCAGGAGGTGTCGGCTCATATGGGCAACCGGTAGCGACGATAGATAAAAGTAAACACACACTCAGATCAACCTCAGATTATCAGTTATACACAAAAGGACCAACCTGTGAATTATTTTGTAATACATTTGCATTTTCAGGATCATTTATTTGGTATCCATTGCCTCACTCAGTTGTTTTTCATTAATCTTTATTTATTTTACAAAGCAAGTTTTAACAACTTATATTAAACACTCTCGTTTGCGCGGATGAACTGTGGTCATTCGTGTGGGAGGAAACCGGAGTATATATGGCTACCACCGTACCATCTCACATACTTCCCGGTCCGAGGATCGAACCCGGGTTGCATTGGTGAGAAGCGAGCGCGCTAATCGGACATCCTCACTCAGTTCAAAATGCTCCAACTACCCAACAGTTATAAATTCTTTAGTTACGGTGGGACAATAACAATACAAACTAATCACATAGTTCTACTCTTATTACCTGAGATGATAGTGTACACAGTCGTTATCACATGTGTGTATTACCATTGAGAACTATATTTACTAGAGTCTGGGAATTGCTGTCTTTAAGCTGAGTTCATACTTATTTTCAAGATACACCTGTATGTCATACATGCACATTGTTATATAGATACATGTAGATGATGTCATTAATTGTCTCATTTCCCCTTTTCTGCTCTACTAGCCAATTCCATATATCATCATATTCCAATACATATTCTATATATTTTCTCTACTTTTCAGCATTAACATTGATAAATAATTCCAATGTGCACTTTTCATCACGTGACATTTTCATATGAGTTCTTAGTTCTAAATTTAAGCTTCTTTTTTTGGCTATTCTTACTTTTCATAATGGTAACATATTTATTCAAAATATGCCAACTTATTCAGTCTAAAAATGTTTTATTTCGTTGTACATTGGACATATTGTATACAATGGTATTCGGATTCAATAGCGTTTTCATTACAATATTTACATAGCCTCTGTAGTAGTATAGCAGCTTTTCCCAACGTCACTGCATTAAAAACAACAATTGACAAATGAGAACTTTTGTCAGTTATAATAATATAAATGAAAGATGCATTTATTTATGTTTTGATACATACGCCGAAATGTGGACCTCCGTGGCCGTTTGACTTCAAATAACTTGTCCCTCATCGATGTGGGATGGACCTCCATGGCCGTTTGACTTCAAATAACGTGTCCCTCATCGATGTGGGATGGACCTCCGTGGCCGTTTGACTTCAAATAACTTGTCCCTCATCGATGTGGGATGGACCTCCGTGGCCGTTTGACTTCAAATAACTTGTCCCTCATCGATGTGGGATGGACCTCCGTGCCGTTTGACTTCAAATAACTTGTCCCTCATCGATGTGGGATGGACCTCGTGGCCGTTTGACTTCAAATAACTTGTCCCTCATCGATGTGGGATGGACCTCCGTGGCCGTTTGACTCAAATAACTTGTCCCTCATCGATGTGGGATGGACCTCCGTGGCCGTTTGACTTCAAATAACTTGTCCCTCATCGATGTGGGATGGACCTCCGTGCCGTTTGACTTCAAATAACTGTCCCTCATCGATGTGGATGGACCTCCGTGGCCGTTTGACTTCAAATAACGTGTCCCTCATCGATGTGGGTTGGACCTCCGTGGCCGTTTGACTTCAAATAACTTGTCCCTCATCGATGTGGGATGGACCTCCGTGGCCGTATGACTTCAAATAACTTGTCCCTCATCGATGTGGGATGGACCTCCGTGGCCGTATGACTTCAAATAACTTGTCCCTCATCGATGTGGGATGGACCTCCGTGGCCGTATGACTTCAAATAACTTGTCCCTCATCGATGTGGGATGGACCTCCGTGGCCGTTTGACTTCAAATAACTTGTCCCTCATCGATGTGGTTCGAATCCCACTGGTTGTGTCGAATTATTTGTGAGGACGCTCTCCAGATGGCTTGTGGGAGATTGCTGGTTCTACCCGGGTCTTCCTCCATCAGCTGGAGAATTATGTATAAGAGCAATGGATGTAATGTTTAACTGTTTACATTAACCAACCGTGCCACCATTGTAATTTATATAAAAATTCACCAAACTAACATTAAGTGCGCAACTGCTTTCAGCAAACTTTACCACCATTCTAACTTAAAGCAACAGCTCAATAGGTTAGTAGCATTTGGTTTATACAACGTACTTATAACAGTAGATTAATCGGTCTCGAATCCATCGCCATGAGGGAGAGCGAATGTGTATTTATTGTTTTGCCGAACGACACCGCAACCGTTGTTCTTACTGGGCTCGAACTGATAATTTCTCGGTTACGGGGCGGGCACAGTATCCATTACGCCACCTAGGTTTCACAATAGTCCGTCACTCACAGTCCCTTCGGTCGGACAGACCTGCTGCATTAAGCAGCCAATCAAGGGAATCACAGAAAGTGGCTGCTTAGCACAGGTGTCTGCTTATTAGAGGTCAAATATATCGTATAAAACAACATACAGTCAAACCTGTATTAGTGGTCACCTGTATTAAGCAGCCAACCTGTATTCAGCAGCCAGTTTCCAGATTCCCAATATCTTGTTTTATTATACATTTGACCTCTATTAAGCAGTCACCTGTCCCTTAGTTAATACAAATTTATTTTAGCTCGAATGCGAAACAAGTTATTTCAACTTATATAAATCACTCTCGAGACCTCATTCCTGATGGAATCCATCGCCACGAGGGATAGAGAAGAGGCAACGTGGAATTTAAATGCCTTGCCTAAGGGCACAATCGTAACGGCTCCAGTGGGGCTCGAACTCCGGACCTTTCGCACCTGAAGCGAACGCGCTTCCACTGCGCTATCACGACTTCCACGACTCCCTTGGCTGGCTACTTAAGACAGGCTTGACTGTATATATTAATCTTGAAACTGGATTTTAATACAGGTTGGCTGCTTAATAGAGGTGACCACTAACACAGGTTTGACTGTGTATTATAACCTCGAAGTACAACATGGTTGATGGTTTAATATTAATAATCCTGTTTTTTGCATTTCTTCGTGATAAAATGTGTGGAAATATGACATTTAACTACATGCGCTAAGGCGATGGTTTCGGTTTTTTGTCGATGACAGCAAAGTCCCATGCGATCTTATTAAAACTCCAAATATTCCTAGACCACGGTTTTATGGCCCATATTATTTTTAAATTCCGACATGAAATATATCACATTTCGGGGACATTTGGGATTTATTTGAATATTTCTTCTTAAGACAAAAGCCTTGTTTAATGAGCAAGACCGAAGTAGCCATTGGATCTGGTGTGATCTCGCGTGATCTCGCGTCATTACGCTCTCGAGGGGTTAAGCCGATTTACGAAGGATTTGTAAGTTATTGACTTTGGATCGTATGCTCCTCGATTTAAGCAAATAACCTCTTATTTTCTCATTTTCACATACCATATTCTCGTTTCTGCCGAGGTTCCGTGAAAGCATTCAGACATGTAATTACTGTTTGTAAAATTTATGATTGTCAAATGATCCTGTAAAATGAGGCGAGCTGGAAAATCTTTATCTTTTAAGCTGTATTAAAGAAAGTAATAAATTCTCTTTAAATATTCCAGACGCTTTTTATATCTTCAATGTAAAACAATATAATATACTACCCATATTAAGTTATTAACATACGAAGACATTAAAGCCCCAATATGCGATTAACATAGAAGCTGCTGTACATAACACTATTCTAAGGAGCAGGATCGATCCCCCGTCTGTCTGATCCTAATAATATTAACATTCTTTCAAATGGGCCTTTACACCGAGACTCAGGAATAGGTATCTGTCTGTATCATTGCACTAATCTCTAAACTATTAACCTTGTTTAAACCGAGGTCTGGTGTCGGCGCTTTACACCGGGCACGTCAACGAACCATAGGAGACTATGGAATGGGTCTCTGTCTATATCATTGCAATATCAAGCACCTCTTGACGCCAGTACCAATACGATATACATTGTCAATGTAGTAGCCAACCAATGTTCATAATTAAGGCCAGAATCTCATGTAGTCCCAGTAATATATATGGTGATGGGATAAATATGGCGACTACTTATCCACTGCATGATAGCTAAATGGCTGTCGTTTGTATGGAGATATAATAGTGTATTAACCTAAATCTCTAGGTAGTCCCAGTAATATCTATGGAGGTGGGATAGATATGGCGACTACTTATCCACTGCATGATAGCTAAATGGCTGTCGTTTGTATGGAGATATAATAGTATATTAACCTATATCTCTATGTAGTTCCAGTAATATCTATGGAGGTGGGATAGATATGGCGACTACGTATCCACTGCATGATAGCTAAATGGCTGTCGTTTGTATGGAGATATAATAGTATATTAACAAAAATCTCTATGAAGGAAAGGGTTAATAAAAATTAAACCGCAACAGGAAATACGTTTCAATAAATGTAACCATGTTAGTATGTTAACTGCAAAGGCATTCAATGTTTTAACTCTGTCATTGGGCTAATCATTGTAATATTTTAATTAATAAACACCAACAAATAACAATACATTTGTAATACAAAATAAAGAATAAGAATGCCAGACTAGGTATTGTAGAATGAAAGACATCGGTTACTGCCCTTGAATATTCCCTAATATATAGTTCCCCCTAAGTGGTTTCCTTTGTTTTTTATCGTTGTTTCAATTGCACAACATATTATCCATTATCAGTCACTTTCTCATCTTATAATTATTAAACTACTATACTATCGATATATATCCTACAATATGCCTATTTCCAATATGATTTCCTATCAATAAGTTAACATGATTTTGATTAAATCACAATTATTACACCGCAACATCTAGTAAAACAGTAAAAACAAAGGATTCCAACTAAAAGGACAGATATACATATCGGGATAAATCGGACTTCATCTGCCAAGGGAGGTAACAGAAAAGCTAGCGCTGTCGCTCATTCTTCTTTTTCTTGTTTTTAAACTTTATTTATTTTACAAAGATTGCGAAGCAAGCTTTACCAACTTATATTAATCACTCTCGTTGGTACGGATGAAAGCGTATATGTGGTCATTCGTGTGGAAGGAAACCGGAGTACCACCGTACCATCTCACATACTTACCGGTCCGAGGATTGAACCCGGGTTGCATTGGTGAGAATCATATGTATCATGCCGACAGCAAATTCAATTTGATTTGATTTTTATTTAGTTCTACAAATTTAGTTTAGCTCGATTGCGAAACAAGTTCTTACAACTCATATTAATCTCGAGACCTCATTCCTGATGGAATCCATCGCCCACGAGGGAGGGGGAAGAGGCATGCGGAATCTAAATGCTTCGCCTAAGGGCACAATCGTAACGGCTCCAGTGGGGAGCGAACATGAAACGAACGCTCTACCGATGCGCTATCGCGACTTCCACACGATTCGATTTGAATTGTTGTAAATTTTATATTGTAGTCTCAATATTAGCCTAGGAGAGGAATGGGTAATATAAATGAGTAAACTATGTTGTATTCAGAAAAGTATGTAATAATTTTTAAACCATTGGTTTGTTTTTTACGATCAGTGTGTTACGTCCCTTAGTTTGTCACCGCCATTTGCACATATGACTTCATGAGCAATATCTCTGGAATAATGTCGAACTGAAGTACGCAAGGTTAGTAATAGGTATAAATATAAAACCAGAAATGAAAACTATATCGACAGAACTATCAGATGATCAGAATATGGCCATGGTGTTAAAATTAAGTTCAAGCTGATGTTGAAATGAATATTGACGTATGAATTCATGTCAGTTTCATGTATGAATTCATGTCAGTTTCATGTATGAATTCATGTCAGTTTCATGTTTACCCTGACATTGAATTACAAATCATGCACTCGTACTGTTGTCTGTCTCGAACTGTCTGTGGAAGTCGTGATATCGCAGTGGATGCGCGTTCGCTTCAGGTGCGAAGGTCCGGAGTTTGAGCCCCGCTGGAGCCGTCACGATTGTGTCCTTAGGCAAGGCATTTAAATTCCACATTGCCTCTTCTCTCTCCTTCATGGCGATGGATTACATCAGGAATGAGGTCTCGAGAGTGATTAATATAAGTTGAAAGAACTTGTTTCGCAATCGAGCTAAAATAAATGTGTATAAACTAACTGTCTGAACGCTCAAGGTCCATCATGATCTAGATTCCATTAGCCTAAACCTTTCTACATGTATCTGTAAGCAATAGTTTTGGCACAAGCGAGCCGCGTTGTTATTGTCGTCAAATCACGCGCCCCTCATCGCTGTAGTTTCGAATCCCACTCGTGGTGTAGAATTCTTACATGCTAGGAAGCTGACTTGCGAAAGGTTGGTGGTTCAAGCCGGGTGTCCGTCGGTGCCTGAAATACTACGGAGGGACACTCTGGGTTCTTCTCCGCCAATAATAGCTGGAGAGTAGCTATATGACTTGAGCTGTTTATGCAACTTCAAACTCCAAATACGAAGTGTTGGCGGATTTTTGCATGCCATGTCTCGTGTCGGTGCTTTACACCGTGCACATAACAAAACCAGAGGAGACTCTGGATTTGGTCTCTGTCTGTAGCATTGCACTATCCTCCACACATCTAAAATGACTAATCTCTTCAGGAGGCGTCGCATATATGGGCAACCGGTAGCGACAATAAATAAACGTAAAACACACGCCCGCCACACCTTTCTTTAATCTGCTCCTTCAGTGTACATCCAACCGAATTTGTAACTTGGCACATGCATAGTTACCATAGTTCGTGTTGATATTATCGTGACGGTCCGATTCTGTAGGCCGTTTCTTGGCCTTCGACATATTGCATAATAGAGGTATTCATTCGTAGACTCGACATCTCTTACTGAAATTAACCGTGGTGTACATATCGACGGGGGCCTCCGAGTGGTATGGTTATGGTTACGATCGTTAACCTCAAACCACTTGCCCATTACCGCTGTAGGTTAATATCCAACTAGGGGTGTCCGATTCGTTCATATGAGGAAGCTATCCAGCTGGCTTGCGGAAGGTCGGTGATTCTACAAGGATGTCCGTCCGTATGTGCCTGAAATACTGCTCGGATGGGCTTCCGGCGTCTTGCTCCACGAATAATAGCTGAAGACCCGGCGTTAATCCCCAATTAGAAACAATACTGACATGTAGTGAACATGCGCATGTTAGCGTCTATACGATCAGATCACTATTGCTAATGTATGCCTCTCGTGTCGACGTTTCTAAGCATAAATTGAGAGTAATCACACAGCTCAACCCTCCTTGTGTGGCGTCCGTGGTCCAGTGGTAGAGCCTCGGATTTGGAATCGAACGGTCCCGGGTTCGATACTCGGTCAGGCCACGTATGTAGTGTCATTGAGCAAGGCACCTCACACACATTGCTTAGGTCGGCTGAGCCTGCCCAGGAAAACATGTCTAAGTCCCCGCGAGATGTGAATAGTATAGATACATCTACTTATATTAGTTACGCAACATTTTGCTCTTTGCTCTTTGATAATACCGTAGAGAAGTAGTTTTGAATGTTGTCATCCTATTCAACTGAAACTTTGTACGTATCAAACGATACATCAACCGGTTAGGATAATTAACGCATTGCACTCTACAACTGGTATTCGGCTTGTAGTACATATATAGGTGTATATTATCAGTGTGGTGGGTTCTGGAACTACGGTTGGTCTGACCCAAATGAATTGGGAGGGACAGCTCTTCTTTTTGATAGCATACATGCCAATCACCCAATTGGACTTTTGCTCCCCTCTCGCCCCCAGTTGTTGGGGATATAGTCGTTGCCAGTATGTGCAGATGGATATTAACGTTATCACACTTGCCAATACATGTACCAAATGGCTTCCATGCTTCCTTATTAAAATTGTGGCTAATTATCATTCATTCCGGCATTAGTCTTTGCATATCCATGTACCCTGTTGCTGAGCAACGAAGGACAACACTAAGGTGGTGTGGTGTACCAAACAATTCTAAATATAGATGGCATTGACCTACATTTGGATGTCATACATTATTGACATCATTCCTGTTTCATTGCACTGGTAGGCCTATATGCTTTTCAACCTAACTCTTCCTACATCATGTTCATAAACGTGAACTTATGAACTATGCATGTGCCGTTCGTCAGGGCTTTTCATATAGCTCTAATACAATGTTATTCATCCGTATCAGTCTTTTTAACAGTCTTTCAGATGGGACGTTAAACCGAGGTCTCGTGTCGGTGCTTTACATCGTGCACGTAAAAGAACCAGATGCGACTCTGGCAGTGGTCTCTGTCTGTATCATTGCACTATCTTCAAATACTCTAGAATGCCTAATCTCTTCAAGAGACGTCGCTCATAATTTTTATTATGGGCAACCGGTAGCGACGATAAATAAATGTAAACACACGTATCAACCTGAATCCACATATGGTTTTCAAAGGAATTGGACGGACCTTTAGAAAAGCATCGCAATAATGAATGTCTAGTTGCCTCTATTAGCAGAATGAAAGAGAAGCTTTAATCAAATCCAGGTCAATATTACCCATGATGTACCCCTACTACAGTTTACCTACACACCCATAGCAAATACAGTCTACATCCACTATGTCAAAGTCGGTTATGTCGAATTATCCGGTTATCTCGAAGTCGGATCAAAGTCCCGTTTCAGACACTATCATATTACATATAACTTGCTCCGTTTATATCGAATTTCGGTTATGTCCAAGTATTTTATTCGGTCCGACGGAGTTCGACATAACGGATGTAGACTGTAGTGAAGAATATACACAATACCCAACGTAACTGATACTACTATACGAATGTTCATACATGTAGTTTTATTTAGTTTATACAAATTTATTTTAGCTCAATTGCGAAACAAGTTCTTACAATTAATATTAATCACGCTCGAGACCTCATTCCTGATGGAATCCATCGCCACGAGGGAGAGAAAAGAGGCAATGAGGAATATAAGTGCCTTGCCTAAGGACACAATCGTAACGGCTACAGCTGGGCTCGAACTCCGGATCTGATGCGAACGCGCTACCACTGCGCTAGCACGACTTCCACAGTCTGGTGTGTTGAAGCAATGATCTCCTGGGCCCGTTTTATGTTATACGTGTGCTGTATATTAGACTAAAACCCTTTTTATCACCGGAACATAAAATCCACGGAAGTCCCTTGTTCGTCTGCGTACGATGAACACACATGTCTAACACAATGTGAATGAGCTACTTTAGTAACATAGTTACTGTAATATCTCTTCGTATTAAAGCTATACATTTTGTACCACAATTGGCAGGAACTACTTTTTGTCCTGATATACGCTTCGGATGATTCAATTGCCAAATCCCCGGAGAACCACTAACCTTCCGCTGTCGCACATTCGGTTATTGTGCTTACGCCGTTAATGAAGTCCCAAACGGCATCCTCCGGGTCTAAACCCTGGCACATTTTCTCTAATTGTTGAAACATTTAGGAGAAAATAAGATTTCCAGGAAGTCGTGGTCATCAATCATTGGAACTTTGTTCTCTTTGCTGTGAATTATGACCAAGTTCTTGTCATATGGCGATTCATTGCCGCGTGCTGGATGCGTTTCGTGTTTTCTGAAAATAGTTTTCCACGATTAGAAAATTATTCATTACTATCCATGTACATTGTGTGTCAATATTATGTCGCCATACTGTACGAGAAAAACATAGTTTTAAGGATTTGATTTTAACTGTTCGGCTCATGATGGAGGAGGAAAGATGAAATTCGTAGAATTATGTTAATCGTTATATGTTTAATTTGGCGGATTGGAGAAAATGCAAAAGGCCAGGTACTGTCAAGCCTTGGGTTTTATCGGAGACGAGCCTTATTCATAATCAGCAAATTTTTCTTGGTTTTGTTGTAAATATCTTCTCTTATATATATATATTAGGGATGGCAACGAATAGCGAGTATACCATTCGAATATTCGGTTGGGAAGATATTCGAATATTCGATAGAATTCTATCAAAAATTCAAAATCACTCAAACTCTTATAAAAATTGCCAAACTAACCTAACTTCTGTTTTACGCGTAAATGTCATCTTCTTCAAATGATAATTAAGATTGATACCCGAATATGGTAAATCCAATGTACATAGATTACACCTAGCAGTTTTCTTATTCTCAGAGCGAGTAAAGCATTTCCAAACGTGTGACTGAGCGGGTAGCATTTTTGAGGACAATATAATATTTGTTTCCGAATATTTGAACACTGGAATAGTATTCGAATATTTGGACGTTCGAGCGAATATTCGAATATTTGTTGCCATCCCTAATATATATATCTTGATGACGTGTACTGTTATTACATGTATGTGATAATAGTACTGTGATATAGTCTCTTGTATTGAAGGACCTCGCTGGCTTTTCTATTACCTCCCTTTGGAGATAAAGTCCGATGTATCCCTAGCGTGAGTTCGCATTGCAGTCTACTACAGACATGCGCAATGCATCTACTATAGTTTAACTATTGTTTGAGCTCGAACTCGCTCATTAATGCCATACATTTATATAATATCCTCGATTGCGCAAAGGTCTTACTTTAACTTGCAAGTTAATGCTTATTCGGGACTACAATCTACCTGCTATGTGTGCATCTTTATTTTTACAGATGGATCTGTAGTCCAGTCGTAAACACGTTGGACTGGTAATCCAGGGATCACAAGTTCGATCCCCCGTCTGACCATAATAAAATTAACAGTCTTTCAGGTGGGACTTTAAACCGAGGTCTCGTGTCGGTGCTTTACATCGTGCACGTAAAAGAACCAAAGGTTTTTTTAAAGAAACATCACGGGCGATTTTTTAAAACTGATACCCATGTAGCTTTGACTTCAGAATTCACACCATCCAGTTGGTGTCTGAATGGAGAGACGAAATATGACCTACGCTGTTCGTGTGACTTTAAACTCCCTCAAAAACAAACAAGCTCAATACTAGTGCCTTCCTGGCACTCTTCTTGATATCAATGTGCACACTGTGCTGGTAAATGAATTGTTGGGAAGGGCATCCGTTGCCTGGTTGATAAAGTCGTTGATTTCAAATCACATATCCTTCCACCACCTTCCACTGCATGTAGGGAAGTTATCCAGCTGGCGTTAGGAAGGTCTGTGATTCTACCCGATGGTGCCTGACATACTGCTCGAGTGGTGCATCCGAGGTCTGCCTCAGCCAATAACGACTGGAAAGTCACCATATTACTTACGCTCTCGCAGCGACTATGCAAAAACAATGAAACAAATGAATTGTTGGTAATTCTGAGGAAACTGTGAATATTGTGCACGGATATAATACAAAATGTACTGTAGTATGGACTGTGTATTAGACCTAGTGTATATGTAACGGCATTGCATTGGTTAAACCAACTTGTTCTTCTGTATGATATTTGACAATATTGTCCTCGAAAACTGGATGTGATATTATTAGATATTTTGGGATTAATGACCAGTTATTGTACTATAGGCATCGTTAGACCTAAGCTTGGTAAATTGTGTTGACAGTTGGCATTGATCACGGCAACTAGATGATAAAACACTTCAATCATTTCAATCCAATTTAGAAAATGCGGTCATCTTCATAATCTATTTTCAACTTCTGAACCGGTTGGTCTATTTAGATGAACATGTTCCATCTGGGCAGTAAGAAATAAACAAGACGGCAACGATGACAATTGGTCGCTAACCTCAGTCTGTCTTTGAAGGAAAGGATTTCATACTAGAGTTTGAGCATATCGACAAGCATTGTGTGTTGCATGGAATTCCAAATGAAAACATTGTATATTATTGCCGGTGTACTCCTGAATTCCTATATATTGATAAAACACCAAATACGAGTCCCTCTAAGCTAATATTTTCAACAACAATAACAATATATCTATCTCACTCTAAGTAAAAAAAACATGTGTATGGGTATAGAGAATTAGCACCAAATATATGTACACCGCTAATGAAATACAAACTTTAATATGATTTTAATTTGGAATGTCAAGCAACATTGCCTATCTCCCATGCACCCATTACCCGTGAAACTCTGGTAACTGACCGAGCGTCATATTTACCATGTTGTTGATGTCACATGGCTTATGAGATGGTCTCAATAATAGCCAATGCAATGACAAACATTCTTGCAATGTCACTACCGTTGTCATAAGCTACGCAAAAGCTGTGCTACATTTCTTTTTATGTCGGTTTTGAGAATTAATTATTAACAACATTTGGTAAAACATAATTTATTTATTCGTCATAATTTACAATATAAACACATACGTATTCTATACATAATATACAGTACATTAACAAGTGGGTTGAATTAAATACTTAATTTAAGCGAACGCGCTACCACTGCGCTTTCACGACTACCCATAATTTAGACTGCAATGCTGAACAACAGGCCCAAACGTGCCGCATATCCGCAGTAACCATTACCTAAGAAGAGCCCCTTGTTTTTAGCAACATTAGAGGACGGCCTGCACCAGAGACTTAAGTTTAATTTGGGTAGTTATGAAATTAAAATAGTATACAAAATTGTTCATTGAACTTGTAAACAATCATGCCATGAAATGAAATGTTATTTATTCACCACCGTAAGCTATTAAAGTTCAAGTACTAGAACACTTCCCTGATATAACTTGAGAACTGTTACCCTCGTATATATGTACTAGAACACTTCCCTGATATAACTTGAGAACTGTTACCCTCGTATATAAGTACTAGAACACTTCCCTGATATAACTTGAGAACTGTTACCCTCGTATATAAGTACTAGAACACTTCCCTGATATAACTTGAGAACTGTTACCCTCGTATATAAGTACTAGAACACTTCCCTGATATAACTTGAGAACTGTTACCCTCGTATATAAGTACTAGAACACTTCCCTGATATACCTGGAGAACTATTACCCTCGTATATAAGTACTAGAACACTTCTCTGATATAACTGGAGAACTGTTACCCTCGTATATATGTACTAGAACACTTCCCTGATATAACTTGAGAACTGTTACCCTCGTATATAAGTACTAGAATACTTCCACGATATACCTGGAGAACTGTTACCCTCGTATATAAGTACTAGAACACTTCCCTGATATAACTTGAGAACTGTTACCCTCGTATATAAGTACTAGAACACTTCCCTGATATAACTTGAGAACTGTTACCCTCGTATATAAGTACTAGAACACTTCCCTGATATAACTTGAGAACTGTTACCCTCGTATATAAGTACTAGAATACTTCCATGATATACCTGGAGAACTGTTACCCTCGTATATAAGTACTAGAACACTTCCCTGATATACCTGGAGAACTGTTACCCTCATATATAAGTACTAGAACACTTCCCTGATATAGCTTGAGAACTGTTACCCTCGTATATAAGTACTAGAACACTTCCCTGATTAACTTGAGAACTGTTACCCTCGTATATAAGTACTAGAACACTTCCCTGATATAACTTGAGAACTGTTACCATCGTATATAAGTACTAGAACACTTCCCTGATATAACTTGAGAACTGTTACCCTCGTATATAAGTACTAGAATACTTCCATGATATACCTGGAGAACTGTTGCCCTCGTATATAAGTACTAGAACACTTCCCTGATATAGCTTGAGAACTGTTACCCTCGTATGTAAGTACTATAATACTTCCCTGCTACCCTCGTATATAAGTACTAGAACATTTCCCTGATATACCTGGAGAACTGTTACCCTCGTATATAAGTACTAGAACACTTCCCTGATATACCTGGAGAACTGTTACCCTCATATATAAGTACTATAGCACTTCCCTAGCTTAATTTGAGAACTGTTACCCTCGTAAGTACTATAATACTTCCCTGCTACCCTCGTATATAAGTACTATAACACATCCCTAACATAACTTGAGAACTGTTACCCTCGTAAGTACTATAGCACTTCCCCGATACAACTGTCTAGTTCCGTAAAACCCATTGTTGTAAATTATCAGTTATTTACAGAACTATAAATAGGTTTCAACTAATTGCAAAAAAAAATGTATATCATTGCAGTAATCATAAAACATGAACATTTTTTATATTTGTGCATTCTGAATGCTCTTTTCTTGTTTCCCATAAATTTTCCAAATCAAGCGACAAGTGTAATGAGGGATATTGTGCCCCTAACAGAGATAACAAAGTCATCAACAGATTGTTATCTCTTTTTGAACATTTAAACAAATGTTTACACGCGAAAAGATAAGCTTGCATTTTTTATTCCCCTGAAAATATAGTGAATGATACAAATGACTGCAAAAATCTGGAAACCCTAGAAGCGGGCAATGTAAATTATCTCGGCATCTTTTGATAAGATAGAGATAAGAGATTGCATGAAAATGCATTAACAGGTACCTTGTATTGTTTTTAAATTGTTCCATGTTTAATCGATTCACCAAACGCTACTGAATCTGTATAAGGTTTTAGGTTAATGTCTAAACATTTCAGCAATTTCTTACTTTTACATGTGTTTAGTTACGCCTAACTTATTTTCGCTTTTTGATGAGATTATTATCACCATTGGACAAGTTTTCCAGAAGCAAGTGAAATCTCGTCAAATTCACGGGTCGTTTGGGACCACAGCGCGAGATTGCATTTAACGGCAGCGCCCCCTGTGAACGCTCGGGACCACATATCAATTTTGACAAAATATTAATAATAACTAGCGCAGCACGCTGTAACGAGACTCCAGCAAAGATCAGACAAGCCGAAGAAATGGAATTTACAAGTTTTGATGGAATAATTAGCTAGGAATTGATGAACACGTACTCCGTTGTTTGTATACAACTGTCACTAGCAGCGAACCTGAACTAACGATTCAATAATGTTATAAATACGGTCCAACAAACGTTTACAAATTGCACTCACATGCATCCGATAGTTTGATCTTTAATTTTAAAGAACTATGGGTCTGACAATAAAACTAGGTCTCGTTTATTTTACTGACTTGATGCCTCCGTTTCCGAATGGTTAATGTCTTCGACTGTTAATCAGTTGCCTAGCATCGCCGATGGTAAGTGCGATGAGCTGTGGATGAGTTTCCCTCCATATGTATTTGTACACGCATTTTATTTGTCGGCGCCGTTGTATGTGTGTCTAGAGGTACTGTTGTCTATTACTTTAAGTATGTACCATGCTAGCGTATAGCCATGGGCCGCCTGTTCAATTATCTCTTAGAAACCCTTGTGTTTGATAGCAGGTTGTCGTATACATTCCAGTGTTGTTGAATGCTAGTATAGTCTGGATGGGAGTCATTGCTAGTTTTTTTATTACCTCCCTTGACAAATATAGTCCGATTGATCCCAAAATGTACATTGGACATTTTAGTTGGACTCCTTTGTTTTTACTGTTGGTTCTAACCATATGTTGCTGTAGGATATATGTAATTTTATCAACATCATGTTAATTGCATTTGGTCATCCTGTTGCGCAACCACCATTTATATCTTAATATATATTTCGAAATTAATATCTCTTTTTCTCACATTCAAAAACTATTGAGCTACTTAATACATGTATTTGATAGTAAATGTGTTGCCTAATATAAATGGTATGTTTTTGTAAATGATTCCCAGGAAAGAGGTAAAATTACAAGCAGGTTGCTTTCTCCTCAATTCTACATGCATACTAGAGGACATAGAAAACGCACAGTTCGAATAAGCGTATTTTTGCATGAAACACAATAACTATATAAATACATAGTTTTAAACATTTTGGAATATTTTTAGTTGTTCAGTTTGTGTTTTGTACTAAATATGTGATATATCTTTGATGGAATCCCTTCGTTTTTCGTTTTCATGTAATAATAATCATACAATGTAGGTGTGCGTTTTCTATGTCCTCTAGTATATAATGTAGGTGTGCGTTTTCTATGTCCTCTAGTATATAATGTAGGTGTGCGTTTTCTATGTCCTCTAGTATATAATGTAGGTGTGCGTTTTCTATGTCCTCTAGTATATAATGTAGGTGTGCGTTTTCTATGTCCTCTAGTATATAATGTAGGTGTGCGTTTTCTATGTCCTCTAGTATATAATGTAGGTGTGCGTTTTCTATGTCCTCTAGTATATAATGTAGGTGTGCGTTTTCTATGTCCTCTAGTATATAATGTAGGTGTGCGTTTTCTATGTCCTCTAGTATATAATGTAGGTGTGCGTTTTCTATGTCCTCTAGTATATAATGTAGGTGTGCGTTTGCTATGTCCTCTAGTATATGTACGTATTATTTATACTTGACTATGTTTATTCAAATAAATATTGTTTAAGCTAATGTGGATTTAAGTTTCTTGCCGAAGGACGCCACCACTGTGGCTCTGGCGGGTCTCGAACTCACAACCTCTCGATTGCAAGACTGCATAGAGTGTTGTACGAGTAATACTGAAACAAATGCTAGTAGAAGTTCTGTCTTGGCGCTGTTTCTTGGTTTAGTTTAATCACATGTCATTGCAAATCAATAGTACATATGTCATACACAAACATATACAATACATAGCACGAAAATGCAAATGGTTTGGGCTACAATTTTTAGCAACATTAGACGACGGTCTGCACCAGTTGCTTAGTGTGGCCTTCTCTATTGTAATAGTATTCAATTCAACTGTATTGGCATAATCACCTTTGGCCATTTACAAACACAAAAAAATGATCTATTGTAATAGTAATATTGAAATAGCGCCACGGTATGTTTAATTTGTTTCACCCTGAGGAGTATTCAATTTAGTATTGATTACGCTAAGATAACGTAGCAATGTCATAAAAAATTTAAAATCATAAGTCGTTTGGGAATGCAATAATCCCGGGGCACGCTTTATAATCATTACGTAGATTGTCGATAACCTTTATAAGTAACTCCATAACAATGTTCCAACTTCAAACGCAAATCTTCTGGGATTCACATATCAAATTTTGATAAAATCATCATTGAAAGTTCGTAATGATGTCAATGCAAGATAAGCAGATGTTTATATATTCAAAACAAAATTCCATTTCCGAAGTGTCTGTAAAATATATCTTCCAGTGGTACTTACTTCGTAATGAAATCATGTTACTGGTGGTAATTTGTATTTTTGCGAATATGAATAATTTGTACCCTGCCACCTTATGTGTGTTTTGTTAAGCGCGATAGCTTATCGCTCTGTTATTCTTTTTTATTTGTGTATCAATTTCTGTGTACGAACCTCACACTGTTATTATACTTAGTTTCATTGTATCAATACCGTAATATATATTTGTTGATTAAATTAAATATATGCTTGATTTGTATTTTTTTCCAGATGATGTGCCAAGTCTTGTAAAGATAAATTTTATTTATGAACGATAATGTTTCAATGATTAAGTAATTTAGATATGTACATGCTTCATTTAATTTTTTTTAAATTTATTTCTTTATTTTCACTATTTCTTTGTTTGTTTATTTTAAGTGTTTAGTTTTTTTATTTATTTATATTTTATTTATTTTCATTATTGCCTTATTTTATGTATTTGTATTTTCATTATTACTATATGTATTATCTATTTATTTGTTTTGTTAATTATTTTAGTATATCTGTACATGCATTGTATTTTTTTATGATCTGTTTTCATATTATATCTTTGAGTTGTTATGCTTGTTGATTTGTTTAGTTATTCAGTAATTAATTTGTTTATGAATATGTGTGTGTACTTTTGTGCTTTAATATGTTATTTACCGGTTAAAACTTTATTTACTCAAAATGGTGTTTCTATTTCCGATTTAAGTCGTTACATATGTAAGATCTATAGCGGAATAGGCCAACTGATTTCTGTTGCAAAATTAAGAACGAAGTTTGTATATTTATTTCTAATAATAAGTCCTGACAGAACTACCAACCATTCATATATTAGTATACACATTTATTTAGCTCGATTGCGAAACAAGTTCTTACAATTATATTAATCACTCTCGGGACCTCATTCCTGGTGTAATCCATCGCCACGAGGAAGAGAGAAGAGGAAACGTGGAATTTAAATGCCTTGCCTAAGGGCACACTCGTAACGGCTACAGCGGGGCTCGAATTCCGGACCTTTCGCACCTGAAGCGAACGCGCAGCCACTGTGCTATCACGACTTCCACCATTCATATTATACATATGGCTGCGATATGAAGACAGACGTGATGCTAATTACCCACATGGTCACGTGCAAATGGTGTACCGAACGTCTTCACACTATCAGAGAATACTGTTTTTCTGTCACGCAATTTTAGTTCCACGTCGCAGTCTACGCGTGCATGAAATGTCGCATATATCACGTGATGAATGACGGAACTGTCACCGGCTTCCGAATATGATACATAGTCCGCAGTCACGACTGACATTCAGAATTTGATGACCATATGGTGTCGAAATTTCCTGTTTGATGAGGCAACTGTGTAAATTTATGCAATTCACAATGATTGTATTTTGTAGGAGGGGCGAGCGATCATAGATTATTTGGTTTGGGTTTTGGGATGAGAAAATGACAGTATAGTATTTCACCAAGTTTTAATTGATTGATATTTATTCGAATAAAACCAATTATCAGCATTATCCTAACAGATGCTAGCTGTACCTTATCCACGCACAGTAATAGTGTGTGCACATTTAAGTGAGCTCAATTGTGAAACAAGTTCTTTCTATTTCGAAGTAATCACTGTCGATATCTCATTGATGGAAATCATCGCTATGAGGACGAGACAAGAGACAATGCGAATTTAAGAATATTTTTCTAAGAACACCCGAATACACAACCAGTCGGTTACTCGCTATATCAGTGTTTTTTTGTTTGTTTGTTTTTACGTTTATTTATTGTCGCTACCGGTTGCCCATATGAGTTACGCCTCCTGAAGAGATTATTTATTTTAGATTTTTGGAGGATAGTGCAATGATACAGAGAGAGACCCATTCCAGAGTCTCCTGTGGTTCTTTTACGTGCACGGTGTGAAACACTGACATGAGACCTCGGTTTAACGTCCCATCTGAAAGAACCTGCGATCCCTGGATTACCAGTCCCAACGCGTTAACCACTGGACTACATATCCATCAGTGTCCATATTGTAAATGTATATATGCATCGCACGATACTTAATTTGTTTCAGTTGGTTTTGGGGTTTTGTTGGGTTTTTTATTGTGTGTGTTGGAGATGAGTGTGAAGTTGCAGCGACAGCCTAGATCGTATGGCGGCTGAAATTAACAATGAAATCATTACAAATATCATTAAAATAATTAGATTTGAGAGTGCCAGGGTAACTTGACTTTTATGTTCACATTTATTGTCGTCAACCGGAAACAAAGAAATAGAATGGCTGTTATGCACAGAATGAATTAAATTGTATCATATGTTGTTGTTGTTGTTGTTGTTGTTGTTGTTGTTGTTGTTGTTGTTGTTGTTGTTGTTGTTGTTGTTGTTGTTGATAATGATGATGATGTTGTTGTCGTCGCTGTCGTTGTTGTTGTCGCCGTGGTCGTTGTCGTTGTTGTTATTGTACTATTGCGTTGTAACTCGGCTATCATTTGAGCTATAAAACAGATTAAATACAATGATGATAATTGTTCAATAAGATCGACTTTATAAGTAGTGGATTGACGAGTGAAGTGTTGTATGGGCATTCTCTTGGGTTCGAGCTCTGTCGTGTGGTGATGGGCCGATCACTGTACCGGCCCAATCACGGTTGTCATTCTTACGGCTGTGTTTGGGTCTATGGTTCATATTGCCAATTTTATCGCTAAACCAATCACTCACTTATATACTGTAATGGTGTAGATATTATGATAAAATATGTTCATATCCAATAACTAGAATCCTAGTTATATCTATGTATGTATATATTTTATTTATATTTCCATATATTATTGTTATGTATAAATATTTAAAACTGCATATTCATTTGTGAAGCGCAACAGAATCATTTTTAATTTTGTGCGCTATATAGATGCTATGTACATTTGTATTTGTATCATGTTGTGTTGTAATATAATGTCGCCTTGTGTTTATACTGTGGCGTTATGCAAGGCATTAGTGTCATACGTTTGTATCTTGACGTCGCTATCAATGTCCACACTGAATGTTCGTACACATTTACCGTTATAGCTCACTCTTTGAACCTTTTACATAATGCCATGTTGTAAAAAAGTAAAGTAAAGTGTTTGTTTATTATAGTGTCATCACCCCTATTTAAAGGGGAATCCTATGCTTGTATGCCAGGCGCCAGGCTGGTAGGCAATCGGTAACCATTATTTAACTAGCTGGCGGCTCACCAACCGGCCATATCAGAACGAACGAACCCCTGACGAGATAATGGACAGTCAATAATAAACAGATGTCGGGTCCGGTGGGTGACTAACCGTTATATGAATTCCTATTTTAGAGTTTATAAACCGCAAAAATACACTGTAAACCCGTAACCTGCCGAATAAATTGGACGGAATGTGCAAACAACATAGATCCAGATCAGCCGCGGTGTAGCGTCGCGTTAGTCTATTCTATATGGTGTTTGCTATTCCAACAAGTGTTTTAGCTCCACTATCCGAATAGCAAACAGCATAGAGCCTGATCAGAGAGCACTATTTGTGCCGTCTGATATGGCTCTATACTGTTTGCAACAGCGACATTAGTGGTGTGTGGCATATTATGGGTTAATAGATTCAAATTATTTCGCAAGCATTTGTAGTAGCAATGTTATTTCTACGTGAACTATTTTTCTATAGTTTGGCTTGGTGCGATTTTTGTTCCATTAAGGTCTCTCGCAATAGTTATTACGGCGCAGCGTGTGCATTTTACCGAAATACATGATTGCAATATCTAACTCCCTGATGTACTACTGTGTCTGCTGGCACGGCCGCAATATGTTTAATTTATAATTCACTTTACACTCGTATGTGCGTGACACATCCCTATAATTTGTTCTAAGTGTTCGTAGTCGTAGTATGGATACAATAAGTCATTAGCTAAACTCCCACCGGAAAAATTACAGAAGAAATTACTTCTCTTGGCAATTTACTAAGTGTATATGTACCCCCACACAATGCATTGTTCAGAATTACTACTAAAATTCTTTTTTTCCAAGAAAAACTTGGTTACAATAGGCATAGATGGATTTCTCAGTACAATAACGCTGATGGACAAGAGGATTCACTTTCCATTGAAATAAGTCTTGACTCAATATACTGTCCTAATATATACTAAAGTATCCTCTCCATTTCCGAACAATCCCCGTTTGTCTAACTATTTTGTTTTATGCATTTGTTGCTTAAAGGGACATGACATCGCAAAAGGCAAAACTATGCATTTGTTCCCGTTTAAGCGCATCGTTACTACAAATGCTTCCGTATACAACGTTTATTTATAGATTAAATACACAGGTTTTGAGGCAAATATTTGGAAACAAATTATGACATATAATAGGAAATTATATTCTGTAGAAGTTTGCGTTTTCAATGATGTAGTGTCGCTTTAAATTGTGTCGGATAAATTATGTTCCACTCTTTGAAATTCGATCCTAAATAATAGTATCTAAATATGTGTTCATCCTCCACAGAATTATTTTATCTACTATATTAATTTGTAATATATTATGATCCAATGTAATATATTACAAAGCAGCATGTTTTGCATGTGTGCATACGTAATATAGTGCAATGCAATTTTGAATATGCGTAATATAAAACTAAAATTAAATATAATATAATACTACTATTAGAGCATAGTGTAATATAGTGCAATATATTAACATAGTACACTATAGTGCAATCTATTAATATAGTGCAATATAGTGCAATCTGTTAACATAGTACACTATAGTGCAATCTATTAATATAGTGCAATATAGTGCAATATAGTGCAATATATTAACACAGTGCACTATAGTGCAATCTATTAACATAGTGCAATATAGTACACTCTATTAACATAGTGCAATATACTGCAATCTATTAACATAGTGCAATATAGTGCAATCTATTAATATAGTGCAATCTATTAATATAGTGCAATCTATTAACATAGTGCAATTGGTATTATGCAATGACGTATAATACTATTGAATATAATAAGTATGCATGCGGTTTACTGTATTGTAATACACTGCAATGAAATCTAGTTAAATTTATGATTTTGTGGGCATATATAAGTATACATACTTTGTTCTTTCTGTTACTTTATTTCACTTCTTATGTGACACTATTTCATATTAACCATGTCTGTTGAGACGATGTACCTATATGTATAAATCTGAAATAAACATCTGTTCTGTTTTTATTATGTGAAAGTGTCCCGATTTAAATACATGGTTCTCATGTGACGTCATCATTCCTATTGCGGCTGCCATTTTGTTTGGCAAAGTTGACCAGATATTATATATATTGTTTGGTAGTTTGATTTTGTTTTCTTAAATATTTTTCATCCCATCATCATGGTGTATACGTTGTTGGAAAGTTCTCAAGGGGCATATATTTTGGTATCATTTCCCAAATTTCGTATAAATAATTATGTGAAAATAATGTTTCCAAAAATAATTCTTATAATTTATAATCCATACATCATTGTCAAAAAATAAATTAATATTTAAAAGTGCATTTCATATACATATAACAAACAATTAATTATGCTATTGCAATTAAAGAAATACTAGGATAATCTTGCAATTGCCATTTATAAAACTTGCCAAACAAAATGGCGGCCAAGATAAGATCTTATCAGTGTTTTGACTATTGTCAGAATGTTTTCAGTGTGTTGGGAACTATGTATGGCACAAACATGTACACCGTGAAGTTCCAACTGATATATATTCGTTTAAATTCATATCCCTGTCCAAAATGAGTGTTACAATTTCTAAAAAGGTTCTTATTGTGTCATTTTGCTCATTATATAACCGTTATTACCTGATAAATAGTATCCCGGAAGTCGTTCGGCATTGTCCGTATCCAAATTAGTATCAGCGATCGTTTTCGAACTTTCCCCGAGTGGCCTGGCAATGACGGAGGATTCAAATTGAAAAGTTGATATTTTTGTATCTTAAAAATAATTCAAAGAAGTGGGTTGCTTAGTGACGCATCCTGGTGCATGATTATACTACATGTATACATTCACTCAACGAAATAATCAAAGTTCAAATGGTTACGTGTTATCGGCACTGATCTATCTAACCATGCTTGCATTTCTAGACACATTGATGTACGACTTGTCCAAATATTGTCAAGGGGAAACGGAAGTAGTGCCCCTGCCGCCAGCCTGGATACCGACTTATGCTGCTCAAATTCCACAGCAAATGAGAGGTAAAAACTATTTTCGAAATTTTATATTTTATCAACAAAACGTGAATGTGACATCGTTAGAAAAGAAATTAGACATTTTATGGGAAGGGCTGTAAATAATGTTGTCATAACGTGTAGCCCACCCCATTTGCTTCCCCCCCCCCAGATTAAATAGTATACAGCAATAATAATAAATCCTAATATAATTTCATAATGTTTTCCACGTATTTCATTGTGTGTATAATTGTAATGTAATGTAGGAAAAAATGCAATAAAATATTATTTTTAAAAAAAGAGACATTTAATGTTAGACACGGCCTGTATACATTGTGAACAGTTACGTGTATATTAACCCATTCAACCCCAAGTAACTGACATGGACTGGTCCATGATATTTTTAGACCAATAAATTAATAACAAAATTACATTTGGATCAGTTCATTTATCAAAATGGGTAATTTTATCTAAAAATAGTAATAATTATTACTGGCAAAAAAGTGCAGATCCTGATGAGACGGCTCGTTACGAGCCGGCTCATCTGGAGCTACACTTTTCATAAGCCTATTTAGAGGCATGTGGGGTTGAAAGGGTTAATTACTCAATATTGTGTCGTTACCTTACATATACTGACACCAAAATGAAACTGTGCCCTTGTCTTAGAGGTAATTAATGATATCCTTTTAGAAAAGAATATATGTAAATTTGGTATCAACATGTGCGACCTATTGGGTAAATTAGTGCAATGTGTGAACGATTATTTTCTTAGTTTATACAAATTTATTTTAGCTCGATTGCGAAACAAGTTATTTCAACTTATATAAATCACTCTCGAGACCTCATTCCTGATGGAATCAATCGCCACGAGGGAGAGAAGAGGCAATGTGGAATTTACATGCCTTGCCTAAGGGCACAATCGTAACGGCTCCAGTGGGGCTCGAACTCCGGACCTGAAGCGAACGCGCATCCACTGTGCTATCACGATTTCCACTGCGCTATCAAGACTTCCACACTACTTCCACAAAAATTATTTTCTTCACTCATGATAGTAAAAACCATATTTCTAAAATGTGTAACGAAAAGGTGAGCGTTCACTATAAAAAGTGCACAGTGTTTTATGGTTCGATCCCCCGTCTGACCCTAATACAATTAACAGTCTTACAGATGGGACGTTAAACCGAGGGCTCGTGTCGGTGCTTTACACCGTGCACGTAAAAGAACCAGAGGAGATTCTGGAATGGGTCTCTGTCTGTATCATGCACTATCCTCCAACATCTAAAATAACTAATCTCTTCAGGAGGCGTCGCTCATATGGGCAACCGATAGCGACGATAAATAAACGTAAAACACACAAACACATGATGTCAGTATATCTTGTAAAACATTGAGGTTCTTAAGAATACAAAATGTACAGTTTTGTAAAAACTCCCGACAATAAATAAAGTTTGAATATAATTGAATCCTATAGTGTACAATAGTGCATGCTTCGGACTCAAATTATAACAATGGCAATAGTTGGTTAGTTTATACAAATTTATTTAGCTCGATTGCGAAACAAGTTCTTTCAACTTATATTAATCACTCTCGAGACCTCATTCCTGATGGAATCCCTCGCCACGCGAGAAGAGGCAACGTGGACTACCGTTGATATCCCACGACAATGCCAGCTTATCAAATATACAATGTTCTATTTCACAAACGTCAATAGTCCATACAGTTGTGTCCATGAGACAACATAATTACAAGACAGTTTAAACATGTATAGTATCACAATGATCTATTTGATGTTTATAATTGTTGTATCATATGGGCAAATACACCCACAAAAATATTGACACCCTGTTAAGATTGCAGAGATAAGCATGTAAATACATTCTGGGCCAAGATTATGTTTATTTGCGCGAATCAATGTCTGAAATTAGTGAAATTAGTATAATGACTTTTGACCAACGGATTATGTTTCAAAAAGCAGTAACAATGTACAATAATATGCATACTATTGTACCGAATTATTTCAATGAACATTTTCAATTAAGACATCGCACTACAGTTACTTCAGATATGACCTAGATGTGAAATGTACACGAAATCTTTAGATTACTCTGGTCCAAAGATATGGAATTGTCTACCAATGGAAATTAAGACGTCCAGATGTTTAAATATGTTCAAGACAAAATGTAAATTATATAGATTACAACTTTTTAATCGGTAGACACTAGAAAGTTATATATATAATGATTGTCATTCAATATGCTTATGTCGTTTTGTATTTCGATAACATTACCTGATTTGTTTAAGTTACATTGTACAACATTATGCATGCATACCCTCGTGATACCTTCGTTTTCGTTACCCCGTAAGTATTTACAATACTGCACGCGATCGGTGTTTTCTGACATCACCAATCAGGAATAGATAGTGTCAAAGGTCATTTTCCATATTTGTGAAAATTACACTATACATTTTCCAGAATTAAACATAGACGACCATTTATGTACAGCATGTACTTCATAATGCATGTGTGATTTGTCTATGCATTCACCTTTTATCAGACATATGCTTAAACAGTTTAACTACATATGTGCTTTTTGTAAAGATATACATCGATCAACTTAAACTACAGATGTGCTTTTTGTAAAGATATACATCGATCAACTTAAGCTACAGATGTGCTTTTTGTAAAGATATACATCGATCAACTTAAGCTACAGATGTGCTTTTTGTAAAGATATACATCGATCAACTTAAGCTACAGATGTGCTTTTTGTAAAGATATACATCGATCAACTTAAGCTACAGATGTGCTTTTTGTAAAGATATACATCGATCAACTTAAACTACAGATGTGCTTTTTGTAAAGATATACACCTATCAGTTTAAACTACATATGTGTAGTTTTGTAAAGATATACATCGATCAACTTAAACTACAGATATGTGTTTTGTAAAGTTACACATCGATAGATGTGTGTTTTGTAAATATATACATCGATCAACTTAAACTACAGATATGTGTTTTGTAAAGATACACATCGATCAACTTAAACTACAGATATGTGTTTTGTAAAGTTACACATCGATAGATGTGTGTTTTGTAAATATATACATCGATCAACTTAAACTACAGATATGTGTTTTGTAAAGTTACACATCGATCAACTTAAACTACAGATATGTGTTTTGTAAACTTACACATCGATCAACTTAAACTACAGATATGTGTTTTGTAAAGATACACATCGATCAACTTAAACTACAGATATGTGTTTTGTAAATATATATACATCAACCACCAGAATGATACTTATATGCATGACAAATTGACAATGTATCATTTACATGACATAGATATGGAACTTTCTTTATCTTGTATCTGTCTTTAATTGTGCAGTAAATCGTTGAAGCGTGCCATTAAATTGACAATACTAGAACCCGTCCTTGTCATGTTATACGGTCATATTAAATACTGCTGTATATAACAGTTACACACAATACATATAATAACATTTCATTTAGCTGGCATGGTTTGCTTCGTAAATCACAGGCAATTATATATATGAATAATATATATAATAAACACTGTCTAAAAGATGATTATATTTGAGAATTTATTGCACGCATGCGCTCCGTAAATGCATTGAAATAATGTTTATATTGCGCATTTCTACATATATTTATTCTTTATTGCAAGTGTCTTCCATGTACTATACAAATATATAATCATATAATTCTACATATAATTGCACATATATTTTAAGAATTATAAGAGACAATAAAACACAGACATAATCTAGTACTGAACAAACATGGCACATATAATCAGTAATGACCGGATTCGAAATAAGATTAGAATTATTTCATACCTATATAGGAAGTATAATAGTCGGTGTTTTGCTACGATGGCCGCGTTCGAAATATAGATCAGTAATTTACCATAGTTCCATAATGTTTAATGAACTTTCATTTGAGAAAATAGGTCTGTTTTTATATACATTGAACGCAGTCATGAAGAAAAATAGCAATGCTTTTTTATTTAAGTTTATAACGTCGCTACCGGTTGCCCATCTGAGCGACGGGCAGTTTACCTAACAATACCTTTCCTGGGCAGGCTCCAGTGGTTAACCAGTACCTGATGCACCAATCTCCGTAAGAAACTGCCAACGTTTTCATATAAAGACACAAGTTCTGAGCAATATTATCAATGTATATTGTTTTTGCGCTCAACTATACATGCTACTCGTCACAGTCCTGGCCTTTCACGTATAGAAATAACGAGTCCAAACTGTTGTCATGTTAGATATAGGAAAACAGTTCAGTCACACAATTCAGAAACTGAAGATTTTTAACATTAGTTGTAGATTCACGGAAAACATCGAGATAGAAATAGTTGCTCTTAGTGTAACACAAATGTTAACAACTACTATTTAAAAAAATCCAAAACGACGTAGGATCACAAATCTCGTTCCATCTACATGTGTTGTTTAAATAAACAGAATATGTTCTTTTTGTATTTGACCGACATTACAACACCATCATCGAAACATTTGACGTTTGGTTGCATTCGTTTCCCAGAACTGCCAGATTCCTAAGAAACGTACACTACGAATACAGTATCGTACGGTGTGACAGAAACATGTTAGTAGACCGAATGTACAGGTACTTGTTGATATAAATATATATATTGTATGCACATTGCTTACTACATGTTGGAGCAAAGGTTAGAATATTACGTTTTATACGCGCTATTTTCCTTGATTTTGTTTATGTTCTGTACGTTATAAAATACAGAACAACAACAGAACAACATTTTATTATCAGACTTGTTGATAGTATAATCATATAATACATAATATATGATATATTTATTTACATTCGTGACTTGTTAGTTACATATTCAAGTATGTTCATTGTATTAGTAGCAGAGGATGAACATTATATTTAAGCAGAATATCGTATAATACCAAGTACATTTAACAAGAAGAAACAATTTTATTAGACACAAATTATTATGGTTTTTGGTCTTTAGCATAATTATGTAAATGGAAGTTATAAAATACACTCAACAAAAATTCCTAATCGGTGGTCTCCTGGTGTTTTACAGTATTTGGAGCAAACTAATAACCATATAATATCAATATTCATATAATCTTATTTTTACAGATCTTTATTCAAAGGATTGATGTATAATCAGGAATAAAATGCATTAACTTCAATATCAAAATATTTATATTGTATGACTATTAGTTGTCTCCAGACCAAACATTATAAAACACCACGTAACCGATTAGGAATTGTGTTTAATGTGTGTTTTACGTTTATTTATCGTCGCTACCGGTTGCCCATATGAGCGACACCTTCTTAAGAGATTAGTCATTTTAAATTGTTGGAGGATAGTGCAATGATACAGACAGAGACCCATTCCAGATTCTCCTCTTGTTCTTTTACGTGCACGGTGTAAAGCACCGACACGAGACCTCGGTTTAAAGTCACAACTGAAAGACTGTTCATTTTATTAATTGTATTAAGGTCAGACGGGGTATCGAACCTGCGATGCCTGGATTACCAGTCCAGCGTGTTATCACTGGACTACAGATCCGTTTGTAGAATTTTGTTGAGTGTATAGCACAGAAGGTGTATGTTAACTTTAGTGTGGCAAATATTTGGAAAAGATTTATAAAATATAATAGGAACTTACAATCCGTAGAAAATGGTCCTTTTCGAAGTTCTATCGATTATCTTCACTTTAATATGTACAAGTATATGTATGTATGTTTATTTTATATTATGTCTTGGCCAGATACATTGTTCATTCATTGCTAGATAATCGAGGGCAATTGTACTGCAAACAATCTTAGAACCCAACATAAATATTAACACATTTTTTAAATTCTATTCACAGTTATACATGCTCTTCTGTAAAATCTTGTCTATTCTTACTGTTATAATGTTATAATATATGTTTTGCTGTAAGCATACGTGTATATTATATGTTTTGCTATAAGCATACGTGTATAATATATGTTTTGCTCTAAGCATACGTGTGCATAATATGTTTTGCTATAAGCATACGTGTATATTATATGTTTTAATGCAATAAACGAGTTGTATTGTATTGTATTGTATTTGCCGATCTGCCTAATATAAATGTGTGTTTTACATTTATTTATCGTCGCTACCGGTTGCCCATATGAGCGACGCCTCCTGAAGAGATTAGTCATTTTAGATTTTGGTGGATAGTGCAATGTTACAGACAGAGACCCATTCCAGGGTCTCCTCTGGTTCTTTTACGTGCACGATGTAAAGCACCGACACGAGACCTCGGTTTAACGTCCCATCTGAAAGACTGTTAATTTTATTAGGGTCAGACGGGGGGTTGAACTTGCGATCCCTGGATTACTGGTCCAGCGTGTTACCACTGGACTACAGATCTGTCTGTCCTAATACAAAATCCTCACCTGAACCTACTGAAAGGTACACTAGTACATGTAATATTGCACAGTGGCTTATATAAGTAAGTAAGTAAGTAAGTAAGTAAGTAAATATTTTATTATAGTGACATGTGCATCCGACATTATATATACTACAGATAATAAATATACAAACAAGCACCCGGCCCAGTGGACCTATATGTCACCTAATATAAAATCGTGGTTATGTACAAAATTGATACATGTATACATGAAATTCAAAATTAAGTACCAAGCTACTAAATCAATGGTTTATGTTTACAGTTTAATAACCGAACAAGTAACTGGCCTAGCAAGCGGTGGGTAGTTATCAGGTATCATTGTATAGACTTAGTTACATTCTTATAAATACATAACAGATCTTCTACAAATAAATGATTTTACAATGAATTTAGCGCTTTTCCTGGGGTATGTATTCAGTAGATACGACAGCTTGTCATCAGAAGTTAATTGCATATAGTTGTTACCATGTATTAACTCCCCGAATACTTCAGTCCTGATATTAGTATACAGTTCACAGGCAAGTAAGAAATGTTTCTCATCTTCTAAACACCCAGCATCACAAAACCTACAAGTCCGATTGTCTATAGACTCACCAATATATATATGATGTCTTATTTACTCCGGAAATAAAAATGTCAATCTTATTATATTTTTACTATAATACAAATATGTATACTTCTTGAACGTGTTACTTGTTCGCATTTTTATAACTCCGAAGGGAGGTACATAGTTTTCGCACTATCTGCGCGTCCGTCCTGCCGTCCGTCCATCCATTCGTCCGTCCGAGTCAATATTTCCTTTTTGGTTATTAATAGTATTTAAATTCAAATTTGCAACTGTGTCTTGGCTTTACAATGAAAAGCTTATACTCTTTGTTGTAATATAAAGTTTTAAAAAGTGGTCAAAATTGTATTTATTTAAATCCAGAAGGTTTCAGACCCATGTGGCAAATATGTACATATATATAAAAAAAATACGGCGATAGCAAATCACTAATATATCTAATTAATTATGTAACACTAAAGTAAATATTTATATGCATGACATATTAACCTACTTTAAATGCTTGTATTTTTATAAATAACACACCAAACATCTTTCATGTAATTATTAAGAATGTATAACTTAGTAAATATTCAATTTATTATTAATACATCACTACTCTTATTTTATTATATAGATTAATATTCTAAAAGCTTAAATTTATAGCATTTTTGGGACTTTAATTTACAGCTGTACTCGTTTGTCATAACATTAAACTAAATATTGGTATAAAAATGCTATTAATATACCTGCATATAGTTTAAAAGCCCGTGATGCTTTTGTAATGAGAAAGAATCCTTAATGCATTGCCATGCGTTGGAAAATACAATTATGCTAATTAATAATAAAACGTGTACATATTAATATTCTGAATGCATACACTTCTAACATTGTGCGAGTTGTATTCTACAGAATTAATTGTTAATCTAATACTAAACTAAGAGATCTCAACATTTTTTATTTTTTTTGTATGAAGTAAGAAATATCTTACATATACCGCTTGAATTTATAACAATATGGGTCTCTAATTAACAATATAGTTATATGTCTTTTGTAATTCTACTCAGAATGGCTATGTACTGTTTATATGTTTACTTTTTGCATTATATGTATGTACATACGTCAACTATGCGTGTTCTTAGAATGTGCTGCACACCAAGATGTTGTATAGAGCGGATGATTGGATATTGTGATTATTGTCGTATATATTCATTTGTCAGTAATCATTTATTACGGTAAAAGGTAAAATGTAAAATTTGGACAATAAGGCTACAGACGAACCTGCTTTTGTAAAATTACCATTAGTAAATTACCTCCCTTTATGTATATTTGTTAACAAAATCCCCACTAACTCTATTAATGGTAGTTTACTAATGCCAACAGTAGGATAAATTTGCATATGAATTATAACATTATTTTTCTAGCAAAAAACACATAAAAAGACTCTAATAACATCATTGAACATAATAATGGTTTATTAATCTGTGCACAGGGAGATCCTCAACAGTTTAATAATCCGCAGGTATACGATGTCATATAGTATACAACAGTACTGTCCGGCAAGTATGTGAGATGGTACGATGGTCGCCAGATCGGACAGATGGGTTTTCTCCGGGTACTGCGGTTTCCTCCCACACGAATGACCACATATACGCTTGCATTCGCGCCAACGAGAGTGATTAATATAAGTTGTTGGAACTTGCTTCGCAATCGTTGTAAAATAAATAAAGTTGATAAGAAATAGATTAAATTGAAAATCTACCGTAAAATAAATAAAGTTTAAACAACAACAGTGTGTAACTTAACATGTGTTAGTACCATTTGTATCTGTATATAGTCATATATGGTAGTATATATAATATATAATGCTCTGATATAATAGAGTGTGTTCGCAATGTAGCACGTACGCGCGTGGCGTGTGTGTTAGAGAGCGGACGTGTATATATATATATATATATATATATATATATATATATATATATATATATATATATGCATACATGAACAATGATGAACACATTTCCTAAATAGAGTGAAAATGAAATAGAAACAAAACACTTTAAGAAATGTCCTTATAATACACACATCATTTTTGAAAGTCAAGCACTACTTCATCACGTTTCCGCAAAAACATTCTATAAAATTGTGATGCGATTTACCAAAGGGGGCCTACTGAGTGGATAACGTTACGTCGAGAAAGTACGTCTAAAGTTACGTCACGCAATGGAAAACAGCAACGTTCGCGCTATACATGTAAGTTTAAAATTCATTTTTAAAACAAATGATCTAACGGAATTACCTTAAATGTTGAAAATCGCTTAAGGAAATGACTGAAAAACATAATTCTGGGGAAAAAACATTTTTTTAAATTTCACCCAGTGAATAAATCGTGTCACAAATTCTTGGTGTCGCAATAGATATTTAACGTTGTTTTATGTGGATCTGGTACTGTTGACGACTTTTAGAAACAGTCGGTTTAATATGCTGAGTTTAGTTGGTTTCGTTGCACTTTCCATCAGCACAAATGCATACCACAACAACACTGTGACTTGCACATCACTTTTACAACATACACACTACCCTTCAAGGGCCTTCATTTCATGTAACAAATCGGTGTGTTGCGATTTAAGCAGATTCACATTCAAACTTCTCTTGTCGTAATCACATCAATAGCGCATCAATAATATGTTTAATAAACATAAGCTTACAACAGTATTATTATATAAGACCTACGTCAGATAGGTCTATATTCCGTGTTATTATCATACCTACATATCAGTACCATGATAATATAGCTGACAATGCACAGTGTATATATCTGTAAATCATATAATTAAGTTTCCAGTTATCCGTGTACGCCAATTTGTGGTAATCCTGTGTCTATTTAAAAATCAATTAATTATTATATTCACTGTTTCTCTGTGGCTATAAAAAATAATGTAAATTCCGGAATATTAAAACTATTAAACTAACTGTTCACATATAATACCTAATTGTTCATTTCATTCGTAGTAGTATCCCAACTGCCTAATTCCAACAAACTATTGACAAATGGACATGATCCGCTAGTTTGTATACTATATTAAATAATTAAATGGAACGAGCCATAGACACCAAATCAGGTTGGATATATGCGAGAGAGGAAATGTTAAAATGATCTAACAAAACAGAGAGATAGAAGTTAAATTGCTTGGGAAGAAACTCCCTAAATAGAGCAATTATTCAAAGTCTAGTTACAATATTAGTTTCATTCCCAAAAGTAAAATTTATTCTAGATCAGAATCCCTTTCAGGGACTTATTTCAAAGTGGTTTCAGCGCGTGTAATATCCCTCGTGCGACATGACTCCCATGTGTGTGTGCCATTTTGGATTCATACGCGCACGCGGTTAGCAAAATATAAGCATAACGTCTTCTAGTGGGTATCTCAGATGGACTTATTAATTGATTGCATCAGTCCACAGTGTCCACTAGGCACCAATGCTGTCCAGATGGCGCCATGAAATGCTACTACGGCCATATGCTAATTGTAACATTACCCGTGTTAGGAGAATTCTAGAGAACTTAAGTTGCAAGATATCACATTTGATCTCCGGCAATGTAAATCCTCGATTACTTGTTTGATGAACGGCAAAATTGGAAATGAGTTTTCTCCATAACCGTGTTCCCAAACGTATTCTGTTTAGTTTATCTTTCATCTTCTGAAGCATAGAGTTCTTGAACACAAAACAATTTAAAGGGGGAAATCTACATAACTCAAAGTCAATACTGTTATTGTTTTTGAAGTAGATGGATCGGCACACGACAGGAACTATTTTCAAGAAGAGATAGCCTTAATTTGTACGCCTTCGCACGCGAGGTCCACGCGCCGCTCTGACGTGGTCCGCTTTAGATGTTCGTTGCTCTGGGAAACATTTGCATTTTCGATAATTGTTTTCGTCAAGGCTTGATCAGAGGCGACAAGAAAGACATTATTGTTTTTCCTGATGTTAATTTCATCTATCATAACTGCTATTAATGTCTTTAATACTCTGTCAAAAAAACCAACGTGCCATAAACCGAAATGAGTGTTCACGGTAGTGCTCGGTAATACGATTATAAAGTCGCTTCCAGTCGGCGGATATGACGATCTATCATTTATTTGTACCCATATTTTTGTAATACATGTACTTGTAAAGTTGTACAATACACTTTTTACTATTGCACTCATTTCACCTTATATGAATAAATGAGGTATATGTTGTAAAACAACACATACATTGCCTATTAAATACATAGTAAAAATTAAAAACATACCATATGTCCATTTATATTTTGAATCTTTCATTTCTTCTGATACCACATCCACTGTAAAGAGGTATTCAAATCAAACTGAAAAACAGCAAACAGCAAAAATATTTCAAATGTAATTGTGAGAAATGACAACGGGTCACCTGTGAATGACGTCACTGTGTTTACACACTGTATTCCTCCGCCACATATCACAGTATGCCCCACCTTCAGTTTACAATGGCCTGACTACTTATAACACATCTTTTCTCCACATCAACTAGTCTGAAGTCCTCTCAAGTCACATAAGTTCTCAAAAAACACAAAAACTATACACTTACTGCCATGCATATGCATTTTTTCCAAAATGAAAAATGCATTATATTACTTATCAGGACTACATTCGGACCTCGGATGCACTTCGGCCTATTTACCTATATACAACCATTAGAACAAACACTAATAAACATATTGAGGCTCTGAAAAATAAATCAAATGGTGTTGAAATTCGAATGCACACATGTTTATTACAAAATATACGACTATAAAGCTAGTATGTATCGACATATGTATCTATGTGTATATTGTCTTTGATTGGTGCAATTGCCGGAATCGTGGGAGTCATGACGCAATTGTGTTTGATTTTATGTGTGTGTTTTTACGTTTATTTATCGTAGCTACCGGTTGCCCATATGAGCGACGCATCCTGCAGAGATGAGTCATTTTAGATTTTTGGAGGATAGTGTAATGATACAGACAGGGACTCATTACAGAGTCTCTTCTGGTTCTTTTACGTGCACGGTGTAAAGCACCGATAAGAGACCTCGGTTTAAAGTCCAATCTGAAAGACTGTTAATTTTATTAGGGTCAGACGAGGGATCAAACCTGCGATCCCTGGATTACCAGTCCAATGTTTTAGCTACTGGACTACAGATCCGTGTTTGATTTTTTACAACGGTTACTTATTATATATGCACCTCTGAATTAAATTTAATACATAATCAACCCTGAGTTTACAAATAGCTTCGATACTATACACAGTTCATATACTGTTTATACTTATATTAATCGCTCAAGTTGGCGCGGATGAAAGCCTTTATATGTGGTCATTCGTGTGGGAGGAAATCGGAGTACCCGGAGAAAACCCACATGTCCGATCTGGCGACCACCGTACCAACTCCCATACACCCACAAAGGAATTAAAAAGATGTCCCCAATATTTAGTACCATTACATTATATGTTACCAGGTGGACTATGAAGCAACTATTCCAGTCAGACCAATAATAGACATCGGTGAGTTACTGCCCCTGAATACTCCCCAAAAGTAGGTAGGTCATATTACGTGTTTTCCTCTGTTTTTATCGCTATTCCCTTTGCACAACATGCAATCAATTTTATTCCACTATCGCTTCTTAGGAGTATTATATTACTATATCTCGATAGATCCCCTACAGTATATGCAATCGGTACTTATTTGTAAATCAGTTAATTAACACGATTTTGATAAAATCACATTTATCATACCGCAACATCTGGTTAGGAAACAACAGTAAAAACAAAGGATTCTAACTAAAAGGACCTATTCACATTTTGGAATAAATCAGACTTTATCTTCCAAGGGAGGTACATAGAAAATTAGAGATTTCTCTCATTGCCTACTTTCGAACCTCTCCCGATCACCGTGAGACAAACATATCTGTGCGATTAATCCAGTACCTATCGCAGGAAAGTGACCCAAAATCTGTTGCAGGCACAGAAGAAAATCCCAAAATAATGTGGAGCTATAACGTCGTTTCAAACAGCTTGAAATTGCTGGAAATAAATGGCGAGGCGTGTTCAAAATAGAGAATACGAAATGGAACAGTTGTGTTTTAAATGTTACAGCATCGTTAAATATCGTGTTACAGTGTGCAAGGTTGCGTAAACTATCAAAAGAACCAGTCGTCAACGTTGATAGTTCACTTTAGTGAACCTCCATAAATCATAATTGTAAAATGTGTAATATGACGCGGTAATGTAAATATCGTGAAATGCTGTTTGCGCATCTTGTATGGGTATCGACGTATGATGACGATGTCTGAAATACCTGCTTATTTCTAAAACAAAATGTATTGATTCACTAAACATAAAGAAGAGAGAAAAATACAGCAAACAATTTGAAAATTTGTTCTTATAAATATTCATCCCATTTTAATGTTATTTTTGGCATGGTGAAATGTAAATTTGCCAACATATTCCGATCTCGCTCTATATATATATATGTATATATCTGAATTGAGAAATTACTTTCGTACAGACGGATCTGTAGTCCAATGGTAACACGATGAACTGGTACTCCAGGGATCGCAGGTTCGCTCCCCCGTCTTACCCTAATACAATTAACAGTCTTTCAGATGGGACATTCAACTGAGGTCTCGTGTCGGTGCTTTACACCGTGCACGTAAAAGAACCAGAGGAGACTCTGGAATGGGTCTCTGTCTGTATCATTGTACTATCCTCCAAAATCTAAAATGTCTAATCTCTTCAGGAGGCGTCGCTCATATGGGTAACCGGTAGCGACGATAAATAAACGTAAACAGACACAAATTACTTTCGTAGGGTTTATGCAGAAGAATAGCCAACTGAAATAGATGAAATGAGCACAAAAGATGACTGCTGACAATGTTGCATAGAGTACCACAGAAACTCTATGAAATATGTTACGACAGCAATCAACCGCAAAAATGCTCAGCGGCAAACTGAAATATAATCTTCGCCAATGTCTCTCAAGACCAGGAAAACGTTATCCAATTATTGAGCAAGTTGATCTGAAATTGATTAATGCTTACCTACAATAACAAAATCCAGTTACTCGCCTTCTGTCTACGGGCATCGTATTCCGTGTGTTTGCACAAAGGTATTCGTGGAGTGGGTGGGGTCATCAAGTTAAATAAAGAACTACTACTTTTTGTCCGATGAATCTGGGCCATGACATATCAATTTTAGCCATGGGACCATGCAGAAACCCCCACACGGCGGCACATTCCAACCTATTAATATACATGTACCAACAACTGTGAACACTTCAGGTGCAAAATGTCCGGAGTTCGAGCCCCACTGGAGCCGTTACGATTGTGCCGTTAGGCAATGCATTTAAAGTCCACGTTGCCTCTTCTCTCTCCCTCGTAGCGATGGATTCCATCAGGAATGAGGTCTAGAGAGTGATTAACATAAGTTGTAAGAACTTGTTTCGTAATCGAGCTCAAATAAATTTGTATAAACTAACTGTGACAATCAACCATTTTCCCAGCTTATGTCTGATCTCTGTAAAAGTTCTGGCTATAAATGTTATATTGCAGGTTTCATACGGCACGTATGCTGCTTGTTTATAAGCACGATGCATCGCTTTCATATCAGAGCAGACCACACACGCGAAGAATCGAAACGTATGCCCGTCAGCTAGGCACATGTCGTTAGTAAATTATCAGTGCTGCCTTGACACGCATTTCTGAGAGAAACTCTTCCAATGTCCAACATCACAACTCCCAGAAATATACACCCTGTAAACTATGCCTGTAAATCCAAACCATGATGCTGTCGCAGCCTGCTCGTCAAGTTCAAATTCTTGCTCTGTCATATCGTCACGAACCGATAGTGACGGTACAATATATATGTTTTGAATAATGTCACATTATTGAGTGTCGTGGACAATTTGAAAATGTTTGATATTGTCTACGAGCGGATCCTGCACATAAACTACTTTTACAGCATCATTGATGTAGTTGTAGCATAGTGCACATATAATGTGGCAACGTATTCTGCCTTGAGAACACCAATAAGTGCATAGTTCTGCTGAGAATGTTGGGAATATTAACTTATTAACGCTACATGTACACGTATGGTATTATGGTATGAATAAGTATTACTTAATATGGGATTGGGTAGAAAATACTTAGATCTTTCAACGTCATGTAGTCTGCTGTTAAATTGTGTTTTTTAAACCGTGTATTTCATTTCATAGAGCCGGTGTGTTGCCACTTGTACCGATGCCATTGGTGGAGGATGTTTAGTTCCATGCCCTGGAAAGCAACGACGATGACTCAACGCCTGTTGTCAGGTTCAAAGACTATGTCACTGAGCAATGGGTAGAAGGTGACAAGCCGATGTGGAACCACTACGACAACGATGGGCCACGTACTACAAATCATGTTGAAGGTTGGCACAACAAGGTCAACGGACTTCTCACCCACCCGCACCCCAACGTCTACAAAGTCATGGAACTATTCCAGAAAAAGCGGCGACCAAAGAAGCGGCTGTACCGGATCATCGAGGAGAGATTGGGCCACCTGAAGCAGAGGCTCGAGTCTGGGGAAGTAGATGTCATGGAGTACGCCGACGCAGCAGCACATCTCACCAAGCTAGGACCATGAACAATATTGTGTATGACCAACAATTTGAGGATTTTGTCTGCTGAACACTCATTATTTCTCCATGAAAATAAATGTGACATTTATATGTGCTACTAAGTCGCTAAATGTGCTTATTAAATAATATATGGTGAAGGAACACAAAACAATAAGCATGTGTATCCTCTTTATTGGTCAAATGTATGTAATAAAAGTTTATTAAAACACAATCCTATGTTACTTTTATCAATTTAAAACACCATTCAATTTGTGGTTACAAACTTTTCGCAGTACAGAATACCAAATTTGGTCAATTATCACCAATTAAGTCCATTGTTAACCATAACAAAGACGTCTCACTTTCCCCACTTACAAATTCCCTACTTCTTTACCTGGAATCTATAAAGTGGGGAAAGTGAGAACACCCCATTAATTCTACACAATGTATACCTCATTTTAGACGAGCTCGAACTATTTTGCAACACAAAACCAATTGTGGATTTTCCCTATATGAATAATGTGCATAATTCTTCTCTTATGTACAGTCAAACCTGTGTTTGTGGTCACCTCTATTATACAGTCAAACCTGTGTTTGTGGTCACCTCTATTAAGCAGCCAACCTGTATTAAGCAGCCAGTTTCCAGATTCCCAATATGTTGTTTTATTATTCATCTGACCTCTATTAAGCAGCAACCTGTGCTAAGCAGCCACTTTCTGTGATTCCCTTGGCTGGCTGCTTAATAGGGGTGACCGTTATCACATGTTTAACTGTATATTCCTGTAGAGGTTGTGCACTTCAATTATTTATGTTTTGTTTTAGCTATGCATGCATTCTCGTTTGTTCTTAACAACCTCTAGTCGGCAACATTTAACGGTTACTAATGTTTTATTATACATATTAAGTATTATAATACACCACATATTATATCACTTCAATTATGTGATTCATGGGTAGGTTCTATATGTTTATATTTTTGTCCAGTGTGGGGTTTGTCGAAAACAGTCTCCAAAACCATACTAGATGTTAATCAAAGTGCATGTATATAATGCTACAATGTACGATGATCTTGGCACATACGGATCTGTAGTCCAGTGGTAACACGCTGGACTTGTAATCCAGGGATCGCAGGTTCGATCCCCCGTCTGACCCTAATAAAATTAACAGTCTTTCAGATGGAACGTTAAACCGAGGTCTCGTGTCGGTGCTTTACACCGTGCACATAAAAGAACCAGAGGATACTCTGGAATGGGTCTCTGTCTGTATCATTCCACTATCCTCCGAACATCTGCATGACTAATCTTTTCAGGAGGCGTCGCTCATACGATAAATAAACGTAAAACACGCAATGATCTTGGACGCTTCCACATAAACGTTAATTGATGTGTACGTGTTGTGATGTATTGGTTTAAATTAATGCATACACACTTATTTGCATCAATGTAATATCGCGGCGTCAGGAATTGGGCTGATGTGTATGGTTCCTCTGATGGTTGGAATTCACCAGATTATGTCTTAGCTAAAACATGTGCACCCATATACCAAGAATAATTGTATATTGTCTTAGGCTAAAATGGTTTGCTAATACTGAAGCTAACACTGTTTAAGCACTTTATATATGCATGTTAAAACCATTTTATGTTCTGAATAGTATCGCAATGTGTGAATGTGTACGGAGATATTTTGGTTGGCTCCGAATATCTGTACACAATTTACGTATAGACGCTTGCAGATATGAGGCTACAGAGTACAGAGTCATGGGCGTATTTGCCAGTCATGCGGCGTCCATGATATAGAGAACGAAGACCACTGTGTTCTTAAGTGTAATGCGTACACACCTTCTGGATGTGCATGAACATTAAACTGTAGAAGCATTACATCAGCTCGGAAGATTACCATTGACAATTCTGGTTAGTTATGTGGGTGATTTAGAAAGTTATTATTCTCACCTCACAGAAATAAACTTAATTAAGTGTTATTGGAATAAATATTTAAACATAATTTTACAATGTACAAAATGTAAATCAAGTTTTGAACATTAAACCATGTTTGCTATTCCTTTCCAACAGATAGTCCGACAACAGTTCCAAATGTGTTAAGGTAAATGGAAATTAAAACTGACTACTTGGAACTTGTTTATTGCACTATTCATCAAAACAAATTATTTTTTATTTGTCTCTCAGGGGATGAAATAGCTGATAGGATTTTCACAATGCGGGCCATTAATGAATATTTTGACAGTTTTGAGAAAACCAGCATTTTTCAAGGAAAGGAAAGCCTGTTTCCCTAGAGTGGTTCATCTTCTCTCTGTGTTTGACATCGCCGTGTATAGTAGACAGGCATCTTCGTAAACTGGAGATTTCTGGCGTCTCTTGTGGCCAAATGTGACAAAGATAAATGCACTATTAACGCCCTTAAAATACTTCTTCTAAAATCTTTATAATATATTTCTCTCGTATAATTTATATAATAAATCGATGTCCACGACTCCGGGCCCCGAGTTTATCAAACATTTTTCGAGTTCGATCTCAAACACAACTCAAGTGCTGTGCTCAACTCCAGTTTCAAACTCAGAAACGATGGTTATAAAACTTTTGAGAGCGAGTTTGATCTCAGGTTGAGTTTGAGAAAAACTCGAGATTGGTTTTGATCGAACTCAACAACCAATCTCAGTCTCAATGTGTTATGGCTTCAATTGCAAAAACATTGATTTCAATTTCATTATTTAGTACAATTTCAAAAACATTTATAACCTACGTTTCTGTCTCAAATTGCCAATGAATTTTGAGATTTGAATTAAGTTTTGAGCTGAGATTAAAACAAGTTTTATAATCTCGGGGCCAGGTGGCCATTTTTCAGTTATACATGTACATGTATAGGTTTTCTTTCTGTCGTCTCCATTGCATATCTTTGAATCTGAATTACATACTTACATTATTATATCCGAAGCATCAAATATGACAATTCAGATCAGTATGGTCATATATATAGTTGCTATCTTCAGTACGTCCCGAGTCTCTGTTCACGTTTTGGAATCGCCATTTATTATTGAATGCATTTATTAAAACCTATCACCGAAGTTTAAATACGCTGCATAGTACTCGGATATGGAATATTAATAATAGTACTTTATTTTACGAGGGAGCTTATATAACACATATACATGTGCTTAGATCTGCGCGGTTGTTTTATATACAGCATTGTAATATAACGGTTAAGCCAAAGCTTGTAATGTTGTTAATATGTTTAGTCCAAGAGAGATCTGGTTTGGTGATGATGCCCATGTATTTTGTTTTCGGTATTGAGCTATGTAGGACGACTTGATTGTGCTTCTGGTGCGGGTTTCTTAGATGGGGCTTCTGGTGTGGGTTATTTCGCACTTGTCTGTGTTTAAAACTCGTCTGTCGATCCTTTCCAGCAGTTATGTAATGTCTAAGTCATGTTGGCACTATCGTGCGTCCCTCAGGCTCCTAATGAACCTGTGCATCAGATAATCGTCAGCCAATAGACGGGATGTTGACTTGATACCAGACGGCTGATCGTTCAAGAAAGGAGAGGACCTAGAACCGTACCCTGTGAGACTCCGGAAGTGACATGTGAGACGTATGAGCCGGAACCATCGTGTACGACTTGTTCTGTGTGGCTGGATTGGAAGTCCTGGCTCCATGAATGGACACTGCCTTGACTCCACGCTATTCCAGTTTATGCACGAGACGAGAATGGAAGATCGATTAGTAGTTTCTGTACCCCATTCATTGAGACTTGAATATGGCTGACTGGATTTATCTGGTTTCGTGGCAGTATTGGACGGTGAGTTTCGTCTTACTTGGTAAAACAGCTGAACATTTCCTTCTCTTTGACTCCACTGTGTGTGATCCTGTCCTTTGTGATGATTATTCTCCAAGGTTTTCCTTTTTCTGGTTTTAATATAATTCTAGAAAACCTTTCCTGGTTGGTTTTCTATCAGCATGTCAGTAACTGGTGCATCATGGTCGTTCATACACGCATGTCCAGCTTTACGCTTGATATCCGTATAGTTCTGCTAGTCTGTCGGAGAGTTAGTCCGCCTCCGTGGTCGAGTGGTTAAGGTCGCTGACTTGTATCATCATTGATGGTCACGGGTTCGAGCCCTGCTCAGACCGTGTCTCATTTATATGAAAACGTTGGCAGTTTCTTACGGAGGTTGGTACACCCAAGTACTGGTTAACCACTGGATCCTGCCCAGGAAAGGTGTTGTTAGGTAAACTGATGGTGCTGATGCAGGCGTAAAACCCGAAATATAACATAACTGTCGGAGAGTTGGTCTTTCTGGCACAAATCTCGTATGCGCGAGGTGCCTCTGTTTATCCAATGGGTGGTGGACCGCTGCGGAAGTTGACGTGAGGGAGCCTCGTCTTCAATGATGAGCTGACAATCATTCTTAAAGACATATAGTTACATATATATATTATTAAATTAGTATTGCATTGCTATGTGTAACAACATACTTCATGCATACATAGACTATTTGTCAGAATGGTATTCCTATATTAGAACGTGTCCATATAATAGTGGAGATATATTGTTTTTTGCCATATGTCCGTCTGTCCGCTCTAGCTTATCCGCGCTTCTTCACCGTAGCAACTCTAGATAGGAAGCACCAGTATGCTGTCTAGTTGTGCATATTGTAACCCCGTTCCTGTTGGATGAATTTTGAGCGGATGTACGGTTATTTGGCATTTTTATAACAATGCTTGTCCTTTCTTCATCTCCAAAACTCAGTCTTGCCTTTTCACAAAACATTGCATAAAGCACCAGTATGATGTCTAGTTGTGCATATTGTAACCCCGTTCCTGTTGGATGAATTTTGAGCGGATTTACGGCTATTTGGACATTTTTATAACTATAACAATGCTTGTCCTTTCGTCATCTCCAAAACTCAGTCTTGCCTTTTCACAAAACATTGCATAGCGCACCAGTATGATGTCTAGTTGTGCATATTGTAACCCCGTTCCTGTTGGATGAATTTTGAGCGGATTTACGGCTATTTGGACATTTTTATAACAATGCTTGTCCTTTCTTCATCTCCAAAACTCAGTCTTGCCTTTTCACAAAACATTGCATAAAGCACCAGTATGATGTCTAGTTGTGCATATTGTAACCCCGTTCCTGTTGGATGAATTTTGAGCGGATTTACGGCTATTTGGACATTTTTATAACTATAACAATGCTTGTCCTTTCGTCATCTCCAAAACTCAGTCTTGCCTTTTCACAAAACATTGCATAGCGCACCAGTATGATGTCTAGTTGTGCATATTGTAACCCCGTTCCTGTTGGATGAATTT
>CM026393.1:38656521-38859366 GCA_014843695.1 Archivesica marissinica | reverse complement strand
AATAAAATAATAAAAATAATAAAAATATTTTTTTATCTTTTTCCGTACTTGCTGCGTTTCTAGCAGTGAGCAGTGGGGAATGTACGAGTAGTGTATTCCAGCAGTGGGTAGTGTAATCCAGCAGTGAGTGGTGTATTCTAGTAGTGTATGATGTGCAAATGTAAATTTTGAATACAATAATAAAAAAATAAAAATAGTTTTTATATCTTTTTCTGCTTTTCTGGCAGTGAGCAGTGGGGGAATGTACGAGTAGTGTATTCCAGCAGTGGGTAGTGTAATCCAGCAGTGAGTGGTGTATTCTAGTAGTGTATGATGTGCAAATGTAAATTTTTGAATAAAATAATAAAAATAATAAAAATAGTTTTTATCTTTTTCCGTACTTGCTGCGTTTCTAGCAGTGAGCAGTGGGGGAATGTACGAGTAGTGTATTCCAGCAGTGGATAGTGTAATCCAGCAGTGAGTGGTGTATTCTAGTAGTGTATGATGTGCAAATGTAAATTTTTGAATAACATAATAAAAATAATAAAAATATTTTTTATCTTTTTCCGTACTTGCTGCGTTTCTAGCAGTGAGCAGTGGGGAATGTACGAGTAGTGTATTCCAGCAGTGGGTAGTGTAATCCAGCAGTGAGTGGCGTATTGTAGTAGTGTATGATGTGCAAATGTAAATTTTTGAATAAAATAATAAAAATAATAAAAATATTTTTTATCTTTTTCCGTACTTGCTGCGTTTCTAGCAGTGAGCAGTGGGGAATGTACGAGTAGTGTATTCCAGCAGTGGGTAGTGTAATCCAGCAGTGAGTGGTGTATTCTAGTAGTGTATGATGTGCAAATGTAAATTTTTGAATAAAATAATAAAAATAATAAAAATATTTTTTATCTTTTTCCGTACTTGCTGCGTTTCTAGCAGTGAGCAGTGTGTGAATGTACGAGTAGTGTATTCCAGCAGTGGGTAGTGTAATCCAGCAGTGAGTGGCGTATTGTAGTAGTGTATGATGTGCAAATGTAAATGTTTGAATAAAATAATAAAAATAATAAAAATATTTTTTATATCTTTTTCTGCTTTTCTAGCAGTGAGCAGTGGGGAATGTACGAGTAGTGTATTCCAGCAGTGGGTAGTGTAATCCAGCAGTGAGTGGTGTATTCTAGTAGTGTATGATATGCAAAAGTATAACTATCTCAGTACCAGTGCAGACCTAAAGTATAACTATCTCACTACCATTGCATACCTAATGTATAACTATCTCAGTACCATTGCATACCTAAAGTATAACGATCTCAGTACCAGTGTGGCACCAGTGTATTCCAGCAGTGGGGAATCGTAAACCGACTGTAATTATCATAACTAGATGTTTATGGGGCTATGAGGTCTGCTGTAATCTCAATGTGTGTGGGTTTTCATATTTCTGACTGTCGCTCACACAAGAACTCTATGTTTACCATTTCTACGACGGTTATGTGACGAGAATACCTTGATACACGTGCAATGTCGCATTACACTATATTACTGTGATCGACATACCACAATACAATACTTTTTTTACCGCAATACAATAAAGTATTGTGTACCCATATACCTCCAGCATCCGACTGTAGACATTAACATTACAAAGGTATGTACTAAAATACGTTTAGTTAAGACTATTAAGTTTAAAATATGTTTACATAACTAAATGTGTACATAACTGATCTAAAGGCAACTATTCCACTATTACCAGAACATTGCTGCATTAAATTAGTATCCAATGTGGTTCTAGTGACTTACACTCATGAGTATTTAAAGTGCATACTCGTCTAAAGAGATACATACATAATAGTTAACTACTATTGACTCAATAGTTGAATATATTGCTGGGACAGGGTCTCAAGCCACACAAGGCTGCCGGTCCGGACAACATCTCTACAAGACTCCTGAATATTGTGGCTGCTGAACCTACGCCAGGACTCACAAAGTTTTTTCAACTATCCGTTGACAAGGGTCAAATACCATCCGACTGGAAACTGCCTTCGTGTCTCCTATCTTTAAGAAGGGCAACAGATCTACACCCTCTAACTACCGTCCTATCTCCTTAACCTCAGTTACCTGCACACTTCTAGAACATGTCATCTTCAGCCGCATCATGTCCCACTTCGACTCCGTCAACATCCTCAATAACTACCAGCATGGATTTCGAAAAAAACGACCATGTGACACTCAACTTATACTCACCATCAATGATTTAGCTAAAGGCCTAAACAGTAACCAGCAGATTGACGACATCCTTCTGAACTTCAGTAAAGCCTTTGATCAAGTTAGCCACAGCCGTCTGCTACAGAAGCTCGACCACTACAGAGTTAGTGCAGTATCCACTCCTGGATAACAGATTTCCTACAATGTCGCACACAACAAGTAGTTCTCGATGGTGCCAACTCCGACATCTCCCCCGTCACATATGGTGTCCCGCAGGGCAGCGTCCTTGTGCCCCTCCTCTTTCTTACGTACATCAACGACCTACCATCTAGAGTCAAATCAACTGTGTCCGCCTCTTCGCCGACGACTTTCTGATGTACAAAAAAATTACATGCCAGGAAGACGCCAGGCAGCTACAAGATGACCGTGGCCACCTTCAAGAATGGGATGTGAGTGGCAAATGGCATTTAACCCTGACAAATGCGAAGTAATCCATGTAACTAACAAACGGAAACCAGTCATCTCTACTTACAACATCCACAACACACCATTAAAACCTACTGACGCAGCCATATACCTCCATCACACCCGATCTCTCCTGGAAATCGCACATTGACAATATCACTAAGAAACCAAATGCCACCATGTCCTTTATCCGCAGAAACATCGGTGTTCAAGCCCACCTAATGACAAAGCGACAGCTTACAAGACATATATCCGACCCATCGTATAGTACGCCTCAACTGTTTGGTCCCCCTACACCGAGACCCAAATCTACAAGCTGGAGATGATACAACGTAGAGCAACCAGATTCGTCAAACATGACGATCAGCGAACAAGCTCCGTCACTACCATGCTCAAAGATCTCCAGTGGAACACTCTACAGCACAGACGAAACGTAGCCAGGGCCACTATGCTATATAAAATCAAGCATGAGCTCATCGACATCAACCCTGAACCACCACTCCGACAATCTAGATATTCCAGGTATCACAATCAACAGTACACACATACATTTATATCCTGTGCTAAGTCTACTTATCATCACAGCTTCTTTCCTGCCACCGTCACCATCTGGAACCGATTGCCTCAACATGCCGTGAACCAGTCCACCCCAGAGGGCTTCAAGACCACCATGGCTGGCATACATAACCTGTAAATGGCACACTCGTTTTTAACCTGTTTTTAAAAATTATACATAGACAGACTTTTAAATGTACAAATCCACCTCAGCTGCGCATGCTTTTAATTTCTATCGCGAGTATACTCTAGCTAGAGTGATGCGATTACTAACAGAGTTGTTATATGCTGTTGTCTGAAATGGGTGTCATGTACGCTCAAAATGCAGGAGCGATGTAATAGGAACACTTTCGATCGAGTCTGTATATGTTTAGACCGTGAAGGTCATGTGTGGTTTTCAGTCTGTATATGTTTAGACCGTGAAGGCCATGAGTGGTTCTCAGTCTGTGTATGGTTAGACAATATGAGGTCATGATTGGTTCTCAGTCTGTGTATAGTTGGACCATATGAGGTCATGAGTGGTTCTCAGTCTGTGTATAGTTAGACCATATGAGGTCATGAGTGGTTCTAAGTCTGTATATAGTTAACCATATGAGGTCATGATTGGTACTGAGTCGTGGCATAGTTAGACCATGAAGACCACCATGTGTACCGACGTCATATGGAAAGATAGACGTGTGTGTATATATTTTACAAGAATAAGGGTAACTCTTGTCCTGTTTGTGGTACAACAATAGTATGATACAAGTTTATAATACGGGCTGATTTGGGTCTCTAGTACATGTAGGCCACAACGCATAGAGCTCCTAAGAAGCGCTGTGCGTTCGGCAAACACGCATAGCTCCCGAGAGCCCTATCGGTCGAAGGTACACATCAACTTTAAAATGTGTCTTTCAACCTGACGGATAGAGCTCCCCACTTCCGATAATTAAGATGTGCACTTGTAGATACAAATGCACGTACGCGTTGTAGGAATTAACACTTAACACCTATTCACACCTACATGCTCTCGCATGGCGTTAGTATCACGACCGAGAAAAGTGAATAAAACGTGGTGGTAACGCCGAATACTTGATACGGACGCAAACGAACTTCCTTGAACGCCAAGCCGCCACGTTTGTCTTGGACTATTCAAACCAAACGTCGCGCTTCCGCGTTCTGACCAGAACGGGATAAGAACTAGTTCTGAACTCCGCACGAACATTACTGGAAATACCTTCACGTAGTAACAACTGCAAGAACGTGAATGCACGAGGATTGCTCGTCTCCCATTACTGCGTCTGCCTCCGAGTTGTCTGTACGGCAAGGCCGTTCGAGTACATGGCTGGAACATGGGTTCTTCACGTCATCTCGATGGGGTGAACATTTGACCTAAGGTTCGTGAAAATCCTTCAAGAGGTTTAGGAGATATGGACCGGGCACGATGGGATGGGCGGACGGAATGACGGATGGACATCGACCAATGGGACATAATTCAGTAAGTACAAAACAGAGAGTTATGGTTCTTGCGCTCAGCACTCCGCCTCATTGCCCTCTCTCACTGCTTCAAGTTTCTTTTTATTATCTTCAATACTTTTCGAGTTATGCTCCGGACAAGCACATACTAAGGTGAAAAGGGGAGATAATTCAGTAGGTACATCACAGCGATTTATTGTTCTCGCTCTCTATACACCGCCTCATTTCCCTCTATCACCGTTTCAAGTTTCATTAGATTTCATTCAATACTTTACGAGTTATGCTACAGCAAGCATTTAATAAAGTGAAAAGGGAGATAATTCATCAATGACAACACAGAGAGTTATGGTTCTTGCGCCCTGCTCTCCGTCTCATTGCCATCCATCACATATTCAAGTTTCATTTGATTTCCTTCTATGCTTTTCGAGTTATGCTCCGGACAAGAAGTACCCGGACGAACGAACGGACGGACGAACAAACGGACGGACAGACAGACAAAGTGGCAACTATATGCTCTCCCTTTGGGGAGCATAAAAATAGTCAGTAGTTTAATATGTTTTAGTAGTTGACAACAGAGGAGCTCAATGCATATTGACGCATTGAAGCTCTATCGGACAGGAGCTCTTATGCGGTTCATTAACGACGCATAGAGCTCTATGGGTTAGGAGCTCTATGCGGCGTAACACTGCTGGAATACACTACTCGTACATTCCCCACTGCTCACTGCTAGAAAAGCAGAAAAAGATATAAAAAATATTTTTATTATTTTATTCAAAAATTTACATTTGCACATCATACACTACTACAATACGCCACTCACTGCTGGATTACACTACCCACTGCTGGAATACACTACTCGTACATTCCCCACTGCTCACTGCTAGAAACGCAGCAAGTACGGAAAAAGATAAAAAATATTTTTATTATTTTTATTATTTTATTCAAAAATTTACATTTGCACATCATACACTACTAGAATACACCACTCACTGCTGGATTACACTACCCACTGCTGGAATACACTACTCGTACATTCCCCACTGCTCACTGCTAGAAACTCAGCAAGTACGGAAAAAGATAAAAAATATTTTTATTATTTTATTCAAAAATTTACATTTGCACATCATACACTACTACAATACGCCACTCACTGCTGGATTACACTACCCACTGCTGGAATACACTACTCGTACATTCCCCACTGCTCACTGCTAGAAACGCAGCAAGTACGGAAAAAGATAAAAAATATTTTTATTATTTTATTCAAAAATTTGCATTTGCACATCATACACTACTAGAATACACCACTCACTGCTGGATTACACTACCCACTGCTGGAATACACTACTCGTACATTCCCCCATTGCTCACTGCCAGAAAGGCAGAAAAAGATTTAAAAAATATTTTTATTATTTTTATTATTTTATTCAAACATTTACATTTGCACATCATACACTACTAGAATACACCACTCACTGCTGGATTACACTACCCACTGCTGGAAACACATTTTTTATTATTTTTATTTATTTATTTTTCGAAATTTGGCATATACACATCATTCACTACTAGAATACATAACTCACTGCTGGATTACACTACTCACTGCTCACTGCTAGCAGTACAGCAGTGCACTGCTCACTGTCAGCAGTACAGCAGTACACTGCTCACTGCCAGCAGTACAGCAGTACACTGGCAGTACACTGCTCACTGCTAACTTCACCCACATGCAGAAATGAGCTAAAAAATAATGTTGTCAACTTTATAATTATTTTTTATGAATTTTTTTATATTCCGGTCGAAATACCGGAAATGTATACCACAATTGGAGATATTCCTCGCATATTTAAACATACGGATCAGCTTAAAACAAGAGATCGCCTTCTTACATGATAAATTATACAAACATGAAGAAAAATGGAAAAGTATTTAGCACAAATTGTCAAGAAACGTTTTTAAAATTATTTTCCTTTATTTTTATTATTCTTTTAAATCTACTGTAACTTATTATTCCTCATTTTGCTATCCAATAATTACGTATATTTTCTACGTACATCTATATACTTGTCAATGGACATACCTTCTTTTTTCAGAAAAATATCCACCAAAAATTTCACAATAATATATGTTTTTTTGGTCCTAAATATTCATAGTTTGATGGAATACAATCGAAGCATGAATGTACTATGATGTACATTCACTATGAGCAGTATTATTATTGTAAATGTGTTAAGCAATTATTGTAATCTATGTTGAAATTGGAATAAAAATCAATAATAAAAAAATCCGCATCAATACCCCAGTTTAAATGGAGAATGAAAGTTGGGTATGCTTCTTCGACCAGCTCTGGCTTGTACCACCTATAGATGACATCTACGAGACATGTGTACACAACATAAACATGACAAAGAACATAAAACCTTATCAACCAATTATCCAAATTTACAATACTGGGAAATAATCGTGTTCGGACCAATCAGTTCTCACAGTTGATATGAATTACATGATGTCACCGCTTGGACTTGTTCATGACATCTGATTGATCACAACTTACAGACGTTCTATGGAAAAACATAACTTATCAAGCGCGTTAATTCTCGATGATACAAGGAAATGAGTCCATTCCATATTCCCGTGTGATTAAACTTTTCAATTTTGGAAGTAATTCTGGTCGTTCGACTTGATCATTTCATTAATTATTTCTCTTCCGGATTTCGATAGCGCTAGATAAATCTGTCTTTGGTAAACATGTAATAAAACGAACTACAGTTGCGGTGATATGTGCATTTTGATTTACGGGGTTTTGGGTACAGTCATTTTTATTTCTCCTTTGTGAAAGACTTTTCTCTAACTTCGGGCACAATTCCGCTCGATTTAGAAGTATTCTGTCAAATGACTCTTATTCTGGCGTAAAGTTGTATAGCTTATTGCTAATAAATGTAACGTCTACAAGAAAGGCACAATAGTTGTCATCATTCTAAATGTATGTTACCCCCTCGCGGGGATACAATCATATGTCATCCAAGGATCGTAGGTTCGAGCCCCAGTCTGACCCTAATACAATTAACAATCTTTCAGCTGGGACTTTAAACCGAGGTCTCGTGTCGGTGCTTTACACCGTGCACGTACACGAATCAGAGGAGACTCTGGAATGTGTCTCTGTCTGTATCATTGCACTATGCTCCAAACATCTAAAATGACTAATCTCTTCAGGTGGCGTCGCTCATATGGGCAACCGGTAGCGACGATAAATAAACGTAAAACACACACAATCACCAAATTTCACTGATTGATGCCATTTTGTATAAGGCCTCACTAAATCAGAAACAGGCAAGTGTGTCCCTACCGGTATAGAGCATTTGATATGCAACATATATTCAACATATACTGTCTAATTCTGTAACTGATATTGGCATTCCCGGTTTATCCGTAGTTAAGTTAATAATATTTTATTGCATTTTTTTCCATACGATACATTACATATATACATACAATTCTAAGAACAAATCAGAGATTAATATGTAATTATATGATTGCAGTATACGTTACATTTGTTTTGTCAAGGGGAAAAACGTCAGCTAGATAGTCTACTGGATTGCTGTATTGGAAGTCGTGATAGCGCAGTGGATGCGCGTTCGCTTCAGGTGCGAAAGGTCCGGAGTTCGAGCCCTGCTGGAGCCGTTACGATTGTGCCCTTAGGCAAGGCATTTAAATTCCACGTTGCCTCTTCTCTCTCCCTCGTGGCGATGGATTCCATCAGGAATGAGGTCTCGAGAGTGATTAACATAAGTTGAAAGAACTTGTTTCACAATCGAGCTAAAATAAATTTGTATAAACTTTAAGGGGAAAAAAGCAAATGGGTTGGGCTACAAGTTATAACAACATTATTTACAGCCCTCCCTGTTTATCGGTAGAGTCTATTTAGAGGTTGTTACGTGGCTAGTTTCATATCAGCCTAGGTATCTACCCGAGGTAACTTGATACCAGCATGAGACTGAAGAAATCTTTATTACTTTGACATGAATTTGAACATTTAATAATCGAAATCATGCTCTCCGTTATCCATTTATCAGCAATAAATCACAATTACTGAATTAGATACACGAACACGATTAAAATATTACCACGAAGCTACAAACATTTGTTATCTGTCAATTTTGACAAGCTGCGACGCTACGGGAAGTAAACAAACTAGCGCCGAGTGCGCATGCGTTGTTTTTTTCAGGAACAAGTTATGATACAGCAAACGTAATATCATACAGGAACGTAGCTGTGTAGTAGACAGTATTGTGGAAGGAACATAATGGATGAACATAGTTTAAAATTCATATAATAAGTAATAATTCATATTATTGTATTTGTCATGTCTTTTCGGAATGATGATATTTTTTCATTGTGTGATTTAATATTGTCCAGTTTAAGGGGCATGGTTTTCAAATGTCATGGGTTTAATTAACGTGCTGTATAAACTTAGTTTAAACTTTATATATTTTACAAAGATTGCGAAACAAGTTTCAACAACTTATATTAATCACTCTCGTTGGCGCGGGTGAAAGCGTAAATGTGGTCATTAGTGTGGAATGAAACCAGAGTACCCGGGGAAAACTCACCTGTCCGATCTGGCGACCACCGGACCATCTCACATACTTCCCGGTCCGAGGATCTAACCCGGGTTGTCTTGGTGAGAAGCGAGCGCGCTAACCACTGCGCTAATCGGACAGTCGTATAAACTTAAACTTAATAATAGGTATGCTGCTACAGCATCTGAAGACTAACTATAGTTAATTGACGTCTAACCACAGTCTATGACGTCTGGAGATCTGCTCCCTGTGTTTATTATTCCACGGATCTAAGAACTTGTTTCCATGGAGTTATCATCGTACAATCGGACAGAAAATCATATTGATTAACTGCCAGACCCCAAATCTGAGCTACGCCTTACACTTTCAACATTATATTTCAAGAACTATTTCATTACTGTAGAGGAGTAATTTGCAATAATTCTACGTTCATATATACACAGTATAGAACATCGCCGTTAACGCATATTTTGATACGATTTGTTTTCGTAGTGTTTTTAAATTACCGTCAAACTTGTTTTCCCCGACGGAGATACAGCCCAAAATGGTGCTGATGAAGGCGTACAACCAGAATAAACAAACGAACAATCTTGTATTACGAGACCACCAAAGTGAATGGCAACACGCTGTCTCTAACCAGGAATGGTTTCTTAATACATAGTTATTTTACAAATTATTTGTTATTTAACAACATAAATTGGAACTGAAAAAGTTGTCTCTTAATCCAAGTGGTCTCTCAATAGATGTGGTATTCATAGCAACTGCATAGTTGTATTTACGTACACATTATTATGACCTGTTCTGCAATATTGTGACGTATTTACGTATGTTATGACGTAACCGTGGTACATTCGCCTCTTCGTAATATAAACACTTCCTGTGTTAAAGTCAACAGTCTGGCTATATCCTCTAGAATGGCAGATCAGTTACGAAATGTAGATTATGTAAGCATGACAAAGCAAAGGTGGGCAATTCTCCGCCCGCCCCAAACAAATCCAATATACTTTATATATATTGTGACATGTTACTGTAATGCATGCCCCACCTAGGCATATAAAACATCAAGGTGGACAGCCAGGGGATGGGAGATCAAATTTGATGTAAACAGTCACTGCAATTTAAAGCAGGTTATCTTCCAGCATCAAAATGGCGCCCTGCTCGAAGGGACGCTTCCGCTAGGGGGCGCTGTAGCGTCTAAAAATATCCCATATAAACTGCATAGCGTGGGGCGTTCAAAAATTAGCCAGGGCTGATCCAAAATATTTTATCTACGCTAAATAACATATGATATATGGCTACACTCCATCTATTATTGGTGGAGGAAGAACCCTGGTGCCCGTCCGAGCAGTTTTTCAAGCATGTACGCAGTGCCGGGTAGCATGAATGAATTCGACATAACCATTGGACGTTGGACTGAGATATCATGTCGGTGCTTTATATCGTGCAGGTAAACGAACTCTGGAATGGGTATCTGTCTGTATCATCGCACTATCCTCCAACATCTAAAATGAATAATATCATCAGGCGACGTCGCGAAATATATATACCTACAATGGCTGTGTTCCTATCTGAATAACTAGCTATTTGATCTACAGCTCCTTGGGATACACTTATTATAGCTATGTACAGTATCTTAGAGGAGTACAGTTAATGAAAAATGGTTATCTATCACAGCAAGCAATGAAAGTGGTATTATCTCATTTGAATGTTTCCTGAATAATACATACCAATTGTTCTTTTATATGTGTCTGCGGCAAACTGGTCTGCAACATTGTGATGTGATATTGGCATACACGTATGGTGTTTATTTGCAAGCATATTCGACTTCTTGTTTATACAGCCCTAAAATAAATTAATGAAAGAAATGTTGTATGCCTTGTAGCAGTATTGTTGTACATACAGTTTACGCCAGATTTGAGTAATTCTGACAAGCTTTTAAAAGTTTAAACTTTATTTACTTTACAACGATTGCGAAGCATGTTTTAACAACTTATATTAACCACTCTCGATGGCGCGGATGAAAGCGTATATGTGGTAATTCGTGTGGGAGGAGACCGGAGTACCCGGAGAAAACCCACCTGTCCGATCTGGAGACCACCGCACCATCTCACATACTTCCCGTTCCGAGGATCGAACCCGGGTTGCATTGGTGAGAAGCGAGCGCGCTAACCACTGCGCTAATCGGACAGCTTTTAGATGTAGAGTTCGCTATAAAAACGAGTGATGTATATCTTTTTGTTAATTTAGGCATGCAGTACGCAGATGGTAGTTTAATTTGCTAATGCTAGACAGACACCGCTTATCTATATGATCATTATTGGTCTATTGCATACACACACACACAAACGGTTGGATGACGTGCTTGGCTGTGTGTGATAGACGTTTTCATAGTAACACGGGCGTATTTAAGTTGTCAAGAAATACGCAATTCACATATAGACTAGCTCAGAGTGTACGTAGTTTTCGGGCGAAAACTTATTGTGTGAGCGACCGATGCAATGAAATCAATGACAAAGTCAATTGATCCAACAGGAAGAAAGTTGAAGCTGTCCCCTCAGATTCAAAGATCAACCGAGTTGCCAATAAATAGCCATTATATGTGCGATATAAAGTATACACATATCAGTATGCACTGGTGTGGGGGATGGATAGTCGTCGGAAACTCGGGCGGAATACCATTGCCCTGCACAATAGCCTCGTTTCTGACGACATATTCTGACAACTCGTGTGGAATACCATTGTCCAACACAATAGCCTCGTTTCTGACGACATATTCTGACCACTCGGGTAGAATACCATTGTCCAACACAATAGCCTCGTTTCTGACGACATATTCTGACAACTCGGGTGGAATACCATTGTCCAACACAAGAGCCTCGTTTCTGACGACATATTCTGACAACTCGTGTGGAATACCATTGTCCAACACAAGAGCCTCGTTTCTGACGACATATTCTGACAACTCGGGTGGAATACCATTGTCCAACACAAGAGCCTCGTTTCTGACGACATATTCTGACCACACGTGTGGAATACCATTGTCCAACACAATAGCCTCGTTTCTGACGACATATTCTGACCACTCGTGTGGAATACCATTGTCCAACACAATAGCCTCGTTTCTGACGACATATTCTGACCACTCGTGTAGAATACCATTGTCCAACACAATAGCCTCGTTTCTGACGACATATTCTGACCACTCGTGTGGAATACCATTGCCCTACTCAATAGCCTCGTTTCTGACGACATATTCTGACAACTCGGGTGAAATACCATTGTCCAACACAATAGCCTCGTTTCTGACGACATATTCTGACAACTCGGGTAGAATACCATTGTCCAACACAATAGCCTCGTTTCTGACGACATATTCTGACCACTCGTGTGGAATACCATTGTCCAACACAATAGCCTCGTTTCTGACGACATATTCTGACCACTCGGGTAGAATTCCATTGTCCAACACAATAGCCTCGTTTCTGACGACATATTCTGACCACTCGGGTAGAATACCATTGTCCAACACAAGAGCCTCGTTTCTGACGACATATTCTGACAACTCGGGTGGAATATCATTGTCCAACACAAGAGCCTCGTTTCTGACGATATATTCTGACAACTCGGGTGGAATATCATTGTCCAACACAAGAGCCTCGTTTCTGACGATATATTCTGACAACTCGGGTGGAATACCATTGTCCAACACAATAGCCTCGTTTCTGACGACATATTCTGACCACTCGTGTGGAATACCATTGTCCAACACAATAGCCTCGTTTCTGACGACATATTCTGACCACTCGTGTGGAATACCAGTGTCCAACACAATAGCCTCGTTTCTGACGACATATTCTGACCACTCGTGTGGAATACCATTGCCCTACTCAATAGCCTCGTTTCTGACGACATATTCTGACAACTCGGGTGGAATACCATTGTCCAACACAATAGCCTCGTTTCTGACGACATATTCTGACCACTCGGGTGGAATACCATTGTCCAACACAATAGCCTCGTTTCTGACGACATATTCTGACCACTCGTGTGGCATACCATTGTCCAACACAATAGCCTCGTTTCTGACGACATATTCTGACCACTCGGGTAGAATACCATTGTCCAACACAAGAGCCTCGTTTCTGACGACATATTCTGACAACTCGGGTGGAATATCATTGTCCAACACAAGAGCCTCGTTTCTGACGATATATTCTGACAACTCGTGTGGAATACCATTGTCCAACACAAGAGCCTCGTTTCTGACGATATATTCTGACAACTCGGGTGGAATATCATTGTCCAACACAATAGCCTCGTTTCTGACGACATATTCTGACCACTCGTGTGGAATACCATTGCCCTACTCAATAGCCTCGTTTCTGACGACATATTCTGACAACTCGGGTGGAATACCATTGTCCAACACAATAGCCTCGTTTCTGACGACATATTCTGACCACTCGTGTGGAATACCATTGTCCAACACAATAGCCTCGTTTCTGACGACATGTTCTGACCACTCGGGTAGAATACCATTGTCCAACACAAGAGCCTCGTTTCTGACGACATATTCTGACAACTCGGGTGGAATATCATTGTCCAACACAAGAGCCTCGTTTCTGACGATATATTCTGACAACTCGGGTGGAATACCATTGTCCAACACAAGAGCCTCGTTTCTGACGATATATTCTGACAACTCGGGTGGAATACCATTGTCCAACACAATAGCCTCGTTTCTGACGATATATTCTGACAACTCGGGTGGAATACCATTGTCCCGTATGAAGGATACTCGTAATATAGTTGTCCAGCCATTATATTATTAGTAGCTGCTTTGTCAGCTTCACTAAATTCGAATTTTAAATGAAGTGATTTACCAGTCTCCGACGTGACTGTAGGTTCAGCTGCATTCATCTGTCAGTATTCGTTCATCAGGCTGGCGCTATCAAACTGCTCTACCATCATAACAATACGTTATCGGATAAACACAATACACCAGAGCATATGTTTAATAGTTCACCTCCGTGGTCGAGTGGTTGTGGTCGCTGACTAGTATAACACTGTAGCATATCACCATTGATGGTCACGGGTTCGAGCCCCGCTCAGGCCGTGTCTCATTTATAAGAAAAGGTTGGCAGTTTCTTACGGAAGTTGGTGAGCCAAGTACAGGTTAATCGCTGGAGCTTGCCAAGGGCATGTGTTCTTACTAGTAGTAGGCAAGCTACCCTTGGCTCAATTGGGCAACCGGTAGCAACGTTAAATAAACTTAAATAATAAAACAAATACGCTTAATCTGTGTGCGCAGAAACAAATGGTTAAGACAACAATATTGCAGACACGTCCGCCTTATATCTACTTCAACTTCTCGCGTATTTAATTGGTATAAAAATGGTTACAGTAGTAGTTTGATTGCACGTTTCCAGTGTCTATCTTTACACACACTTGTATCTCGGATTACTGCTTCTGACGTGAGCTTAACCAAATGGCAACCAGTTACTACATTAGTGAAAGGTTTATATTTGCCAGATCTACATTCTACAAACTATATATTGGTATTTGTTCTGATGCGATACAGTGTCCTCCATCGTCATACGGAAAGTAAATATTAAGAAGTGATATTCATTTTCATTTGGGGGATTAGAGCCGCACAAACAGCATATGCCATGTGGCGAGATTCCAGCAAGTAGTTGTGGAGGAACACCACGGGTGCCCTCGAGCAGTATTCCGGGCGCGGGCGGGCACCCAGGTAGTACCACCGACATTCCCAAGCCAGCTGGATAGCTTCCTCATAATTCAACAGGTGATTTGAAGTCTACGACCGTTACCACTCGGCCACCAAAAGTAATATGCAATGCAAATAACACTGACTATTAACAAGGGATATCTTTTGATGTATCCATTTTACACACATAGGGCTGGTGTGAATCTTAAGCTATTTATACATAAATTAGAATTCTAACGGGCGCCATTTCGTTCTTCTTTAAATATTTTCAAGACAAAATGTAAATTATGGATGCAACAACTTTTTAATCGGTATACACTAGAAAGTTATATATATATATATAATGATTGTCAGTCAGTATGCTTATGTCAGTCAATATGCTTATGTCATTCAATATGCTTATGTCATTCAATATGCTTATGTCAGCCAATATGCTTATATGTCATTCAATATGCTTATGTCATTCAATATGCTTATGTCAGCCAATATGCTTATGTCATTCAATATGCTTATGTCAGCCAATATGCTTATGTCAGTCAATATGCTTATGTCAGTCAATATGCTTATGTCAGTCAATATGCTTATGTCAGTCAGTATGCTTATGTCATTCAATATGCTTATGTCAGTCAATAAGCTTATGTCAGTCAATATGCGTATGTCAGTCAATATGCTTATGTCAGCCAATATGTTTATGTCAGTCAATATGCTTATGTCAGTCAATATGCTTATGTCATTCAATATGCTTATGTCAGTCAATATGTTTATGTCAGTCAGTATGCTTATGTCAGTCAATATGCTTATGTCAGTCAGTATGCTTATGTCATTCAATATGCTCATGTCATTCAATAGGCTTATGTCATTCAATATGCTTATGTCAGTCAGTATGCTTATGTCATTCAATAGGCTTATGTCATTCAATATGCTTATGTCGTTTTGTATTTCGATGACATTAACCTGATTTGTTTTAATTACATTGTACAACAGTATACATGTATATTGCATGGCGTAACTGTGTACTTTGGATATATACATGTATATTGCATGGCGTAACTGTGTACTTTGGATATATACATGTATATTGCATGGCGTAACTGTGTACGTTGGATATATACATGTATATTGCATGGCGTAACTGTGTACGTTGGATATATACATGTATATTGCATGGCGTAACTGTGTACTTTGGATATATACATGTACATTGCATGGCGTAACTGTGTACGTTGGATATATACATGTATATTGCATGGGGTAACTGTGTACTTTGGATATATACATGTACATTGCATGGCGTAACTGTGTACTTTGGATATGTACATGTACATTGCATGGCGTAACTGTGTACGTTGGATATATACATGTATATTGCATGGGGTAACTGTGTACTTTGGATATATACATGTACATTGCATGGCGTAACTGTGTACTTTGGATATGTACATGTACATTGCATGGCGTAACTGTGTACGTTGGATATATACATGTATATTGCATGGGGTAACTGTGTACTTTGGATATATACATGTACATTGCATGGCGTAACTGTGTACTTTGGATATGTACATGTACATTGCATGGCGTAACTGTGTACGTTGGATATATACATGTATATTGCATGGGGTAACTGTGTACTTTGGATATATACATGTACATTGCATGGCGTAACTGTGTACTTTGGATATGTACATGTACATTGCATGGCGTAACTGTGTACGTTGGATATATACATGTATATTGCATGGGGTAACTGTGTACTTTGGATATATACATGTATATTGCATGGCGTAACTGTGTACTTTGGATATATACATGTACATTGCATGGCGTAACTGTGTACTTTGGATATATACATGTATGTTGCATGGCGTAACTGTGTACTGGGTTATAAGTATTGTGTATGTGCATTAATGCTATATTGTTAAGAAATTTAAGAAGGCCATAATGAAGATTAGTTCAGAACTAATTAGGTCACTCTCTATAAATAAAGAAATATATCTATCTATCTCTACTGGTTTTCTAGCTTTACTGTCGATGGATAGGAAATGTTACGGTTGTAATGCAACACATACATGTCCTATTAAATACACAGTAAAACATAAAAACATACAGTCTTTTCATTTGTATATCCAATATTTCATTTCTTCTAATATCACATCCACTGTGTAGAGGTATTCAAATCAAACTGAAAAACAGCAAAAATATTGTGTCGAATATTAACACCATTTACCTGTGAATGACGTCACTGTGCTTACACACATAATTCTTCCGCCAAATATAACTGTATACCATGCCTTCAGTTTGCAAGTGACTGATGTGTGTATAACATAAATTATATATTGAAGTCTTCTCAAGTCACATAATTTCTCAAAAAATACAAAATATAGTACACTGCCAGTCATGAAAATGCATTTTTTACTAAAACGAATAATGCACTATATTAGTTATCAGGACTACATTCAGATGGACGTCCGCCTATTTACGTGTAAATAAAACATTGTGTATTAGTTTGATATGAAATCCAGTTTCGTACGCATTCCAATCGGCTGTTTTAAACCATATGTACCACATAGATCGTACATCGTAGCAAATTGTATATCTCGTGTTGCGAAATAACCATTTCCGGACTGTTCGCGATTAGGACGCGAAATATCCATTCCAGTTACATTTCACGGCTAATTTGTAAAAGCTCTAACTCGTTCAACAACGATGTCTGATATAGCGATCCAACTTTATCTGGCCGGTAACTAGAAAGCTACAGATTGGCAACTCCCCGGACATTATATACTAGAGGACAAAGAAAACGCACACTTCGGATAGGTGTGTTTTACATGAAAAACAATAACTATATAAATACATAGTTTTAAACATGTTGGAATATTTGTAGTTGTTCAGTTTGTGCTTTGTAATAAAGATGTGATATATATTTGATGGAATACTTCGTATTTCGTGTTCATGTAATAATAATTATATAATGTAGGTATGCGTCTTCTATGTCCTCTAGTATATAGTGTAGGTGTGCGTTTTCTATGTCCTCTAGTATATACTGTAGGTGTGCGTTTTCTATGTCCTCTAGTATATAATGTAGATGTGCGTTTTCTATGTCCTCTAGTATAATGAAGATGTGCGTTTTCTATGTCCTCTAGTATATAATGTAGGTGTGCGTTTTCTATGTCCTCTAGTATATAATGTAGGTGTGCGTTTTCTATGTCCTCTAGTATATAATGTAGGTGTGCGTTTTCTATGTCGTCTAGTATATAATGTAGATGTGCGTTTTCTATGTCCTCTAGTATATAATGTAGATGTGCCTTTTCTATGTCCTCTAGTGTATAATGTAGGTGTGCGTTTTCTATGTCCTCTAGTATATAATGTAGGTGTGCATTTTCAATGTCCTCTAGTATATAATGTAGATGTGCGTTTTCTATGTCCTCTAGTATATAATGTAGGTGTGCGTTTTCTATGTCCTCTAGTATATAATGTAGGTGTGCGTTTTCTATGTCGTCTAGTATATAATGTAGATGTACGTTTTCTATGTCCTCTAGTATATAATGTAGATGTGCCTTTTCTATGTCCTCTAGTATATAATGTAGGTGTGCGTTTTCTATGTCCTCTAGTATATAATGTAGGTGTGCGTTTTCAATGTCGTCTAGTATATAATGTAGATGTGCGTTTTCTATGTCCTCCAGTATATAATGTAGGTGTGCGTTTTCTATGTCCTCTAGTATACTACAAATAATCCAAACTGTGTGTGAATTGCATTTAGGAAACACAGCTACATAGCAATAGTATGGCATGACAAAATAAACTTAGGTGGGGTGAATACAAACTAATTTTGACAATATTAAGCAATTCACTTTCTGCAGAAGACTGACTTATATAACAAAAACAAGCATATAACAGCACTAATTAAAGTTATGACATCATACATATGATCTTGTTGTAGAAATGGACGATACTTAAATTAACCGAGGCGCCAACGATTACGTACGCAATGCAATAGGAATGTAATTGAACGTGTATTTCATTTACTCTTAATATTCCCTAAATATACTGATTTAAGACACACATCTTATACAATTACCAACACCTTAACAGTCGTATGAATTGCCATAATATCAAAACTGTCCAAATGTATTTCTTTTGCAAATTTGCTAAGATAACGTCAGTACTCAAATACAATAATGTGTGTGTTTAAGCACATGACTGTCTATTCTGGTAGTTTGTGTATTTGCTATACACATATGACTATGTTATTAAACTTTATTTATTTTACAACAATTCCAAAGCAAGTTTTAACAACTTATATTAATCACTCTCGTTGGCTCGGATGAAAGCGTAAGTGCGGTCATTAGTGTTGGGGGAAACCGGAGTACCCGGAGAAACCCACCTGACCGACCTGGCGACCACCGTACCATCTCACATACTCCGAGGATGGATCGAACCCGGGTTGAATTGGTGAGATGCGAGCGATAAATGTAGTGTTGTTGTTTGTTGCTATATGAATTACGTCACGTCGCCTGAAAACCTCGTCCTATATACCATCACAGCAACATATATCACAGCAACATATATCACAGCAACATATATCACAGCAACATATATCACAGCAACATATATCACAGCAACATATATCACAGCAACATATATCACAGCAACATATATCACAGCAACATATATCACAGCAACATATATAATGTTAGTGTAAGTTATTGATCATATCATTATTATGCTATATGCGCGTGCAAGGGAGCGCTAGGGAACCGCAGCACTTATTTTGTAAATGTAACCTTATATGTGATCAATAAGAAACTTGCGGGTTGCCCCTCCTACAATTATACCATTACTTTGATGTTGATTATCACCACGTGACAGCAGCCATTGTACATGCGCTGTGGGGAGATGTATGCACACACCTACGCTTATTGGAACGTCCATTATCCAATATAGACATGCAATTAATAAGAAACACATTGATTTCATAAAAATCAAACTTCGTAATATGGAAATAGAGCAGAACAGAATTGTATTTATATAACGTATGTAATTACATTTATCTTGTTATTCTAACTAAATATACATTTTGAGTTACACATGATAAGCAATGACAAATCAATTTTCAAAGGAGAATGAACTTATTATGACTCTAGTATTTGTACCGCGTGACATGATAATATATCAACAATACAATGAGACACATGTTTTCTACTGGCAGTTAAACATATCATATATACATGGATATAAACTCTTCTATATGCAGTAACCACAGATGATGCATGACATGAACATTCAACATGTAATATATACATCGATATAAACTCTTCTATATGCAGTAACCACAGATGATGCATGACATGAACATTCAACATGTAATATATACATCGATATATACTCTTCTATAGTCAGTAACCACAGATGATGCATGACATGGACATTCAACATGTAATATATACATCGATATAAACTCTTCTATATGCAGTAACCACAGATGATGCATGGCATGGACATTCAACATATACTATATACATCGATATAAACTCTTCTATAAGCAGTAACCACAGATGATGCATGACATGAACATTCAACATGTAATATATACATCGATATAAACTCTTCTATATGCAGTAACCACAGATGATGCATGACATGAACATTCAACATGTAATATATACATCGATATATACTCTTCTATAGTCAGTAACCACAGATGATGCATGACATGGACATTCAACATGTAATATATACATCGATATAAACTCTTCTATATGCAGTAACCACAGATGATGCATGGCATGGACATTCAACATATACTATATACATCGATATAAACTCTTCTATAAGCAGTAACCACAGATGATGCATGACATGAACATTCAACATGTAATATATACATCGATATAAACTCTTCTATATGCAGTAACCACAGATGATGCATGACATGAACATTCAACATGTAATATATACATCGATATAAACTCTTCTATATGCAGTAACCACAGATGATGCATGACATGGACATTCAACATGTAATATATACATGGATATAAACTCGTCTATATGCAGTAACCACAGATGATGCATGGCATGGACATTCAACATATAATATATACATGGATATAAACTCGTCTATATGCAGTAACCACAGATGATGCATGGCATGGACATTCAACATATAATATATACATCGATATAAACTCTTCTATTAGCAGTAACCACAGATGATGCATGACATGGACATTCAACACTATGTAAGCAATATAATGACATCCAGTAGATTTGTACTCTGTTGATATTAAGTAAACTATGTGCGGGATACAATATTTTAACAACATGTATATTAATCGTTGCGTAATATTTGTTATATATAACCAACGCAAATAATACCACAGTAAACATAGTCTACAGTAAAACTAACATGACTGTTAAGTATTAATACGGTAGTGTATGTACATGTATAGTTTTAGCTTATGCCTGCATTAATTCATTTCGTTTGTTATGTGCTTGTGTAATAAATGTGCATACATTAATTAAAATAAAAAACAAACTTCGTAATATGGAAATAAGCTCGCCCTTTGTTTTAACGAAATGGGATTAGGAACAAGGACGAACTGTACATGAGATTAATCAAATGTAACTGTATTACAGGGTGACGTAATTAGCGTAATTAAACAGGTGATCGACGGATTATATAGCTATAGTATTTGTTTGTAAGCGCGCCAATCATCTTCGTTTGCTGGTACAGTATGTCAATGATGACATAGAAGTCGTTCCGTAGAATTACCCAGGAACAGATCAAACTAATTAGTTATCCGTTACGATAATGCACAATGTAGTAATAAAATTACGCATGTGATTATCGTGCGGTGTCTAACTGGTAAACTGCCAAAGAACAACCGGATTAACCTAACAAACCACTCTTCAATCACAACTATGCTTGTGGAAGTCATGATAGCGTAATTGTAACGCATTCGCTTCAGGCACGAACGGCAAGGAGTTCGCGACAGCCGTTACGAGGCAAGGACGGGCATTCGGGGACTTCCTTCACAACTAACAGCTGGTTAGTTGTCATGTAGCCTAAGCTATATGTGAGACTTTAACCCAAAAGCAAATAAAACATTAACAAGAAAAACTATTACATATAAATATGTAATAAAACTATTGCATATAATATGTAATAGACGGACGATTGAAAACTCACTATGCATAATACACACTCGGATAGTGTATTGAGTGAATGTATATACATTATAAAGTGCATAATTTAGTAATTAAGTGCAAACATGTTGACAATAACATGAAACCCGTCCATCATATGGGAACCAATTATTGTTGCAGAACGTTCAACTACGTAAATAGATTGACCTGGCCATTTCTGGATTCCAGCTCAAGCCTGCACGTATATGCACACACCAGTGAAGCTTGGAAATAGTTCCCTGAAAATAATATTTTAATACCTATAATAGTTTATACAAATATATTTTTGCTCGATTGCGAAACAAGTTCTTTCAACTTATATCAATCACGCTCGAGACCTCATTCCTGATGGAATCCATCGCCACGAGGGAGAGAGAAGAGGCAAAGTGGAATTTAAATGCCTTGTCTAATCGTAACGGCTCCAGCGAGGCTCGAACTGTAACTTTAATACGAAAACATAGCAGTAATTTATATCACATAAATTCCAATTCGTCCAGAAAAACACACTTTCTACAGTTTGAAGAATGCGTTCCAGCAGTTAATAGTTTATACAAATGTATTTTAGCTCGATGGCGAAACAATTGTTGTACAGTCATTATTACGTTAGGTTCAGTAATCACTCTCAAAACCCCATTCATGATGGAACCCATCGTCATGAGGGGGAGATACCTCATTCCTGGTGGAACCCATCGCCATGAGGGGGAGATACCTCATTCCTGGTGGAATTCATGGCCATGAGGGGAGATACCTCATTCCTGGTGGAACCCATCGCCATGACGGGGTGATACCTCATTCCTGGTGGAACCCATCGCCATGAGGGGGATACCTCATTCCTGGTGGAACCCATCGCCATGAGGGGGGATACCTCATTCCTGGTGGAACCCATCGACATGAGGGGGGAGATACCTCATTCCTGGTGGAACCCATCGCCATGAGGGGGGAATACCTCATTCCTGGTGGAATCCATCGCCATGAGGGGGAGATACCTCATTCCTGGTGGAACCCATCGCCATGAGGGGAGATACCTCATTCCTGGTGGAATCCATCACCATGAGGGGAGATACCTCATTCCTGGTGGAACCCATCGCCATGAGGGGAGATACCTCATTCCTGGTGGAATCCATCGCTATGAGGCGGGGGGATACCTCATTCCTGGTGGAACCCATCGCCACGAGGGGGGAGACATCATTCCTGGTGGAACCCATCGCCATGATGGGGAGAGAGGAGGCAAGGAGGAGTTTAAATATCTTGCCTAAGGGCACACTCGTAACGGCTACAGCTGCGCGCGAACTCCTGGCCTCTCGCACCTGAAGCTAACTCTCGTCCACTGCATTATCACGACTTCCAGCAGTTAAGATTGCGGTAGGACACTTATATATGATTGATAGTGATTGTTCATTACAATATTAAGATCATTGGGGGATATATGGCTGTATTATTACCCGGTCATTGGGTCTGAGGTAGCTATCTTAGCCATACAGTTCCTATACTGCAATTAGTTTGAAATGAGAGGCATCGGTCAGTTACCGCCCCTGAATACTCACTAAATGTATATAGACCCTCATATTATTATTAATAAGTGGCTTCCTCTGTTTTTATCGTTATTTCATTGCACAACATGCTATCAATTTTAATGCACGTTCTCATCTTATAATTATTAGACAGATAATATACTGTATATCCAGTGGATGTTTAGCTGGACCGGTTACACTCAGTGATACATTTCTTGGAAGTAAGCGCAGGGTTTGTTATGCCATTCTTAATCACCTTTGAACTATATTTAAGCTGATGTTTTACATAGATGCATTTGATTTCGTAGATTATAGAAACTGTATTATCATAGTATATGAAGGTGAACGGGTGTTAACTTGTTGTATTATCATTTGATATATATAATTTTATGTAATGAATGGCAACTGCAATGTGTATCATAAACCTTTGTTTGGTGGAAGTCGTGATAGCGCAGTGGATGCGGTTCGCTTCAGGTGCGAAAGGTCCGGAGTTCGAGCCCCACTGGAGCCGTTACGATTGTGCCCTTAGGCAAGGCATTTAAATTCCACGTTGGCAATTCTCTCTCCTTCATGGCGATGGATTCCATCAGGAATGAGGTATCGAGAGTGATTAATATATGTTGTAAGAACTTGTTTCGCAATCGAGCTAAAATAAATTTGTATACACTATTTATTTTTCTTGTGTACATTAATTTAGTCGATAGATATGTGTATTCATAATATACATTAGAGTAAGGTGTATATTCATGTGCATCGTATTATGCAATTATTGAAAACACATTGGAAATACTGTGTCACTATGTTTTTCTATAGCAGAGTAAAACAACAAGTAATAATTCTGGAAATGTTTTGAAACCCAAATGTTTTAGGGTATCAACTTACAGGGCTTTCTCCTGTGAGCATAATGGCTTGTTTATTGTGTGTTATGTAGATTGGTACTATGACATGTTGTTTCACTGTTCGCCATCTTGTAACAGGCACTTTTTAGCCTAATGATTTCGAACGTATGTGTGTCTGTTAAAATTGGTTATTTAAGTAACATGACAAAATGTTGATCACATCACATTTATCATACAACAACATCTGCTTATGGAATAACAGTAAAGACAAAGGATTCCAACTAAAAGAACCCCGCATACATTTCGGGATAAATCGGACTTTATCAACCAAGGGAGAATACCTATATAAGTTTTCTTTCGTTCTAATGGTCAGACGGTGTTATTGATATAGTGGTCTGGGATTGGTTGAAAAAGTGTAGGGAAGCCCTTAAGAGTTATTGATACATGAACTGATTGGCTGAGTAGGTATTGTCACAAATAGTGAACATGACTTCTAAATATTAAAATACAATATATGAGCTGCATTTTGGAATATTAAAAAATATTTGCAGACAATATGGTGACAAATAAACAGCATATTATAAATGCAGGTGTCAGTGCAACATTCACCACTAAATTACCTTCAGAATAGGGGGTGGGTGCCTTTAGTGGGAAATAAAAAAAACGCAATCGGTCAACCCCATTGAAATTTGACATTTTCCTGTGGCTCAAAGGCCAGTCTGTTGAAAACTATTGTCTTTTGTGCCAAACTATTTTGGGGGAAAATATAATGGCACTGTATGTTATAATGGTGACCTATGGAAATTGCAATAGCGGTGTCTGACCTAAAGGACACTGTAAAGAATGATGTTATTTAAAATGTACTACACAACAAAATGCTGCCTGGGAGAGGCTTGTTTTCAATTAACAGCTTGATTTGAATGTGTGAGTGCTGGAAACAATAGGTAGCTATGCAATATGAGCCCAGACAGGGTGTTACATAACAGTTCTGAGGTGTTTATGTATTGATTACAATGAAGATTAGTCCTTATTCTCTGTGATACAACGACTGTGCTGAGATATTTGCAACATCTGAATCACATATACTAGTTTATCAAGTTGGGAATTACTTCATGGTGTACATTGAGAACCATTTTAAGCTTAACTAATAATTCAAAGGGGTTTCTAATACATACAACAGTAGGGCCTGGAGAAATGCAGTTCTTCACATAGCCGCGAGTCAATAAATGGCTTCAGCGACATATGTCGCAAATTCTGTCACCTAGGTTCCGTGTGCGCTTGTTAAAATTTGTCGGTTTCCTTCGCAGTACTTATTGTGGTGTAATTTTCCAGGGAACTTTCATTCTAATTACTGTTGATAATAATTACTATGCTGGCTAAGACCTACAACATTGGATTTGATTCATTGAAACTTCACTAATAATGCCTATTATGGCACAATAAGCCCAATGTGAATGCAGTTAAATAATGAAAAGTGGTCATTTTACATTGTCTGATATAAAATGAAAGCAAAAATGATAAATAATTCATTGTACTGAGTAAATAATAGCATATAGGAACCTATAAGTAGGCTGTTGTGTTCAAATTACCTCCCTTTATTAGTGTTAATACTTTATAATTGATATATGTGTCCTTCAGTGTGAGTATGTTGTGGTTAAATTTGCTTTTTTCATTAGGAAATAGTGTTGTTTAATTGAAACAAGCTTGCAATTGGTTCCAGTAGCTAGCAAGGGCCTCACAAAAAGAATTTCAGTAAAATATATGGCACAAATATGCATATGCATTGCTTTTGAGTGGTTATATTTCAGTCATTTATTAATATTTACAACAAACTTCACCTCCCTAAGATGAAATGTCATATTTCAAGTGGCAGTACATAGTTGTAGACCTCATAAAGTGCTTGTTCAAGACACACTATCTGAAGTTAAATGCATCTTGTAAGTACTTTTCTGCCATTTCTGACTGTCATGTGACCTACAGTAAGCTGCCTGACCCACTCAGCATTTGTAATGACCATCATTGTCCATGTTTGATGTCTTCCTTTTTGTCTGTGTGACATTTTTTCTGCTCCATGCAAATAATTATTTCCTTTCAGTAGCTTCCTGGTACAAGATTTAGTTCCATTCTTCCAAAAAACCCTTGTTTTGCAGGGGGTGGGGTAAAATAATGGTCCCTGATCACCACCATGTCTTATCTAATACTATAAATGTGGTATGTCTGTCTCAGGCAGACATTATTTCATATATTCATGAGAAATATTACACTGTTAGTGTAAAGAATAATATGTGACGACATTATGAATGTCACATTTAGAGTTCTATTGCTAAAATGGCCAACAGTCTATGTTAAGCACACTGCATAGTGTCCCATTTGAAGGCATGTGCTGTGCAATGGTGATGTGGAAGACATAAGAAAGTCATATGTATGTGCAGAAATGTTTATTGTAATGGTATATATCTATTATATTAAATGAAACGCAAAATAAAATTGTCTTTAGGTCAGACGGTGTTATTGATATAGTGGTCTGGGATTGGTTGAAAAAGTGTAGGGAAGCCCTAAGAGTTATTGATACATGAACTGATTGGCTGAGTAGGTATTGTCACAAATAGTGAACATGACTTCTAAATATTAAAATACAATATATGAGCTGCATTTTGGAATATTTAAAAATATTTGCGGACAATATGGTGACAAATAAACAGCATATTATAAATGCAGGTGTCAGTGCAACATTCACCACTAAATTACCTTCAGAATAGGGGATGGGTGCCTTTAGTGGGAAATAAAAAAAACCGCAATCTGTCAACCCCATTGAAATTTGACATTTTCCTGTGGCTCAAAGGCCAGTCTGTTGAAAACTACTGTCTTTTGTGCCAAACTATTTTGGGGGAAAATATAATGGCACTGTATGTTATAATGGTGACCTATGGAAATTGCAATAGCGGTGTCTGACCTAATCCCTTTCAGTCTATTGCTGTACATGTATATGCAAAATGTTAATTCTCTTATATGCATGTAATTTAGAGGGCCATAAGGAAGATTAGATCAGAATTAATTATGTCACCCTCTATAAATAAAGAAATCTATCTCTAAGATACTGAAAATATACTGTCTAAACTAAGGGAGATAATTGAAAAACCAGCACAGTTGCTCATTAGACGCAGCATAGTTTACCATACTGCTATAGCAGCTAACTTACTCCGTATAAATAAACAACACTCATTCCAAGTACAATTTGATACTTCCTTGTAATTGATGTTTGACATGTCGGGAATTATTGTGTGATTGTTTATTAACATTTTGATTATCCTTTGAATTGTGTCCACAAAATTGAATCCATTAAGAAATGCTAAATCACCCACATTTCGTCAAAGCCACATGGAACTATGCCAAATTGATTTATTTTCTGAAAACGCGTAGTAATAATGTTATATCCTATGTAAAAACACCGTCCCTTAATGTGATTTGATGGGTCTGGTAATTTTACGGATGTAATTTCAGTTTAATGATTTAATGGTATTCTGACTGGCAAACAGTGATGAAAGAAAATTGGCGTAATATGTATGTCTAAAATTACAACAGCAAGCCACATGTGGTTTGTCATAAATAGCTTGGTGTGGCTATTTTGACCGCATAATGCTGGCACGATACTGTGGTAGTGAAGTCCTACCAACGTTCTCTCCTGGGAACAAGCGCTGCTATAGTTTGCCTGGTCAGTCATATACATATACTTTTAACGCCGATACCATTCATTACAGACGGATACGTAGTCCAGTGGTTAACACGATGGACTGGGACTCCAGGGATCGCAGGTTCGATCTCACGTCTGACCGTAATAAAATTAATAAGTCTTTCAGATGGGACTTAAACCGAGGTATCATGTTCGTGCTTTACATCATGCACGTAAAAGAACCAGAGACGATTCTGGAATGTATCATTGCACTATCCTCTAAAAATATAAAATGCCTTATCTCTTCAGGAGGCGTCGCTCATATGTGCAACCGGTAGCGACGATAAATAAACGTAAAAACACAGACTATTAAATAAGCTGTATTGATTTTCTGATAATATCAACATGTCATTTTGCCAGAAGTAAAAAACGTGAATAATAGACAGGCTGGAACCCAGACTACCAAAGTTCATTCTAATTGTGGAAGCTGCGCTGCAAGCATACGTATGATTAGCTAAAGATCGTGAAATGCAACTTATATATCAATCAAAAGTGCACGTGCAATCAGTGACACGGTGGACTGAAATCGGTGGCAGTATTGTATACCATTGCAATTCGTGTTGTGCCCCAATGTGAGGGACTCACATCTGCTCTTGTGCGGGCGTGCGCTCGATTGGTGTGTTTGTACTACCGCGCTATTAGGTCACAGTAATGGACCTTGTCATTGTAGATAAGAGATGACGACGACGACGACGACGATGACGATGACGATGATGATGATGATGATGATGATGATGATGACGATGACGATGACGATGACGATGATGATGATGATGACGAAGACGACGATGATGATGACGTTTCTCTGATTTTGAATTTACGGACTAAATAGTTCATCATTGTAGTTTAACTCATTTCTTATTTTGCAGCCATTTAGCTGCATTTTGGCGGGATTTACTCAGTCCGTTTGTACAACGAAATTAATGTATTTGCTATGCATTGTCTGAGACACGAAATCCCATTTTTCACAAGGTTCTTAAGACTTTCCGCATTATTAGCACACCACTCCGAAATCTGACTGGAATATAGAGTATGCATCCATGTACAGTATATATCTGAAGCTGGGCTAATACGAATACATACATGGGAATTTCATTCGTTGTGTACTCCCGTCACATACGACCTGTTTCATATATACGACCTGTTTCCGGCTTAGTGTCTACAATGCCGTTTGCGGCTTCATTGGGTGTAGTAATTAATTATGCTTATTACTAATGAATACTTAGATATGAAATGTTGCCTATTTTTACCTACCACAATACTATCTACCACCCAGGTTGATCCTGCGAAATAACGCATGCGCACTCGGTGCTAGATTGTTTACTTCCGCAGCGTCCCAGTGTGTCATATTTGACAGATAACAGATGTGTGTAGTTTAGTGGTAATATTTCAATCGTTTCCGTATATCTAATACAGAAATTGTGATTTATTCTTGATAAATGGATAACGGAGTATCAAATTAATAACGACGTTATTACGTGGCTAGTTTCATATCAACACTCGTATCGACACTCGGTGACTTAATAGCATGATGCCGTCGACCGAATCAAGTTACTACAGAGTTATCAACTGATATGCCAACTAGCCACGTAATAACCCCTGGATAGCTCCATATAGGCAGTCACTTATTTCAAATTAGCACTTTCATAATAGTGCGTTTACGTTTATTTAGTCGCTACCTGTTGCCTATATGAGCGACGCCTCCTGTGTGACTTTTACGTTTATTTATCGACGCTACCGGTTGCCCATATGAGCGACGCCTCCTGTGTGACTTTTACGTTTATTTATCGTCGCTACCGGTTGCCCAAATGAGCGACGCCTCCTGTATGTGTTTTACGTTTATTTATCGTCGCTACCAGTAGCCCATATGAGCGACCCCTCCTGAAGAGATATGTCATTTTTGATATTTGGAGGAGAGTGCAATGATACAGACAGAGACCCATTCCAGAATCTCCTCTGGTTCTTTAACGTGCACGGTGTAAAGCACCGACACGAGACCTCGGTTTAATGTACCATCCATCCGTAAGCACGTAAGCTAGCTAGATAGTTTCCTTACTTGAAATAGTTCGATGCCTACAGCGGTGAGGGACAAGTGGGTTGAATTAACCAACCTTAACCACTCGGCCATGTAGGCCCCTGATTGCATCATTGACACAAATAAGAATTCCATCTACAATTAGTGGTATGCAATAAAAACGTGAACATTACTAGAACTACTTTCCAAAAAACACACACACACACATTTATGAAGACTAGTTGTAAAAATTAATATATAATACTACAAACACAAATGCAATACTTTCTAGTATCATTGACCATAATCGAACAGACAAACCGAGTATTTCAATTTTCTGACGTCAACAATTAACGCTGATGCGTTCGAGACGTCACATATTTGAATCACAACGGCTATCAATATTCTAACTTCTGCTGTAAGACTATTGAAGATTTATGTTTGATTAGTCCACAGTGTAATCATGTGGAAATTAGAAAACATTATTACCTCGAATTCTGAATATTCTATACATTTGGACCCATTTTTGCAGTCCCACTGTCTTAAAAATATTCTGAAGTTCCAAAGGTTTCACTTGTATTATATAGGTAGGGTAATGTTTAGTAGGCGTCTAATACAGCATGTATTGATCATGACGTATCACCACGTCGCTCCTTGTAGTAAGTTTCATATAATACCAATACTATGCACCCAAGTATATATATATATTATGTCGGTGGCAAACGTAAGTAGAAAAACAACTGTTTCAGTTCTTTAATACATGTTCAAAGGAGTACGGATGAAAGTATTCGAGAATTGATTAGCGTATGCCATTGGACTGTTTGGTCCATAGGAGAAGCGTTGATCTGTTATTGAATGAACGAGACGAGTCGCTGGCTTGTTAGATGTTTATTATTAGCAGAAGGCTCACAAAGCACATGGTGGCTTTTCTCAGATAATACTAAGGCTTATCTGTAAGCACATTTCTTGTGATTAATAGTAGAAATGACTATTCTGTTTTTTATAAAATTAAACTATATAAGTTGCACTTACGAACACGAGATCTGGAATTTAAATGTGCAGATGGATCAATAAAACAGGAAGGGACATTACAGATATTCTAAAAGGCAAGTCATAGCTAGGTGCATGTTCATGTTGTAGAATTCTTATTTAACTCTTTCACCGCCAATGTCGCATAAAAGCGACTTTGCAAAAATAGTAGAGAACCCGATCGGACAGAACAGAACATGCCGTCTGATCAGGCTATATGCTGATTGCTCTTCAGACAGTGGAGCTGAAGCACCTGTCCGAATAGCAAACAACATAGATCCTGATCAGACGCGGCATTACGCCGCGGCTGATCTGGATCTATATTGTTTTGACATGCTCTGAATTTATTCGGCGCTGAATGAGTTAATAAGGAAAGATTTACCCCATTTTGTTCAAGCATAGTCATATTCATAATTACATTAAGAAGGAGGAGACTGTTCTATTAAGACTAGAACTTTCCATTTTGAACAGTATTGTGACCGGTAAATATGCATAGATTGTTACTACATGTGCAGATTTGCTTTCTTGCGCTTACTGGTTTTTGCTATTGAAATATGACGTGCACTATACTATGTTCATAAATGTAATCAAAGCGAATAATTAATCTATTAAATTACGTGTGGTATTAAACTGAAATAATGTATGTGTTTATGGAGAATAATTATATATGAATTATTTTCATTTGAAAAGCAAAATATGTTTAACCTAAATACAGTAACACCCCTATATTAAGACCACATACGGGACTTGGTCTTATTAGCGGGGTGGTCTCATTATTGAGTGTACCGCCATATTACAAGAATGAAAGAAGATATAACATAATTATGTTTTATTTACTATGAATAAATTATAAGAGAACATTATAATTCATAACAGGCCATGATTATAAATTTAATTTTTGAATTTCAGTGAAATAAGAAATGTGTCATGATTTCATTATTTTGAAAACTGCACATTGTATTATGAATATTAAATAATAAATAATTGTATGCACGATTTATAGAATTGCTCGGATGATCTGTGTTGGTTACTAACACGTTTATATCAATTATGGGCGTATTATTGAAACGCAGCCCTCACACATTTATGAAGTGAGAGGACACATCTTAGTTTATACAGATTTATTTTATCTCGATTTCGAAACAAGTTCTTTCAACTTATATTAATCACTCTCGAGAACCTCATTCCTGATGGAATTCATCGCCACGAGGGAGAGAGAAGAGGCATGTGGAATGTAAATATGCCTTGCCTAAAGGCCCAATCGTAACGGCTCCAGCGGGGCTCGAACTCCGGCCCTTTCGCACATGAAGCGAACGCGTTTCTACTGCGCTATCACGACTTCCACTTCTTAGTAAGTGTCAGATAAATATGTGCGATTATACTATATATACGATAGAGTCCACTTGTAACACTCTGGACTGATAATCCAGGGATCGCAGGTTCGACCCCCCGTCTGACCCTAATAAATTTAACAGGCGTTCAATTGGGACTTTAAACCGAGGTCTTTTGTTGGTGCTGTACACAGTGCACGTAAAAGAACCAGAGGAAACTCTGGAATGGGTCTCTGTCTGTATCATTGCACTATCCTCCAAACATGTAAAGTGACTAATCTCTTCAGGAGACGTCGCCCATATAGGCAACCGGTAACGACGATAAATAAACTTAAAACACATATGCTAATATGACAGAAACTGGTCTTATTACTGGAATTCTGATGTCATTTGTAAATGACATAGGTGGCCTTAATCCTGAATAACGGGGTGGCCCTATTGTGGAGGACTGCGACCATTGAAATACATAATAAATAACTCCGTTCTGGGAAGTGTTACCAGGATTACGTACGTGTGTCTATTTTGTCGTCCAAATAATTAATCCTAATATCATGCATGTCATTGTCAATTCAAATTAACACACACATGCATGCAACCTATTGACATTCATTTCCGAAATCTGACATTATCAATTAGGTTATACAAATTTAGTGTAGCTCGATTGCGAAGCAAGTTCTTACAACTTATATTAAACACTCTCGAGATCTCATTCCTGATGGAATCCATCGTCACGATGGAGAGAGAAGAGGCAGCGTGGAATTTAAATGCCTCACAATCGTAACGGCTCAAGCAGGACTCGAACTCCGGACCTTTTGCACCTGAAGCGAACGCGCATCAACTGCGCTATCTCGACTTCCACATCACCGATGTCAATGCTATTCTCAATTATTACCTGGCATACTAGTATATAAATGTTAATTCGTTTATTTTTGACTGTTTGTATGCCAAGCGGGCAACAGATCAAAGGGATGAGGGTAATAGTTTTGACTATTGCCCACCTGTAACAGTAATTCCGGTTAATAGCAGAGGCCGGGATCCGTGTTTTAAACGTTTGACAGAAATTACACTAGTCCCAGCATAGCGGCATCGGGCAGCAGTTCCAAAGTCAGCCGCAATACCTCGGGACAATAGTTTGGGCTGCCCTAACACATATTATGCACTACTTGTACACTATCATTAGCCTGGGAACAGGCGTTGGTGTATTTTGCCTAGTCAGTCATAGAATATATATTTTAATACCGTGGTGTATTTTGCCTGGTCAGTCATAGACATATAGTTTAATACCGAGAGCATTAATTAGGCCGTATTGAGAGTCTGATAATATCAACGTGTCATTTTACCAGAAGTAGATTAGTGAACAATTGACTTACTGGAACCCAGGCTACACTATCACCCGAAACTCAATAATTGTGTTCGCTATGTCAGACGTTCGTAGTATGTTGTATCAGGTGTTCGTTGTATACAGTATGTTGTATCACATATTCCTTGTAATGCAATATAGTATGACTTGTGTCATAGGGTGAAATATTGTTTCGAAGATGGGTCTATAACTCTGTATAGAAAGACAATGTGCAATTTTATATGTTTTTAGTTTGTGATCTGTTGTATATATTGTGTCACATTGATGATACTATAATAAAGACCAAAAATATAAAAATATATTTAATTATATGGATGACATGCTTAAAGCAGCATTACATCGTAATAAAGGATGTTTTGGGTAAAATATAAATACTAATGTGTGTATGTTTACAAAAATCGAAATAGTCGGTCAGAAACGATAAAAATCCAATAAATATAAACCGTCGTATACGCGAATTTGTTTATCAACACACGAAATGAAAAACACGCACAACGCGCATGCGTGAAACAACAGATGATGTAGAAAACAACGTATATATTTTGAACATGAAATACTATCTATCTATCTTCCTTTAATGTCGAACCCCTCGTGGGGATGTAGACATGTCACTAAAAGACTTAGATAACAGAGGTATTAATCAACATCTCAAGCAATTTAATTTAAAAAAGACAACGCGGGACAAATGCGGACGATGCATTCCGAATGTAAACAAGTGCCTACTTTCGGTTTCGAGTTTGTTTTATCTAAAAAAAACAATGTTTACCAATTGAATATAAGTATACAAAGTTTAATGTTAGAATGTGTAGCAGCATTGCTACCCATACGTAAAATTTGAATTTTTCAAATATATTTTATTTCATACGATGTAATTCTGCTTTAAAGTTTAATAATATTGTATTGCAACATGTGCTCGATAATGACAACATACCTTACAATTATATTTAATGAATGAAGCGTCTGTTAATAGTTTCCATAGGTGTATGAACTACATCGAGAGTGGATGTCATTACTTATATTTACATTAAAGCGACATTACATCGCAAAGAGCTAATACAATGCATTTGTTCTCGTATACATGCATTGCTACCACAATTTCTTCCGAGTACATTGAATCAATACACAGTGTGTGTGTGGATTGTAGAGATAATTTAACCTAGAAGAGTATACACATATATAGGCGCAAATGTGAGATATAACGGTAAATCTGTACAATAAATCGTGTTATTCACCCTGAGATAAAATTGCGCAATAAAACTTTAATCTGTCAGCAATAAGATTGCATAGAGGTTATCGTTGGTCTGTGATAGAATTGATATTCCCATTCTTTACGATCATCATGTTTACATACTAGTAGACAATCTATCACGGTAAGTCAGGTGTAAATTGTGCTTGTCGTGTTTTACGCTTATTTATCATCGCTACCAGTTTAGATTTTGGAGGATAGTGCAATGATACAGACAGAGACCCATTCCAGAGTCTCCTCTGGTTCTTTTACGTGCACGGTGTAAAGCACCGACACCAGACCTCGGTTTAACGTCCCATCTGAAAGACTGTTAATTGTATTAGGGTCAGACGGGGATCCAACCTGCCATCCCTGGATTACCAGTCCAGCGTGTGAACCACTATACTACAGATCCGTCTGTGCTTGTCATTGGGAGATCAAGTATATATGCTATACATTAAAACATGCATCTGCACAACAGACGGATCTGTAGTCCAGTGGTAAAACACTGGACTGGTAATCCAGGGATCGCAGGTTCGATCCCCAGTCTGACCCTAATAAAATTAACAGTCTTTCAGATGGGACGTTAAACCGAGGTCTCGTGTCGGTGCTTTACACCATGAGGTAAATGAACCAGAGGAGACTCTGGAATGGGTCTCTGTCTGTATCATTGCACTATCCTCCAAACTCTAAAATGACTAATCTCTTCAGGAGGCGTCGCTCATATTGGCAACCGGTAACGACGATAAATAAACGTAAAACACAAACATGCATCTGCACGCCACGCTATATTAGTGTTTGCCGATAACACCGGCGATATTCAATCCTCTACCAACTTATTACAACTATATGCTGCGTGGGCTAGTGTTATTCGGGTCGCAATAAATCACTCCTAAGTGTATATATACCCGCTATTATTGTATTTCATTAATTCGTTTTTACGACTAGATTGAACAAATGTGTAGGCAAATTATACTCACTTAATGTGCGAAATTCCCGGAGTTCGGGCCCCTCTGAAGCAGTTACGATTGTTCCCTTAGCCAATGGTATTTAACTTCCACGTTGCCTCTTCTCTCTCCATCGTGGCGATGGATTCCATCAGCAATGAGGTATCGAGAGTGACTGATATAAGTTATATGAACTTGTTTCGCAATCGAGCTCAAATAAATTTGTATAAACAATTAACAAAATCGGATTATATTAATGCATTTATAGAGGTGGTAGCGCATTCACTTCAGGTGTGAAATGCCCGGACTTCCCGCCGAGCTGTAGCCGGGACCCGATTGTGCCTTTTGGCAAGACCCTTGAATTCCACCTCCTAGCGCTGGGTTGCATCAGGTATGGCGTCTCCAGAGCGATTAATAAATGTGTATAAATTGTATTCGCTACACAATTAATATTACACAAGGTTTGCAGTATCGAAGCGCCATCATTTATGGAGAGGACAATCATAAGCTATACAGATTTCTGTCCAATTCCTTATATCAGTTGTTGTAAATAATCATGTATTGATAGAAAATAAATATGTTTAAACTAAGCGCCATCATTTTTACATTTTAATGGACTTGAAAATATGTACTCTTATATTGACTAAGTTAGTCTATTTTCCATTAGACTTTCTTCGAATCTCTGGAAGTATGCATTGGGTGTGTTGTTTTCATAAATAAACAACAATATCATATTGCAAGTATTTCAATCGTAGTACTTGAGTGGAGTAGCTTATTGAGATACTCTGCAACGCCGTCTCTCAAATCAGGCTCGCTAATTGAGAACATACCATCTGCTGTACACTCACTTTGGTGCTGATAGATAACTCAGGGACTACTTTTGTCTATACCGTTTCCGACTGTTCTTCATATGTTTCCCAGATATTTACATTTATCTCTCTGGTTTGCTTTCTTATCAACTAGTTATTTGTGCAGCGTTTTGTTCGGTTACGTCCATACATCAAAAAAGGCAAAATACTCAGTTCGCAAATTTGCCCCAAAAAATAGATTTCTTGAAGGAATCGCATTAATAATAATAATTTTGTCTCTTAGTAGTCTATTTTTGTTGCCTAAAATCGCAATAAGTGAAATAGCAAGTAGCGGTAAAGTGTAAATCATATGCAAAACACGAACCGAAAGAGCATACTTATTTGTGATATATTAGTTTGCTATTTCTTTGTTTTTAAACAGGATTTAATTTCGGAATAACGGAATTTTTCGGATGCTCCAACATGCTAGTCTCCAATTATTCTGTTTTTACATTTTTACATTTTTTTCTGATAAGATAGGAGTATATTAAAACGCTTAATATTAATTAGAATATAAAACAATTAATACCCAGAAACGTTCGTAACGAAGTGATAGCAACGAATAGCAGTAGTAGCAGTTGTAGCTTTCTTTATAGTCGCCTCCGCCGAGGCATTTGAGAGACTGTGTGTTTTACGTTTATTTATCGTCGCTACAGGTTGCCCATATGAGCGACACCTCCTGAAGAGATTAGTCATTTTAGATCTTTGAAGGATAGTGCAATGATACAGTCAGACCCATTCCAGAATCTCCTCTGGCACGATACAAAGCACCGACACGAGACCTCGGTTTAAAGTCCCATATGAAAGACTGTTTATTTTATTAGGGTCAGACGGGGGATCGAACCTGCGATCCCTGGATTTGAGCGACTGGTTTCTCTAAAGTAGGTTATGTAGTCTAGCGGCGCGTGCAATAGTGTTACCATTTTGGGGTTGCGATCGTGTAGAGGCTGTTGGCATTAAGACATCCCTCGATGTTCGACGAGTAGTTCACTTTAACTGTTGACCAACTGCTAAACGTTACAATTTCATGTTGCTTAAAGTCTCTATATGTGTGCTTTGTTTCTTCAGTTGGACAAATAATACTATAATGCATCATAATTTATCCTAGTGTTAATTTTAGTAACCACCTAGTTATTGGTGATTCTGTTAATAAAATATTCATAAAGGGAGGTAATGTACAAATAGTAATTTCACGAAAGAGGTTCGTTTTGTGGGCATATTGTGCATATTTTACTTGTTACAGTAATCATTTATTTTTGAAAAATGAATATATTAGACAGTAAATCACAATATATAATCTCCCCCGCTCTAACCCTAATAAAGTTAACAGTCTTTCAGATGGGACGTTAAACCGAGGTCTCGTGTCGGTGCTTTACACCGTGCACGTAAAAGAACCAGAGGAGATTCTGGAATGGGTCTCTGTCTGTATCATGCACTATCCTCCAACATCTAAAATAACTAATCTCTCCAGGAGGCATCGCTCATATGGGCAACCGGTAGCGACGATAAATAAACGTAAAACACACACTATATAATCATCCGGTCCTAGTATATCCTGGTGTGCAGGACATTCTAAGTAAACGCATAAAGGAGCTTTAAGTTATACAATTACTAATTAGTAATGCAGAAAGTACACGCAGTCAATTGCACCAACGTCGATGATACCCCTCCCAATGTAAATAACTACAGACGCACCATCCGGGACACGCTACATTTAAAACACTGTCGTGACGTCATACCTTTGTACGTGCAGTCCATTATTATTAATATTGGATTGGTGTCAAAAGGCCAGCGTATTTTATTAAATACTACGCGTAAATGTACGAAATTAATAATTTTAATTATAAGGATCGTGTTATATTAGTGTGTGTTTTAAGTAAAATATATGCCTCACACGGATCCAATATGTAAAATATTGGTACTGTCGTCGAGGCTATTCGCCTCACACAGTCCAATATTTTACATATTGGATCGTGTTCGGCTTATATCCTATACATAAATGACAGTGGCTTGATTACTTTATTAAGGAGTTATATTTTAATAATGTATATTATTCTGTCATTTCTCTATAAATCTATTTACTGCTATAAACTATATTTATTATACAATGACTGCGAAGCAAGCTTTAACAACTTATATTAATCACTCTTGTTGGCGCGGATGAAATCCTGTGTTGTGATTCGTATGGGAGGAAACCGGAGTACCCGGATACAATCCACTTGTCCGATATGGCGACCACCGTACCGTTATCAAGAGCCCGTATCAAACTCAGTGCTAGTTTATTTACTTCCGTAGCGTCCCAGTGTCACATTTGACAGATAACAGATGATTGTAGTGTTGTGGTTCTATATCAATCGTATTCGTGTACATAATTCAGTAATTGTGATTTATTGTGAATAACGAACAGCATCAGTTCGAATTCAAACATTGATACTAGATGAGAACACTTACAACATCCATTTGTTCCTAATGCTTCGATCCCAGTGGTATTGCTTATTAATAAACCTGATAATGAAAATACGTGTGCTACGTGTGTGGAATCCTCTGGTACACACATTGGTGTTAGATAGAAAATGTTCACATTCACATATGTACTGTACATAGCAGTGTCGCCTGTGTTGTCTTCTACAGTTCATACACATTTAGTTTAGGTAGATTTAGAAACAAGTTCTTAGAACATTAATTTAATCGCTCTCGAGACATAATTCCTGACTGATATATAGCCACGAAGGAGAGAGAAGAGGCAGTGTGGGATTAGGAGATTTGCCTCTGACACAATTGTAACGGCTCTGTACAGCTTGGCACGATCTCCGGCCTGTTCACACCTGAATTGAACGCGTACCATGGAGCGAGCCACCACGATTGTTATCTTCTAAGTTTACGATAGGTCCTATATCTTTTGTAAGCACACGTTTCCTATACATATACGTCGTGTGGTGTGTATGCAAGTAGGATATGCACAACAGATTCAAATTAATCATAGGTATAGCAGAGACGATGTACTTCATCTATGAATGGCCAAACACATGTATACGCATACGTCGAGTGGTGTGTATGCAAGTACGATATGCACAACAGATTCAAATTAATTATATTTATAGCAGAGACGATGTACTTCATCTATGAATGGCCAAACACATGTATGAGCACATTTTATCTAAACTCATAAAATCAGCTTAAAACTCTGAAAGAGGAACGCCATTGCAGGGGTTTAACTGATCAATCATACACGTATGTTTCAGTCAAACACATCCACTAAGGACTACACTTGGCTTTCCTAAATATATTACAGTATGCACCTCGATGTTTACGAGGCCTCCAACCTCGATGTTTACATACTTTAATTATTAAATATTGCATTGTATGAAATAAGTATAATTTTAACTAGCTTTTTAACGAGAAATAAATCAAATAAAACAGCGTCCATCATTTCCTTTCTACAATCTATCAATGGCTTCTTATTCCGCAAATAGTCCTTGGTGTAATGAAGCAGGTGGTAGTGTCGTCTGAGAGTGTCACGTTAAACGTTAGACGTAATGTGTCTGGCCTCCACACAGGAAGGCATACCGGCCTTTATAATATTTATTACAGTCGTTCTATGAACTATTTTTAGACGGTGACCCAGTTATTTCTGAACTAATAAATAGAGACTATTCGGTTACTGTCTTGTACATTTTAAGTTATTAGGTGAGTGAGAGAACATATCTATACATGGCGAGGCTTTACCGAGCCCTCTTATTTTTTCGGAGCCTAAAACATAACCTAATATTCTATTTATCCTATCTTCTGATAAGAAAATAAGTTTTAAAGAGGACATTATTACCGAATATTGTGTACATATTCATGACGTCATACACGCAGCGTTATTCTCCTGTGTCTAGAAATGCGTTGAATTTGGAAATCCAATCTGTTGAGTAGCCCTATGTTTTGAAGCTATAAATTGCCACATGTGCCAATTATTGCAACTGATTTCAGCTCATATCAGCTTCAATCTCACAAAATCGTACAATGCCGATAGGTAATAGCCGTGGCGGATGGGTCTAAATGATGTCAAGTTTGTGATACAGAGGCAGTAAAGCACTCTAGCGTGAGCGTGTTTGGTTGTTATTTTTACAGTTCGTTGCTGATAGACACTAGACATGGATCACTAAACTGAGTTTGCTGCCATGCAAACCGGCGTGGTCGAAACGAAATCCAGAGGTAAAATTCGTATTAGCATTTGAAATTTGGAATACTTCGCATGATGGCGTTTAGAGCTTTTATTTCAGAGCAAACGATGTAGGAATAGTTACCACCAAACTACATTGAAATAATAAATAATATTGTTCCTAAGGACCAATCGTAGGAAATCTTAGAGCACCCTTGCAGCAATATCTGCACAGTTGTCTCTAATGGTATCATTATGAACACACTCTAGGTCAATTTAACGGAAAACATTTACACAACCAAAGTATTCCCATCAAATAGTATGTAACACGGAGAGCGATTAATATAGTGTGTAATGACGCAATCGTATTCTGTCTATACTAAGCTGTACCATATGAGTTCACATGGGATATGAAGTAGGTCATAATAAAACACAACACATGAACATATCCAATAATGGACAACTAGTTCATCTATTTGGGACACTGTGTTCTAGAAGTAGGTCCCTAGTTGCCAGATCTAGTCAATAGAATCTTTGCAACACCTAGCAAGTAAATAGGGTCACCGGAATCAAAACTTAGGACGCTATAGAACATTAAGAATAGTGCCATTGTTTGTTAGTAGAAACTTTCAACAAACTAACAAGTGTGTTCCATTAGGGCCAATGTGGTTTCAAACTACATGTAGATCGATCTACTTACGGTGCAAACCTGTAGCATCAATTCTGGAAACTCAGCCAAGCTGTATTCCTCATGAACCAATGGTAGGACATTTGGCAACGCTACGGCCGCCAATTTATAGTATTTTCCCCTCAAAGGTGAGGTTTTAATACCAGGAAAGATATTCAACAAATTAACCAACTTTATTTTATAGCAACAGCAACGCGCTTATTTAGCAAATCGACATAGAACATGCCTGTGGCTAATGAACAGTAAATAAATAATACATATAATATGATTGAAATTAATTTCTTAGCGCATTTGCCTCCTTTAACAATTTACAGAATTTAACAATAAGTCGTTTCTTATTAGACTTATTAGAGTATATTAAATTTTCTTCGGTCATGGTATATTTGGTAAAAATGTATTGCGTAAATTCGAGTATTTGTGACATGTCATTAATAAATGGTACTCAGTTTCTATCGAATTTGAATTACATTGTTGACATATTCTATTGTGTCTATCCGTGTCATTGCAAAAATCGTGTGTGTGGATAGGATAGGCATTGACCCTCGTGGGTGTAAACGTCGAATGCCGACACAAATATAACACACCAGGTAATTAACACACTTTCTAAATGCGATACGATCATGTTGCATCTAACATTAAGTTATTGTTAATAAATGTATAGTTATGGAGTAGTTATGGCGAACAAATGACAATTCTCACACCTGCGCTCTACCATCCCATAGAACAAAACAATATTGAATTTCCTCAGAATAACATGCAAAACGAATAATCAAAATGACTGACATTTATTTACAATTTGTAATTGAGAAATTACCGATTGCATGTTTGAAATTTCCTGTCGTAATTTAGAGAGATATTCCTCAGACATGAAGCTAACGTAGAGAACAGAACAGAACAGTATCTTTATATATGATGAACACAAATTACAAACATGGCATTTTGTCATAACCTGTGAACAAATAATTATTTAAAATAACATACAGTCAAACCTGCGTTAGTGGATACCTCCATTAAGCAGCCAGCCATTGGCTGTACGATTCGCGCAGCTGTTAGCAATGCACCATTGCAACCCGGGTTCGATCCTCGGACCGGGAAGTATGTGAGATAGTACAATGTTCGCCAGATCGGACAGGTGGGTTTTCTCCGGGTACTCCGGTTTCCTCCCACACGAATGACCACATATACGCTTTCATCCGCGCCAACGAGAGTGATTAATATAAGTTGTTTAAACTTGCTTCGCAATCGATGTAAAATAAATAAATAAAGTTTAAACTTAAAGCAGCCAACCTGTATTAAGCAGCCCGTTTCCAGATTCCCAATATATTGTTTTTATTACACGTTTGACCTCTATTAATCAGCCACCTGTACAAAGCAGCCACGTTCTGTTATTCCCTTGGCTGGCTTATTGACACAGGTTTGAATGTATTGGAAGTTATTATGAGAAGACAAACGTGTTAAATTGGGAGAATGTAGTTATGTAACTGAGAAGATATTACCACGGAATTCATTTATTCCCAGAATGATGCTATTTCCAGGATGAGTAGATGCGTTGCATGTACATAATTATATATACGAGGTAATAGACAAATGCTACGTTGTGCAAAACACTTAGATACCAATATGAAAATACTTCAAACATATCCATATCTGTATCCTTGGTAATAAATATAATCTACTAGTTGCGGGAGAGGCGCTGATGTATATTATATATATAATGAATATATTATTACTACACATTTGCGATACAACTGTTCTTAATATATGCTACATATTGCGAAATTTATATGTATCTATATCGATATATAGAGAATATTAGGTTACTGTCTAATATATTTTAGTGTATGTATTATTTAATAGGCTCGATTCCGAACAATACAAGAATCGACAGATCCTCGCCTTGTATATTTTCTCCAACTCGCCTAATAAATTAAAATGTATAAATAACGACAGTATGAGTGTGTGTTACGTTTATTTATCGTCGCTACCGGTTGCCCATATGAGCGACGCCTCCAGAAGAGATTAGTCATTTTAGATTGTTGGAGGATACTGCAATGATACACACAGAGACCCATTTCAGAGTCTCCTCTGGTTCTGTTACGTTCACGGTGTATGGCACCGACACGAGACCTCGGTTTAAAGTCCCATTTGAACGACTGTTAATTTTATTATGGTCAGATGGGGGTTAAACCTGCGATCCCTGGATTACCAGTCCAGCGTGTTACCACTGGACTACAGATCCGTCTGAGAATATGATTTTTTGGAGCTTATTTACCCTCGCCGCCGGCGAACCATATGGGCGAGCGTGAGAATATGATGTGTGTACATATGACTTTATACAAGCAGCGTTATGACGTCACGAAAGGTTGATTGGGTCGCTGTTGACCATTAATACGCATGGACGTAGGACAACAGTTTATATGTTACTAAAGCGTAGCACAAATTCTCTATGTAAACTGCTACACTATATACAGACGGATCTGTAGTCCAGTGGTAACACGCTGGACTTGTAATCCAGGAATCGCAGGTGCGATCCCCCGTCTGACCCTAATAAAATTAACAGTCTTTCAGATGGGACGTTAAACCGAGGTCTCGTGTCGGTGCTTTACACCATGCACGTAAAAGAACCAGAGGAGACTCTGGAATGTGCCTCTGTCTGTATCATTGCACTATCCTCCAAAATCTAAAATGACTAATCTCTTCAGGAGGCGTCGCTCATATGGGCAACCGGTAGCGACGATAAATAAACGTAAACACACACTACACTATATTGCACAGTGTATATAATCCAGCTGACTTGCAGAAGGTCGGTGATTCTACCACAGAGCCCGTCCGTGCCTCAAATACTGCTGGGAGGGGTAATCTTTGTATTCCGCCACCAATATTTGCTTGAGAGTATCCATTGTTGGTACTGTTAAACCAGAAAACATGAAGATGACAGTTTGCTTCCCCTATATGTGTCTATGTGAGTTGTGGAAGTCGTGATAGCGCAGTGGATGCACGTTCGCTTCAGGTGCGAAAGGTCCGGAGTTCGAGCCCCGCTGGAGCAGTTACGAGTGTGCCCTTAGGCAAGGCATTTAAATTCCACGTTGCCTTTTCTCTCTCCCTCGTGGCGATGGATTCCACCAGGAATGAGGTCTCGAGAGTGATTAATATAAGTTGAAATAACTTGTTTCGCAATCGAGCTAAAATAAATTTGTATAAAACTATGTGAGTTGTGATTTGTATTCCAATGATATTGGGCTGATGGGTGTGGCATGTTACCAGGTAGTCCTTAGGTACGCCCTAGCCTAATTGCTTATTCTTGTTCTCATTGCGATGTATTCCATTAGGAACGAGCTCTCGAGTGGACATAGTCTAATGGCTTAAGAACGTGCCCCGTAACCTAGCAACAATACATATATATTTATCACATAACCCTGCTTGTATTCAGTGTAATACAGCCATGACATAAATTCGTATATGATCACACATTTAATAACTCCTGGAAGTATTCTGATTGGTCGTGGTATGACATTGGCAGCTTGCAATGCACTTTAGACATATACATTTTGTGTGTGCATGCTTTATTTGTTGAAAATCAACTGATTATATTAACAAAATGCTAAATATGCTCTAGATCTGTACAGTGTTTAACATATTGTGTCGATTATTATTTGCGTGAAGTTATTTGATTACCAGTGACTATTTACTACTACTATATAAGACTCAAAAATATACTGGCAAACAGAAACGTTTCATTTCTTCATTTCTGTTGTTGTTGTTATTGTTGTTGTTGTTGTCGTTGTTGTTGTTGTTGTTGTTGTTACTGTTGTTGTTACTGTTGTTGTTACTGTTGTTGTTACTGTAGTAATGTGATAAATAGGTTCGTACACTCGTTATTTCATACCATATTTTATGAAACTCGTTTTGGAATCTATTAAGTTCACCAAAAAGCCTCGCTTAATAGCAACATTCCAAATCTTGTTTCATAAAATATGGTATGAAACCAGCACTCATGTAAGATATACAAGCTGATTTCCGTTCGCAACTAATCAATTCTCAAATTGGACGCAAATCAAATAAATAAAATAAAATTACACAGTATTGCAAATTCAACATCAATACAGTAGTTATCTCTAAAATCAATGAATATGCTACTGCACCGCTAATGAAGCGAATGCAACTAGCCTCTAACAGATTTATAGCAGTATCAGATAACACTGATGATGTACATGCAAACCGTATAGGATGACAAGGACATGACGACGTAGTGTTGATAGACGTTACAGTCGGATCGTACGAAAGTTTTAGCCTGGGTTCCAGTCTGTCGATTTGTCACTGTTTTACTTATGGCAAAATTACATATTATCAGATGCTCAATACTGCTCAATGAATGGTCTAGTAGTAGTAGTTACGTTTATATTATCCTCGCCGCCGGCGCATCATGTGAGCGAGCATCGACTATTCGTGAAGGTTCTGTAGAGTTGCAGAATGTTGTCATGTAGTGTGATGGTTTTGAAGTATTCGATGATGGTCTCGGTGTTGAAGATATATTTATATGACTGACAAGTCAACATATAGCAACGCCTGTTCGCAGGCTACGGAAGTGTGTGCATGGTTGAATTGCGATACAAATATAAATGAAATTAATAATTAGATATATCTATAACCGACAGATCAGACTCTCGACCTGTTGGCAGTTTCTTACGGAGGTTGGTGCACCCAAGTACTGGTTAACCGTTGGAGCCTGCTCAGGAAAGGTGTTGTTAGTTAAACTGCCCGCCGGCGATATAGCCCAAATGGTACTGATGCAGGCGTAAAACCCGATATATAACATATAACTCGACCAGATATATATTATTGTTTCGAATGATCACATTGATCCGTCTGTGACAACATAAAAACCGTGCACTTTTATATTAGGCCATAATAAAATATTTCCTAGATTTTCATCCCCGCCCGCCCCCGTTTTTAGGGCCCGCCCCGATTTTTTTTATTACTATAATCTTGTCAAGTTGAATCTTGTCAAAACACCATTTTATCAGCATAAATATCGATATCCTGAAAATATAAAATAAAAAATAAAATTTCAACTCAAAAAAATTTGGATGAAAATCTAGGATTTATTTTATTATGGCCTTAAGCTTTATCGCTACACATTTTAGAATTATTGATCTTACTATTACTGCATGAGGGACGGATCTTTAGCCCATGGTAACACGCTGGACCGGTAATCCAGGGATCTGTAGCCCATGGTACCACGCTGGACCGGTAATCCAGGGATCTGTAGTCCAGTGGTAACACGCTGGACCGGTAATCCAGGGATCTGTAGCCCATGGTAACACGCGGGACCGGTAATCCAGGGATCTGTAGTCCATGGTAACACGCTGGACCGGTAATCCAGGGATCTGTAGTCCATGGTAACACGCTGGACCGGTAATCCAGGGATCTGTAGTCCATGGTAACACGCTGGACTGGTAATCCAGGGATCTGTAGTCCAGTGGTAACACGCTGGACTGGTAATCCAGGGATCTGTAGTCCAGTGGTAACACGCTGGACTGGTAATCCAGGGATCTGTAGCCCAGTGGTAACACGCTGGACTGGTAATCCAGGGATCTGTAGTCCAGTGGTAACACGCTGGACCGGTAATCCAGGGATCTGTAGTCCAGTGGTAACACGCTGGACCGGTAATCCAGGGATCTGTAGTCCAGTGGTAACACGCTGGACTGGTAATCCAGGGATCTGTAGTCCATGGTAACACGCTGGACCGGTAATCCAGGATCTGTAGTACAGTGGTAACACGCTGGACCGGTAATCCAGGGATCTGTAGTCCATGGTAACACGCTGGAACGGTAATCCAGGGATCTGTAGTCCATGGTAACACGCTGGACCGGTAATCCAGGGATCTGTAGTCCATGGTAACACGCTGGACCGGTAATCCAGGGATCTGTAGTCCATGGTAACACGCTGGACCGGTAATCCAGGGATCTGTAGTCCATGGTAACACGCTGGACTGGTAATCCAGGGATCTGTAGTCCAGTGGTAACACGCTGGACTGGTAATCCAGGGATCTGTAGTCCAGTGGTAACACGCTGGACTGGTAATCCAGGGATCTGTAGTCCAGTGGTAACAGCTGGACTGGTAATCCAGGGATCTGTAGTCCATGGTAACACGCTGGACTGGTAATCCAGGGATCTGTAGTCCAGTGGTAACACGCTGGACTGGTAATCCAGGGATCTGTAGTCCAGTGGTAACACGCTGGACCGGTAATCCAGGGATCTGTAGTCCAGTGGTAACACGCTGGACCGGTAATCCAGGGATCTGTAGTCCAGTGGTAACACGCTGGACCGGTAATCCAGGGATCTGTAGTCCAGTGGTAACACGCTGGACTGGTAATCCAGGGATCTGTAGTCCAGTGGTAACACGCTGGACTGGTAATCCAGGGATCTGTAGTCCAGTGGTAACACGCTGGACTGGTAATCCAGGGATCTGTAGTCCAGTGGTAACACGCTGGACTGGTAATCCAGGGATCTGTAGTCCAGTGGTAACACGCTGGACTGGTAATCCAGGGATCTGTAGTCCAGTGGTAACACGCGGACTGGTAATCCAGGGATCTGTAGTCCAGTGGTAACACGCTGGACTGGTAATCCAGGGATCTGTAGTCCAGTGGTAACACGCTGGACTGGTAATCCAGGGATCTGTAGTCCAGTGGTAACACGCTGGACTGGTAATCCAGGGATCTGTAGTCCAGTGGTAACACGCTGGACTGGTAATCCAGGGATCTGTAGTCCAGTGGTAACACGCTGGACTGGTAATCCAGGGATCTGTAGCCAGTGGTAACACGCTGGACTGGTAATCCAGGGATCTGTAGTCCAGTGGTAACACGCTGGACTGGTAATCCAGGGATCTGTAGCCCAGTGGTAACACGCTGGACTGGTAATCCAGGGATCTGTAGCCCAGTGGTAACACGCTGGACTGGTAATCCAGGGATCTGTAGTCCAGTGGTAACACGCTGGACTGGTAATCCAGGGATCTGTAGTCCAGTGGTAACACGCTGGACTGGTAATCCAGGGATCTGTAGCCCAGTGGTAACACGCTGGACTGGTAATCCAGGGATCTGTAGCCCAGTGGTAACACGCTGGACTGGTAATCCAGGGATCTGTAGCCCAGTGGTAACACGCTGGACTGGTAATCCAGGGATCTGTAGTCCAGTGGTAACACGCTGGACTGGTAATCCAGGGATCTGTAGTCCAGTGGTAACACGCTGGACTGGTAATCCAGGGATCTGTAGTCCAGTGGTAACACGCTGGACTGGTAATCCAGGGATCTGTAGTCCAGTGGTAACACGCTGGACTGGTAATCCAGGGATCTGTAGCCCAGTGGTAACACGCTGGACTGGTAATCCAGGGATCTGTAGCCCAGTGGTAACACGCTGGACTGGTAATCCAGGGATCTGTAGTCCAGTGGTAACACGCTGGACTGGTAATCCAGGGATCTGTAGTCCAGTGGTAACACGCTGGACTGGTAATCCAGGGATCTGTAGTCCAGTGGTAACACGCTGGACTGGTAATCCAGGGATCTGTAGTCCAGTGGTAACACGCTGGACTGGTAATCCAGGGATCTGTAGTCCAGTGGTAACACGCTGGACTGGTAATCCAGGGATCTGTAGTCCAGTGGTAACACGCTGGACTGGTAATCCAGGGATCTGTAGTCCAGTGGTAACACGCTGGACTGGTAATCCAGGGATCTGTAGTCCAGTGGTAACACGCTGGACTGGTAATCCAGGGATCTGTAGTCCAGTGGTAACACGCTGGACTGGTAATCCAGGGATCTGTAGTCCAGTGGTAACACGCTGGACTGGTAATCCAGGGATCTGTAGTCCAGTGGTAACACGCTGGACTGGTAATCCAGGGATCTGTAGTCCAGTGGTAACACGCTGGACTGGTAATCCAGGGATCTGTAGCCCAGTGGTAACACGCTGGACTGGTAATCCAGGGATCTGTAGTCCAGTGGTAACACGCTGGACTGGTAATCCAGGGATCTGTAGTCCAGTGGTAACACGCTGGACTGGTAATCCAGGGATCTGTAGTCCAGTGGTAACACGCTGGACTGGTAATCCAGGGATCTGTAGTCCAGTGGTAACACGCTGGACTGGTAATCCAGGGATCTGTAGTCCAGTGGTAACACGCTGGACTGGTAATCCAGGGATCTGTAGTCCAGTGGTAACACGCTGGACTGGTAATCCAGGGATCTGTAGTCCAGTGGTAACACGCTGGACTGGTAATCCAGGGATCTGTAGTCCAGTGGTAACACGCTGGACTGGTAATCCAGGGATCTGTAGTCCAGTGGTAACACGCTGGACTGGTAATCCAGGGATCTGTAGTCCAGTGGTAACACGCTGGACTGGTAATCCAGGGATCTGTAGTCCAGTGGTAACACGCTGGACTGGTAATCCAGGGATCTGTAGTCCAGTGGTAACACGCTGGACTGGTAATCCAGGGATCTGTAGTCCAGTGGTAACACGCTGGACTGGTAATCCAGGGATCTGTAGTATGGTAACACGCTGGACTGGTAATCCAGGGATCTGTAGTCCAGTGGTAACACGCTGGACTGGTAATCCAGGGATCTGTAGTCCAGTGGTAACACGCTGGACCGGTAATCCAGGGATCTGTAGTCCAGTGGTAACACGCTGGACTGGTAATCCAGGGATCTGTAGTCCAGTGGTAACACGCTGGACTGGTAATCCAGGGATCTGTAGTCCAGTGGTAACACGCTGGACTGGTAATCCAGGGATCTGTAGTCCAGTGGTAACACGCTGGACCGGTAATCCAGGGATCTGTAGTCCAGTGGTAACACGCTGGACTGGTAATCCAGGGATCTGTAGTCCAGTGGTAACACGCTGGACTGGTAATCCAGGGATCGCACGTTCGATCCCCCGTCTGACGGATCTGTAGTTCAGTGGTAACACGCTGGACTGGTAATCCAGGGATCGCACGTTCGATCCCCCGTCTGACGGATCTGTAGTCCAGTGGTAACACGCTGGACTGGTAATCCAGGGATCGCACGTTCGATCCCCTCTGACGGATCTGTAGTCCAGTGGTAACACGCTGGACTGGTAATCCAGGGATCGCACGTTCGATCCCCCGTCTGACGGATCTGTAGTCCAGTGGTAACACGCTGGACTGGTAATCCAGGGATCGCACGTTCGATCCCCCGTCTGACGGATCTGTAGTCCAGTGGTAACACGCTGGACTGGTAATCCAGGGATCGCACGTTCGATCCCCCGTCTGACGGATCTGTAGTCCAGTGGTAACACGCTGGACTGGTAATCCAGGATCTGTAGTCCAGTGGTAACACGCTGGACTGGTAATCCAGGGATCTGTAGTCCAGTGGTAACACGCTGGACTGGTAATCCAGGGATCTGTAGTCCAGTGGTAACACGCTGGACTGGTAATCCAGGGATCTGTAGTCCAGTGGTAACACGCTGGACTGGTAATCCAGGGATCTGTAGTCCAGTGGTAACACGCTGGACTGGTAATCCAGGGATCTGTAGTCCAGTGGTAACACGCTGGACTGGTAATCCAGGGATCTGTAGTCCAGTGGTAACACGCTGGACTGGTAATCCAGGGATCTGTAGTCCAGTGGTAACACGCTGGACTGGTAATCCAGGGATCTGTAGTCCAGTGGTAACACGCTGGACTGGTAATCCAGGGATCTGTAGTCCAGTGGTAACACGCTGGACTGGTAATCCAGGTGGTGTGTGGATCTGTAGTCCAGTGGTAACACGCTGGACTGGTAATCCAGGGATCAGCACGTTCGATCCCCCGTCTGACGGATCTGTAGTCCAGTGGTAACACGCTGGACTGGTAATCCAGGGATCGCACGTTCGATCCCCCGTCTGACGGATCTGTAGTCCAGTGGTAACACGCTGGACTGGTAATCCAGGGATCGCACGTTCGATCCCCCGTCTGACGGATCTGTAGTCCAGTGGTAACACGCTGGACTGGTAATCCAGGGATCGCACGTTCGATCCCCCGTCTGACGGATCTGTAGTCCAGTGGTAACACGCTGGACTGGTAATCCAGGATCTGTAGTCCAGTGGTAACACGCTGGACTGGTAATCCAGGGATCTGTAGTCCAGTGGTAACACGCTGGACTGGTAATCCAGGGATCTGTAGTCCAGTGGTAACACGCTGGACTGGTAATCCAGGGATCTGTAGTCCAGTGGTAACACGCTGGACTGGTAATCCAGGGATCTGTAGTCCAGTGGTAACACGCTGGACTGGTAATCCAGGGATCTGTAGTCCAGTGGTAACACGCTGGACTGGTAATCCAGGGATCTGTAGTCCAGTGGTAACACGCTGGACTGGTAATCCAGGGATCTGTAGTCCAGTGGTAACACGCTGGACTGGTAATCCAGGGATCTGTAGTCCAGTGGTAACACGCTGGACTGGTAATCCAGGGATCTGTAGTCCAGTGGTAACACGCTGGACTGGTAATCCAGGGATCGCACGTTCGATCCCCCGTCTGACGGATCTGTAGTCCAGTGGTAACACGCTGGACTGGTAATCCAGGGATCGCACGTTCGATCCCCCGTCTGACGGATCTGTAGTCCAGTGGTAACACGCTGGACTGGTAATCCAGGGATCGCACGTTCGATCCCCCGTCTGACGGATCTGTAGTCCAGTGGTAACACGCTGGACTGGTAATCCAGGGATCGCACGTTCGATCCCCCGTCTGACGGATCTGTAGTCCAGTGGTAACACGCTGGACTGGTAATCCAGGGATCGCACGTTCGATCCCCCGTCTGACGGATCTGTAGTCCAGTGGTAACACGCTGGACTGGTAATCCAGGGATCGCACGTTCGATCCCCCGTCTGACGGATCTGTAGTCCAGTGGTAACACGCTGGACTGGTAATCCAGGGATCGCACGTTCGATCCCCCGTCTGACGGATCTGTAGTCCAGTGGTAACACGCTGGACTGGTAATCCAGGGATCGCACGTTCGATCCCCCGTCTGACGGATCTGTAGTCCAGTGGTAACACGCTGGACTGGTAATCCAGGGATCGCACGTTCGATCCCCCGTCTGACGGATCTGTAGTCCAGTGGTAACACGCTGGACTGGTAATCCAGGGATCGCACGTTCGATCCCCCGTCTGACGGATCTGTAGTCCAGTGGTAACACGCTGGACTGGTAATCCAGGGATCGGTTGTGGTGGTGTGGTGGTTGGGATCGCACGTTCGATCCCCCGTCTGACGGATCTGTAGTCCAGTGGTAACACGCTGGACTGGTAATCCAGGGATCGCACGTTCGATCCCCCGTCTGACGGATCTGTAGTCCAGTGGTAACACGCTGGACTGGTAATCCAGGGATCGCACGTTCGATCCCCCGTCTGACGGATCTGTAGCCCAGTGGTAACACGCTGGACTGGTAATCCAGGGATCGCACGTTCGATCCCCCGTCTGACCATAATAAAATTAACAGTCTTTCAGATGGGACGTTAAACCGATGTCTCGTGTCGGTGCTTTACACCGTGTACGTAAAAGAACCAGAGGAGATTCTTGGAATAGGTCTCTATCTGTATCATTGCATTATCTTCCAAAATCTAAAATGACTACTCTCTTCAGCAGGCGTCGCTCATATGGGCAACCGGTAGCGACGATAAATAAACGTAAAACACACACGCATGAGGGAAGAAAATAATCCTTCACTCATTGCATTAATATACCCACTATTTCAGCTCGTAGACGTCTAAATGTGCCTATACTTATTTCTAAAAGGATATAAACTTTACCTCTAACTTAAAGGTAAGTGCACAGTTTCATGTTGGTGTCAGTATTTATTGTTTATGTTGTAATTGGAGTGACAAATGTGTCTGCCAATTGCTAATAAAGATTGAAGTTTGTATTAACCTGAATGGTAAGTAATAGAACAACACCAATCCTCAACTACATATACCTCTGCGATGCCGATAATTTACATAATTTACATCAATTACACGCGCACGTGATAGCAATTGTTTCATTTACAATACATATAACTCAACTCGTGTCTACATAACAAGTATTGCCTGAACTGTTTCTAATTGTCCGTAAATCCACACTGTCTATTCTCTCTTCATCGTGGCAATGGAATCCAACCGGAAGAAAGTCTCGACAAGGATGTAAGGATGTGCTTTGCTATGGAGCGGAAAGTAATTGTATATACTTACCTTATTGACGTTGTGCTTACCAGGCCCGTAGCCACACTGAGGCACGCTGAGGCAGTTGCCTCGGTTAAAATGTCCCAAGGAAATAATAACAAAACGAAAATTAATATTAAATAAATAAAATGCAATCATATCCCTTGGCTGTATACAATGGTGACTGCTAGAGAGCTGAAAGGTCAGTACATAATTATACGTCTAAACTCATTAAATCAGAAAACGCAGGAAATCGCTTCTATACACCAACAATTTTAAGGGGGAACATGCTACAGGACCACCTTAGATTTCCTCGGTTGAAAGTTGCCTCGGTACTGCTATGCATCTGTTTCTGTTGATTATCTCCGATGCCGTGTTGCTGGTGAGCACTGAAAGACGTATCTGCTTGATTAGTGAGTTAACAGAAAATCAGAAAACCCAGGAAATCGCTTCTATATCCCAACAAGTTTAAGGGGAACATGCCTCCGGATCCCCCCCCTAGATAGCCTCTGATGAAAAGTGCCTCTGGCTACGGTACTGCTTACATCTAAATTAAATACTGTTGTGCAGCTGTATGAAAGGAAACGTAGATATGGAAACCTCATGTCTGTAATAGAGCGGTTCCTGTGTATCTCAATGTACTTCCACAGACATTACAATTGGTTAGCACGGTTTTCTCGAACTTGATTGAAAAAAGTTCTAAAATAGTAATGAACATAGCTTCACTTTGTACTTGTTTGCTTTGTCTTAATGAAACGCATTGTTGACAAGTTGAGATATTTGCTCACTCACGCATATTGACTACTGGTTAGATTATGTTCCCCAAGATTACATTTCTCTAGGAAACTGTCTGATGATATAAGGGTCGTATTAATAGAACAGCAGAAACCCAATCAAATACGCTACAAACTAAATTTGGTTGCGCAAAGTTCGAGCACTTTTTTCGATCGCGTTTTAAGGATTATTTTCAGTCAAACTTACTCGAAATACCAATTAGAATTCAATTGCCGTGTGTGGTGTTACGGGACGAATTAGTTTGTATTAAGATACCATTCCTGCCTAGAGACAGCTTTTAGCCTTTCCCTGTGGTGATCTCTTGATGCATGTTTAACTGAATTATACATACAAATGAAACAGTTGTAATGTGAAAGAGTGGTTTTATTTTCCATTCAAATTATTTAAGAAATAATAAGTATCAACAGTGGTATATCGCAGAATAACCATCGTTTGAAGTTCTTATGCGTAAAATATATCACCATATCATCATCATATAAGTTCGGCCTTCGTGATATACAATACAATTTACCATCCAGAGACGCGTTGAGATGGGGGGGGGTAATTTCATCCGAAAAAGTAAATACAATATATCACTTATGCAGAGATATTCCACACACTAATTGGTCTCAATACTCTGATGGATTGTCTGGCATACTGTATTAAATTGTAATAAACACTGTTATGGTCTGTTGTGGCCCTCAGTTATTCATATGGCCCTCAATCCTCCTTATGGCCGTCAAGTCTCCCTAGGTTCCTCGCCCCTTTAATGCCCCACAGTTCACGTTAGACACTGTGGAATGTATTTCATCTATGACACAAACACGAGATAAATTAAAACAATGGGAATACAAATTACTGATGGAAGAGGGGTATCTAATAGTGCGCGTGCATTGATGAATGGGTTCTAATTGCTTTTATCTAAGATTGATTATGTTTATGTGCCTTAGAGACGACCTATTGCATAAACCACACGTGCATCAGGCATGTCATATAACCATAGATCACCGTCTCATTGTAAACTACCTAACCACGTTATGTATGCACACATGAGGAAACCTGTACTTTCTATAAATACTTGTTCAAACTAAATTGTGTGTTTATTGCATTAGGCATTTTTGTTCAGAAATAATGATGGAAAATACCGGAAATATTGCTATAACAGTTAACATTATCTGAAACAGCATGCACTGAGAACAATCTGACACTTAGGGGCCTGTCTTGGGGCCGGTTTCTAGAAATGATCATAGATAAGACCCATCGTAAGTAAGTATATGTGCATATGATTAGCTCTTTAAAAGCCATTACATAGTTATACTCTTAATGTCCTGTTTACTGAGATTACATAAACTAACGAACAGCATTACATAACATATGTTGTCCGATTAGCGCAGCGATGAGCGCGCTCGCTTCTCACCAATGCAACCCGGGTTCGATCCTCAGACCGGGAAGTATGTGAAATGGTACGGTGGTCGCCATATCGGACAGGTGGCTTGTCGGGTACTCCGGTTTCCTCCCACACGAATGACCACTTGCTTCTCACTCCTTGTTAAATAAATAAAGTTTAGACCATAACAGATACAAACACGCAATAGCACAAATATAGTTTACACAATGGAACAAAATCAATGGCAAATATATATATATATAACTCCGATATTTAATACTGCTCTAAAACAATGATAACACAAAGTAGAAAATAATACCATTGCACACTGATTAAGAATTGATTATATGAAATCTAATTTCGCCTTGGTATTGTGTGCAACTTCCACAATGACTATACTGTCGTCATATCATGATGTCCGCGTCCACAAAGTAGCCAGTTAGTACTTAGTGGATGTTATGTTCTTGTATCATGGAATAAGGTACTCTTATTTGCTTTTCCAAATTACATACATCTCATTTGCAATAGTATCAGTATCACAAAATGGACAAATCATAGATTCATCTGGCAAACCTTCATACCAGCCCGTTGTCTCTATGCTAATAGGTGCGACACCTAGTCGAAATTTACAAAAAGCAGAACAATGTAATACAATTTTGCAATGTTCTTATTCTCTGCATTCATGTTTAAGCAATATGCCCCCGCGACCAGAAAAACCTATGATAGTGTTTATCAACAGTTTACATACATTATCGTATGCTTTGACCTCTACATTATGTGCGAATGAACGAGATATAGGATTAGCAAAGCTAGTGTATATAGGACACGCATTAACATCATAATGGCTATTAACATTCAAATTCCAATTTCTACATGAGCTTTACTATGTGCACAGAGTGCCACTCGTTTGTGTATATTTACTACCAGTATGCACATATGTGTATTTAAACAACGTGTTATTGATAATTTTATACAAACTTGGCGTACCAATATATTAAGAAAGTAACGTACTCGACTTGCATACTAATTGTAGACATAATTTTTAACTATGAAGCATACCTGGATATATTACCGTCTAACTGAAGACTAGTTCTGACTCGAATGAGGACTTCTTTCTGCCCATTCGCTTACAATACATACAGGTAGATTCGCTAATAATAGAGTACAGAGAAATGAAAGATATTGTGCTGTCAGTGTTGCAATGTTAGCGACATTGAAGATGAGTATCATTTTGTTTTAATTTGTCCGTGTTATTCAGCATTGAGGAAATAACTCATTAACAAGAACTATTACATGAGACCAAGCATGTATAAATTGTGTATGTTAATAAACATTTATAATAGAACGGTGTTTTTAAGCTTGGCTCGTTTTCTTAAGAATGCTTTAAACCATAATAATTCCATACTGAATGCTTTATCTTCTTAATTACATAAAACACCAACTAGAATGCTCATCCTCTGTATAGTTAAATATACTACAGTACCAATAGGACAGCTGTACTGATCACTTGTTTATTTGTATATAATTGTTTGTATATACTATGACTATGTACTTTGTATACGTCATGAATAAACCTATGTTCTGTTCTGTTCTATGATATGCAAAGTGCGAGATAACTCGGTAATTGTTATAAAAGTATGGAGACAATTATACAATAAACTAAATTATCTCAGCATAACAATACTTAATGATAACACAATTAATTGGTTGTGTTTGTCTTTATAATAACTGAAAGCGTAATGCACGTGCGTTTGTGTAAATTATGTATTTCTGTGTGCATGCTTTATTGCTGTAAACAGTTCTTGGCATAGTTCTCGGGAAGGGAAATCAGCTATAATACTGTATCGTGGTATAATATCACTGTGCTTTCTGTCTCGCATAAATCGGTTATGTAAACCTAATCTACGTTTACAGTCAAACCTGTGTTAGTTGTCACCTCTATTAAGCAGTCAACCTGCATTAAGCAGCCAGTTTTCAGATTCCAAATATGTTGTGTTATTGTACATTTAACCTCTATTAAGCAGCCACCTGTGCTAAACAGCCACTTTCTGTTATTCCCTTGGCTGGCTGCTTAAGACAGGTTTGACTGTATTTCCTAATTAATTACACTGTCGTATATCAGTGTTTGTGAAATTGTGTATGGTTGCAGTGTAATGTACGAAACATTGCCATATTTTATTATTGTACAAAACAGTGCAATATTTTATTATTGTACAAAACATTGCCATATTTTATTATTGTACAAAACAGGGCAATATTTTATTATTGTACAAAACAGTGCCATATTTTATTATTGTACAAAACAGTGCAATATTTTATTATTGCACAAAACAGTGCAATGTGTTATTATTGTACAATCATGATCGAGTGTTCCAAACCATTTGCATTGTCATGCTATGGTTTTGCACGTATGTTTTGTATGCTCAATCATGATGAATGCAATAACATGTGCTCAAACTGATCACGACACACATGAAAGTACTATATAACATGTGCTCAAACTGATCACGACACACATGCAAGTACTATATAACATGTGCTCAAACTGATCACGACACACATGCAAGTACTATATAACACGTGCTCAAACTGATCACGACACACATGCAAGTACTATATAACATGTGCTCAAACTGATCACGACACACATGACAGTACTATATAACATGTACTCAAACTGATCACGACACACATGACAGTACTATATAACATGTGCTCAAACTGATCACGACACACATGCAAGTACTATATAACATGTACTCAAACTGATCACGACACACATGACAGTACTATATAACATGTGCTCAAACTGATCACGACACACATGACAGTACTATATAATATGTGATCAAACTGATCACGACACACATGACAGTACTATATAACATGTGCTCAAACTGATCACGACACACATGACAGTACTATATAATATGTGATCAAACTGATCACGACACACATGACAGTACTATATAACATGTACTCAAACTGATCACGACACACATGACAGTACTATATATAACATGTGCTCAAACTGATTACGACACACATGACAGTACTATATATAACATGTGCTCAAACTGATCACGACACACATGACAGTACTATATATAACATGTGCTCAAACTGATTACGACACACATGCAAGTACTATATAACATGTGCTCAAACTGATCACGACACACGTGAAAGTACTATATAACACGTGCTATTTTGACATTCTCCTTACTCTATTGTTGCGAATAATTGCCACATTTTCTATCGGAGGAAATGACACGAGACCCACCCATATGCAAACAGCTACGACAACCTTGTACACGTAAACCTGTGTTCGTTTGTAATATTGACAGTAATTGTATAATGGAAGTCTCGTGATAGTGCAGTGGTAGCACGTTCGCTTCAGGTGTGAAAAGACCGGAGCTCGCGCGCCGCTGGAACCGTTACGATGTTGCTCTTAGGCAAGGCATTTAAATTCCACATGATTCTTCTCTCTCCCTCGTGGCGATGGAGTCCATCAGGAATGAAGTATCGAGCGTGGTTAATATAAGCTGTAATAACTTGTTTCGCAATCGACCGAAATTGCGCATAAACTATTAGATTGTATTATAGCTCATTTTAACGCTAATTTCCCATAGACTAAGCGTGTACTAGTTTAACCTGTCAAGACAGATTTCATAGTTCGCCTTATCATTTGGAATGTAACACAAGGAACATAACTCAACATGGATTAACTGAATTGCAAGCACTACATTGGCGTATGGCGACAACTGTTATTATTTTTCTAAGAGATTCAACTTAGAGGAGCATAATTATATAAGATTCTGTCTTTCATTCTAATCCTTCTGTATTTTGATTTTGTGTGATGTATGCATTGTTCAATATGTATTATATTGGGAAATACAATATGTTTAAACTAACTTAGTAGAAGCACTGTAAAGGTTTTATGTCAGGCTATATAACATCAGCAACATTTGACAATTTATGATTCAGTTCATGTACTAATAAATAATAATAGTTCTCCCTACCCCCTCACTGTCACGCGTCCAATGTGTCATTTAGGCACCATTTTGCACACATGCACAAACATTCTTGCCACATTCTGCCCCAAATAGTTGTAAGTTGAGCACCCAGACGAAGTACCGGTTGTGAAGGAAAGTGGGCATATATCAGCTTGTTTTTGCGCAAAATTGCATCACATTACCATTTCCAATGATAAAATGATACTCATAAAAACACACAGTCTGCCATTTGCATTGTTCCGTGAATTGTAATAAAGTTACCACAAGTCAAATATTCGCATTTGCTGCACATTTTCTATGCATCTACCAAGTTATGTATATACAGAAGGCAGTGTCATTATTAAGTGTAAGAATTAAACTATGTGTGAAACTAGCATACTGTATTTGTTATTAAATCGACCAGGGACCAACCAACATACGAACATTACATTCACAACAGTTGACTATTTCAAGTACTCATACTTTCCGAGAACAGCTGTTCAATGGAACATACTGTCACCTCATGTATTCAGCGCTGACTCTATCACAGAATTTAAGTCAGCGCTGGCTGCATCGATGCTGAAGCCATAACAGAACACACTTGTATTTATCTTGTTCTTAACAACTACTAACCTTTCTATGCACACTTCTAGTATATGTACATAGTGTAGGCTTAATGGCTTTTAAGGTTTAAGGTGTTAGGTTTTTGCACCTGTTTTTATCACACTACCAATGTCCTCTTTGGTGGAATTATAGTAGCTGAGGAGGCCTGGTAGCTCACTTTTTTTCTAAACGCCCACGCATGGCCATAATAGCTCAATTATTGCTGACTGTTAGCCATTAACAGAGAAGACGAAACGCATCCTGTGCCACTTAACGAAGCCGCGGTTAGATATAATACACTGAATGTTACAGTCCAGTGTGTGTGTGACATGGATATTGGGAACCCAAGAAACAAATTGTCACAGATTGTCTCTTGTGACATTTTGTTTCACAGGTTGACAATATCCATGTCACACACAGACACTGTCGTGTACTATTTATAGATTATCACTGAGGAGTAGCACAGAGCCCATGGGAACCATAGCGTATTTTACAACATGCTATATTTGTCCAAACTCTATGTAACTTGCAACTACAGTCAACCCTGTGTTAGTGGTCACCTCTATTAAGCAGCCAACCTGCAGTAAGCAGTCATTTTTCAGATTCCCAACATGTTTCTTTCTAATACATTTGACCTCTATTAAGCAACCACCTGTGCTAAGCAGCCAGTTTCTGTGATTCCAATGGCTGGCTGCGTAATACATTAGTAATTTTAGATTGTGGAAGATAATGCACTAATACAGACAGAGACCAATTCCAGAGTATCATATGGTTCCTTTATGTGCACAGTGTAAAGCACCGACACGAGACATCAGTTTTTAGAGTTCCATCCGACATATTGCTGTATGTGCGACATTTGGAGTGATTGTTGAAGCAGATACGAGAGACATAGCGAAATGCCAAGTATCCGCAAATGTGCAAATCGCAGAAATATGAGCATTGATTACTGCAAGTAGATACTAATTGCTTGCGTGAATTGGTCTATTTCGTGTGCCTTTGTGTTTTCGTTTATTTATCGTCGCTACCGGTTGCCCAAATGAGCGACGCCTCCTGAAGAAATTAGTTATTTTAGATTTTTGAAGGATAGTGCAATGATACAGACAGGGACCCATTCCAGAATCTCCTCTGGTTCTTTTACGTGTCCGGACACGAGACTTCGGTTTAAAGTCCCATCTTGGAGAGATCCACAATTTATGTAATTTGTAACATTTTTTGTGTTATACATGTAAATTTATTGGAATAAATACTGTTTAAACCAAAATCCCATCTATTAGGGTCGGACGGGGGATCGAACCTGCGATCCCTGGATTACCAGTCCAGCGTGTTAACCACTGGACTACATATCCGTCTGTGATATACTTCGTTACAGAAGATGTGCATACTCCATTTGGCGGTGATTGTACTTTTTGTGTTGATATTTTAGAAGATGAATGCATATATTTCAGTTCAGTTTAGACGCTGTGTATATAAATGTAAATGTGGGCTAATGTTGATTGGTGTGCATGCTTTTAATGGCTCCATTTAAGGTGATATTAATAAATGATTACGACTAGTGATACTAACACATATACATGTACTGATAATTTAGCATCTTCAACGAGAGACATATGTGAGTTACTGCCCCTGAATAATCCCTAGAAGTAGATGGGTCCTATTAATTGGACTCCTCTGTTTTTATCGATGTTTCATTTGCGCAATATCCTATCAATTTGTATCCACTTTCTCATCTTATTATTAGTAAATTACTAAATCTCGACATATATCCTTCATTATATACAAAGGGTACTTATATGTAAAAATGCGTTATAAATTAATTAACATGATGTTGATAAAATAACATTTAGCATACCTCAACATCTGGTTATGGAACAGCATAATTATTAAAAACAAATGATTCCAACTTAAAGGACCAATATACATTTCGGTTTAAATTGACCTTTAGCTACCAAGGGAAGTAACAGAACAGCCAGTGATGAATATCATTGTGAAAGGTAAATTTGAATCATTATGAAACTGAAACTGCATAGCAGAACTCAAATCCACACATAACCATGGTGATTGATTAACTACCGGTACGTATATTACGTTACTGTAACGTTTGCTCAGATCTTCTAACATAACCAATCATTCTAAGACATTTAGCGAGGCAGATTGAATACCGGTACGTATATTACGTTACTGGAAAGTGTGCTCAGATCTCCTAGCATAACCAATAATTCTAAGACATTTAACAAGACAGATTGAATACCGGTACGTATATTACGTTACTGTAACGTTTGCTCAGATCTTCTAACATAACCAATCATTCTAAGACATTTGGCAAGACAGATTGAATACCAGTACGTATATTACGTTACCGTAACGTTTGCTCAGATCTTCTAACATAACCAATAATTCTAAGACATTTAGCAAGACAGATTGAATACCAGTACGTATATTACGTTGCTGTAACGTTTGCTCAGATCTTCTAACATAACCAATCATTCTAAGACATTTAACAAGACAGATTGAATGCCGGTACGTATATTGCGCTATTGGAACGTGTGCTCAGATCTTCTGACATAACCAATCATTCTAAGACATATCAGCGAGGCAGATTGAATGCCGGTACGTATATTACGCTACTAGAAAGTGTGCTCAGATCTCCTAGCATAACCAATCATTCTAAGACATATCAGCGAGGCAGATTGAATGCCGGTACGTATAAGTTATGACGTTACTGGAAAGTGTGCTCAGATCTCCTAGCATAACCAAAAATTCTAAGACATATCAGCGAGGTAGATCGAATGCCGGTACGTATAAGTTACAACGTTACTGGAACGTGTGCTCAGATCTCCTAACATAACCAACAAGACATTTAACAGAGGCAGAAACAAAAATAAGCGGATCGGTAAAGAAAACAATAGAACGATGTTTAGCAAACATGTCAAACACTTAACAGGATATACAAACTGCGCTAAATCAGCATCGACTATTATCAGGCACGTAGCTCCTATAAGGCATTGGATGACTGGCCTGCAGGTTGCCACAGAAAATGAATAATCAAAACATATGCCAAACATGCACTAAAACGTGGAGTTGGTATTAGCATGTATGTATCGCATAGAATCAACACCAACGATAACATATCTCATAATATAAGGCGACCTTGTATTTGTGTAGACTAGGTCAATGTGCCATTTCATCTCTGTGTATATCAATTTTATATTCAATTATGTAATATTGTGAAAATTTAATATACATCGACATTTTAACATCTAAGCTTAACAACATAGCAATGAACTGCATTAAAATACACCAGAGTGCACAACCGACCTTCTACGATTCAAAATGTTCATGAGCCTACACGCCCCCATACCCCTCCATACCCCATACCATCACTGTACCTCCTGCGACTGCCTCCGTGGGCGAGTGATTACGGTCACACTATCATCATTGATGGTCACTGGTTATAGCCACTCTCATGCCGTGTCTCTTTATATGAAAGAGTTGGTAGTTTCTTACGGAGGTACACAAAGTACTGGTTAACCGCTGAAGCACAGGAACGGTGGTGTTAGGTAAACTGACCGCCGGCGGTATAGCCCAACATGGTTTTGATGAAGGCGTAAAAACCCGAACAAACAAACTATACCGTCGGTGCCTAGTCCGGACGACACATTCAAAATGACTAGCTACGCCCCTGATCGGTGTTATGCTACCATGCAATTCATATGAAATTGATGGTTTATATCGCTTAGAAATGTCTCATTAAGCATTACCTGTAACTGGTAAAGCATTAACGTTGTTGCAATTTCAAATTAGAAAATAATATTTATTGTTGTGGAAAACAGATGGCTCCAGGTATCCTGGGAACTTTAGGAATGAACTTCTTTAATGACAAGGAAAGAAATATAAAAAATAACCTAGAACAAAAACTACTAGAGTTCAGAAATTGTTTAAAACAGTGGCAACATAGAAAGCTAACTTTAATGGGAAAAGTTATGATAATAAAAACTTTTGCTTTACCAAAGCTTGTATATCCGTTCACTGTGCTCCCTAACCCTGAACCTGAAGTCATAACAGCGATCATGAAATCAATATATTGTTTTATTTGGGATAATAAACCAGATAAAATAAAAAGAAACGTACTGATACAAAATTTTGAAAAAGGAGGATTAAAGCTTACGGATGTAAGAACATGTTTGTATTCAATAAAAGCATGCTGGGTAAAATGAATACTGAATACTCAAAACAAAGGACTTTGGAGAATATTTTATGATAAAATTCTAAATAGGTATGGAGGTGATTTTATATTTGAATGTAATTTATCTACAAGGGATATTTCGGATATTTGTGGTAACAACTATTTCCTAAAGGATGTATTGACAGCATGGTTTAAAGTAGTCTCTGACTTCAATAAACAGTCAAAACATGATGGAATTAATGAACAGACTTGGTTCGATAAAGGTATACGCTTTATAGAACAACTTTTTGACTTTCGAACTAATAAGTTTTTAACCTTCAGTGAAGCAAAAAATATATTTAATATGGAGGAGCGTGACTTTCTAAAATACCACCAGGTCATAAGCAATATACCATCTAACATAAAATCGAATTTATAATGCAAAACAGAAAAGAAACTATTGTTCAAAAAGTAAAAAACTGTAAGAACACAAATCAATTACTATACAAAATACAAATGGATAATATGAATAGGGAAACATTAAAATCTGAAGACAAATGGTCAATGCTCCTACATGAGCGAAATCTCCCATGGAAAAATATCTATAGTGTTCCACTCGCGGCAACTATAGATACAACGCTAAGATGTTTTCAATATAAATTGTTAATGCGGTTGATGCCAACAAATAAATATTTGTATAAATGCAAGTTAAGTACTACAAACCTGTGCGACTTTTGTAATATGCATGTTGAAAGTATTGAGCATATTTTCTGGGAATGCCCACCTATACAACATTTTTGGAAAAGACTAAGTGATCTATTAAAATCAAAAGGATTGTGTGTCGAGTTCAATTTTAAAGATATATGTTTTGGTAAAATAGATAGAAAAGGAAATGATACCATTGTAACAAATTTCATAATAATTTTAAGCAAATTTTATATTATACGAATGAAATACAGAAATTTAACACCCTGTATTGCACATTTTTATAAGTATTTAAGCTTAAGAATAACTTTAGAAAGGGAAATCGCACTAATGAATGATAAATTAGAAAAACACAACATAAAGTGGTCTAGATTTATTTGAACATATTGTTTTCTAAGACAACTGTTACAAATGAATCTTTCAGATGGAAACGATCAACCCCCCCCCCCCCCATTTTTTAGTTCTCTCTTTTCCCCATTTCTACATCACTCTCCAAAACAAAACAATACCTATTATAAACATAAAATGCGAATATGCATGATATAAACAAGTTATCATAATAATACTGTAAAAGTATTGACCTTGCATCAAATATGTGAATGTATAACTATTCATGTCAATTGTATATATATAGCGATATCACGTATATGTATGTTGTACATTATATGTCTATAACTGGAAATAAAAGGGGTTACCCGCTAGGGGCCTCAAAATGAAAAAAAAAGGTAGCCTGGGAACAGGCGTCGATATAGTTGCCTGGTCAGACAAATACATTTATTTTAAGACCAATATCATTATTTGGGAGGTCCCGTATTGAGTTTCTGATAATATCAACGTCATTTTTCCAGAAGCTTAAAAGTGAAAGATCGACAGACTAGAACACAGGCTAGGCTCCACGCTGCAGACGTTTAGTCCATGATTTCGGATAAGCACGATTAGACATAACTAAAATACTTAATACGCACTCTGGAAAATAAGTTCTGAATGTGGATCATTCGAAGGCCCTCCACATAATCTTTTACCCATTCAGCACCAACTAACTGACATTGACTGGTGCATTACATTGTTACAACAATACATTAATAATAACATTGCATTTGGACAAGTTCATTTATCAAAATGAGTAATTTTGTCTAAAAATAGTAATAGCAAAACTAGCAATACGTGCAGATCGTGATGAGACGGCTCATCTGGATCTACACTTTGTTTAAGTCTACTTAGAGGTTTGTAGTGTTGAAATGGTTAAACAGCACCGATGTATTGTATACCCCCCCCCACAATGAACGCAACACATGTCCTTAAATACTCTGTTTCGTAGAACCCGACTGTAAGGCATGTTAACAAACCATCATGAGTAACGCTATCAGTTAAACTGTTTTCATCTGATTCCATTAGCAGTGTACAAGCATTGCATTGATTTTGGAGATATCTAATAATTTATTGCTATGTTTGCTATAATGTGTATTTGTATCATTTCCGTTTATTTCTAAATGGAATATCTACTGTTCAATACACAACGAGATACGTTACTGGTTTTTCTATTACCTCCCTTTACAGATAAAGTCCGATTTATCCCGAAATGTATATCGGTCATTTTAGTTGGATTACCTTTGTTTTTACCGTTGTTTCTAACCATATTTTGCAGTTTGATAAATGTAATTTAAGCGCAATCACGTTAATTCGCTGAGAACCATTTTTACAGTTAAATATCCATTGGATATGCTGTAGGATATCTGTCGAGGTTTAATAAGAAACGTATTCCTATAACTATATGCTCACGGTCAGTATTCCCTTAATATATATGTGTACGGCAGGACAGTCTGTGAACGAATATTCTAATGCAAGCGCCATATACCACTTCTTCCACCAATGTCTGACGTCAGACTACATACGCCATACTACATACGACTAGCTAATACACTTTCTGATTCATAGGAAAATAATTAATCAGAGTTTAGCAACAGGTTATTATTAAAGCGACATGACATGGCAAAAAGCAAACAAAACTCAGTTATGTATGAATAGCATTGCCACTACAAAGTATTTCGAACACTAAGTCACAATCAATAATTAGTGGTTTTGAGGTCTATAAGTGTGCACACGTGATATACCGGTCAGCCACGCTCCTGAATTGACGCCTTGTTTATTATTGGAGTATATACTAAACGCATGATACTGTCGTTTAGAGACAAATTTCTAAAAAACATATTATGTGCAGGCACAAATGAGAGATATAACGGTAAATATGTACCATAAATGTTGTTATATACCGTTGTATTACCCATAAATGTTGATCATATTTACATTATTGTATTATGTCAACAAACGTCGTATACGTTGAAATACTATAATTCTTTGGTAAATGTTTGGAAACAAATTGTACCATTTAATAGGAAATTACTTTCTGTTGAAATTTTTTGTAACAGATGAACTATCGCTTTAAAACGTAGTAATTAAATGCGTATTTACTGGTAAATCTAGACTATGCATCATTTGGTTCCCAGCCATATTAAAATAGATAGTGTCGTTAACATCGCCGCTGTAAGCTCTAACAGTTGTGCACCGGATTGATAAATTGCATCTACCTATTTGTCATCATATCACTTAATCGACTGTCACGCCGGTATACATCAATGTGTTCAATGCAACCTGCTATGTCTTCACTGTAACCTGCAATCTACTTGCTGGTAATTCTGTTATCATAGTTTGGTGCATGTAGCTGCACAGCTCGGGTAATCTGGTTTCTTTATTGTGTTTGTTATTGGGGTTTAACGTTGCACCATCAACTTAGGTCGTATGGCGACTCTCCAGATAGTATTGGCAGAGGAACACCCCACCCCCATTTGGGAGTTTCATCGAACAGTTTTTCAGACACAGACAAACATCCTGGTAGAACCACCTACATTCCGCAATACAGCCGTTATCTATGTGACACAAGTACACAAATACGTTGCACTAAAATTCTGATACATTTGTGTATACATATTTATTCTAACTAGATTGCGAAACAAGTTCTTACAACTTATATTAATCACTATGGTATATACCTCATTCCTGGTGGAATTCATCGAGGGAGTGACAATAGTCAACGTGGAATCTAAATGCATTGCCCAAGGGCACACTCGTAACGGCTCCAGCGGGTTCGAACTCCGGGCATTTTCGCACCTGAATCAAAGGCGCTACCACAGCGCTATCACCACTTTCACGATTGATATATTATATCATTTTTGGTATCTGGTCGCTTTGGAAGGTTATATTGCAAACCTAGAAAAACAACGTTTAAAAATGAAAATGTAAGTGTTATGGAGAGCAGCTTAATAAGCTATAAACTCTCGATTAAATCCATTTTCATTGTGTATTCAATTTTACACAAATTTATTTTAGCTCGATTGCGAAACAAGTAGTTCTTCAACTTATATTAATCACTCTCGAGACCTCATTCCTGATGGAATCCATTGCCACGAGGGAGAGAGAAGAGGCAACGTGGAATTTAAATGCCATGCCTAAGGGCACAATCGTAACGGCTCCAGTGGGGCTCGAACTCCGGACCTTTCGCACCTGAAGCGAACGCGCATCCACTGCGCTATCACGACTTCCTGTGTATACAATTGATATGCACTGTACATTATGAATGAATAAATATGTTTAAACCAATGTTGGCGCTCAAGTCAAACATGACATATAGTTACTATTATATATTAAAGAAATAACATTTGTCTTTCGGTTATGTATTGGCGAATAAAACATGGTTTGGAGTTCTTACGCGTAGAAATTAATCATGCAAGCCGTAGGCTTAGCGGGTTAATCCATGCGCTCAGAATGACAAATCATCTTTTATTAGGCTGTAAATAACGCAAATACAAATAGTATTTCGATTCTAACATGACCTGAATATCTGAATATCTGAAAAGTGCAAACATCGTTGTTGTTATGTTTTAGTGTTCGTAATGTTTGACGTCACTCGCTAAAGAAGGATTTATTGCAGATTTAAACGCGGTTAATTCATTCTTTCCTTATATAGACTAAAATGTCGAGAATATAATTGTGCAATAACTTGTTTCGCAATCGAGCTAAATGACTATGTGTATTAACTATGCAAAAAGAGAGATCGTAGCATTTCCATATTACGTTGATAGAAATACGCTGCTTGCAGTGCTGTGTGAATATTTGGCATGTTTGGAGATGCACGTGCAAATCACCATATGTATAATATCGTTATTTAATATTTAAATACACCTATGCATGCTACATCTGCCTGTTACTGTATGAAACTATGAACAACTCTGAACGTGCGGCTAGTGCATACATATGTTTGTCCTATGGAAGCACACTGGGCTCTGCTATTGTAGGATCCGACGGTATGTTTTTGAATTTCAACATAATGTTGGTCTTTAATTCGAGACAACTATTACTATAATTATAAAAGTATGTAATATTTAAGCATAGTTAAAACTGTATGCATTTCCACAGACGGATAAGTAGTCCAGTGGTAGCACGTTGGACTGGTAATCCAGGGATCGCAGGTTCGAACCCCCGTCTGACCCTAATAAAATTAACAGTCTTTCAGATGGGACGTTAAACCGAGGTCTCGTGTCGGTGCTTTACACCGTGCACGTAAAAGAACCAGAGGCGATTCTGGAATGGGTCTCTGTCTGTATCATGCACTATCCTCCAAAATCTAAAATAAATAATCTCTTCAGGAGACATCACTCATATGGGCAACCGGTAGCGACGATAAATAAACGTAAAAACACAATATGCATTGTTTTAGCTTCCATAGAAGTTCTTATACCCCCCACACTAGCGGCGTAAGGACACACTTCATGTAATCGGCCAAATGTTGCTCTCGTACAACCGTAGTACTAGTACATAGCTTCCATAGAAGTTCTTATACCCTCCCACACTAGCGGCGTAAGGACACACTTCAGGACTTCGGCCAAATGTTGCTCTTGCACAATCGTAGTACTAGTACATAGCTTCCATAGAAGTTCTTATACCCTCCCACACTAGCGGCGTAAGGACACACTTCAGGTAATCGGCCAAATGTTGCTCTCGTACAATCGTAGTACTAGTATATAGCGATGTTAGGGATGAAGGGAGATCACCCTTCAGAAGTTTCGCCCTCAAAAACATCCGATTATGGTTGTAAAACAACAAACAAATTGCTTATTAAATACATAGTAAAACAACATACAATCTGATCATTTATATTTCCAATATTTCGTTTCTTCTGATACCACATCCACTGTGAAGAGGTATTCAAACCAAACTGAAAAACAGGAAAAATATCACAAATGTAATGTTCAGCATGGACAGTGCTCATCTGTGAACAACGTAAATCAAATAAAGTTTCGACAACAACAGTCGTTAGTGCCCAAAAGGATGCTGCTACCGATGGAAACCCAAACATATAAAAATACATCTATATTCTTGACACAGACTTCTCCGAGTTATTCCCGGGGAAATTAGATATACGTATCTGTATAATCGCAGGGAATTGTGCCGCTATTGCCGTGTGTTTGCAAAGGAAATTGCAATTCCTTTTGCGATTGGAACTGATTAGCTAGCAAGACAATTTATCCCTTATAAATAGATAACATTTGATAGTAAATTACAATTTGTTATTTACTCTTGATTAAAATACAGCCATGCAGGTTACATCGGCCCATAATAACCTGCATTAAAACACTATTATAACGTCATACCTTTGTAATTGCAGTCCATTATTATTAATATTGGACTGTTGTCAAAAGGCCAGAGTATAATACTAAATACTAAGCGCATATGAACGAAATTATCAATTTTAATTAGTAGGATCTTGTTATATAAGTGTGTGCTTTAAGTAATATATAAGCCTGATACGGATTCAATATGTAAAATATAGGTATTGTCTCCGGCGATACGCGCGTCATACAGTCCAATAGTTAACATATTGGATAGATACAAGATACAAAATTTATTTTGAGTCAGTTTGAGTGATTTAACAATGAACATTACGTTTACGGCTTATATCCTATACTTAAAGGTCTTATAAAGAAGCTAATCTATTAATTGGCTACATTAACGGATTAAGTATAGGTGAATTCATGTTTTGTCGTGTTTATTGGAGAGTATATGGTGCTTAATAACGCACACATTGAATAAAGCCCTGAATGGGTTTTATGTTAAATGTATGCGCTCTTAGGCATCGCTTACACTCCAATAAACACAACAAACATGATTGTAATCCTAATAATTCCAAGAAACCGTCCATCCCCAAAACAAATATAATCTAAAAATAATAATACCTGAATGAATTTGCGCCACGCGTATGAATACACTAGTTTTTATTTATTGTTGTTTCTGTTCTTCTTGCTGCGGTCAGTGGCAAAACAGTATTTTTATATAAAAGACACAACACCAACTAATCTAAATTTGCTTGGCCTGTATAAAGCACATGTTGCCATGACGTCACACGGAGAAAAAGTGTGGGAATTTGGTATATTTAGGCCGAGTTTTTCATACATTCCATGATTGTTGGTGCCAATATAGGTGGTTTATTGGATGTGTGATATGATACAAAACAATAATATATATATTTCCACTTTATTGACCTTAAACTGTTGGTATTTATTGGAAGAACTGTGAACTAATGATATTTTACTACATGAATCTGGCAGTGAATACGCCGTCATGTTTGATTACAACATAACATGTCAAAAGTAGTCCGTCTTCTTCTTCTATCCGGAGGTTTATTGAAATGTAACGTTAACACTCGGTATGAACCAATCAAATTGCATCGAATTATCGATATTGGAATTATATTGGAATGAAATACGTGACGTCACTAATCAAGTATGACTATGACATAAGTGGAACGACATACACTTGGAGGACTGAGTCCGATATGCACGCAATAAAAATGAACAACTAAGAAGTACGTTGGTTACGTACATTATCGAACTGCATGATGTTGTGAGCTAGCATTGGAAATCTTAATGCATGTTGATGTACGTCTACTTAGGGTTATACATCTGTTCTGGTATATGAATAAATAAAAAGTGCTCAATAATGGGCGTATACAATGGTTTTACCCGGAAAATACACTCTGAGCTAGTCTAAATAGTATTACGTATTCCTTGACAACGTTAATACGTCAGTTTTACTATGAAGACGTCTATCACATACAGACAGTTTAAATAATCGGTTGGATGACGTAATTGATGACGTAATTTCAATTACGTAATTTTAATTACGTCTTCCAACCGATTCACGAGTATGTGCATGTATAGAATAGAATTCAAGTGTTTTGCATACGGACAGAACTGTAACAGTTACAACTGGGCGCGAACTCCCGGCCTATCGCACTTGAAGCGAACGTGCTACTACATCGTTATCGCGACTTCCGTAATATAAATATAATTAGATCATTCACTAAAAAGAACAAATTTCCTCTTATTATTACACCCTATGTTATCAATGGAAACTTATCAATCAGACTGACACATGTATGGTGCAGTAAAAATACACTGTATTGTTGGCGCTGCAGCAGATGCATTCACAAATCTCAGAATACGCAAGTTTCATATACGTTTAATGAAAGCAATCCGGATAGATTTCTTAGCAGAAAACAGTTAGAACACACTTGTGGGATTGTGGAATATTTTGTGAGGTTGCAATGTTTGTTTATGTCTTACGCTACTTTGGTTTACTACAGAAGTTGTTCTGAAGTGGGATGGAATCGGTTTGTGAATTAATATATGTGTGTGTTTGAGTGCATATGAGAGGGGCCAACGGGGCAAGGATGCAGGATAATACCATACATTATAACCATTACACCCTCTGATACATGCAATATTTAGAGGTTATTAAATCGCGGAGGTGGGCCATTTGTGGATATTGGCGCACCCTATGGAGATATTGGCCCGGCAGAGCCGAAAATCGAAATATATTGCCCGCGTCGACCAGATAGTTTGCTTGTCTACCATTAAATGTGTTACTATTTATAGTGACGTATGCAATAAAGGTTGTTATTAGCCTTAGTGTAGTCTATACACATTTATTTTAGCTCGATTTCGAAACAAGTGCTTACAACTTATATGAATCACTCTCGAGACCTCATTCCTGATGGAATCCATCGCCATGGGGGACAGGGGCACACTCATAACGGCTCCAGCGTGGCGTGAACTCCGGGCCTTTTTCCAACCTGACGCGAACGTGTTACCACTGCGACTTGCACTGATTTGCCTTTCTGTCGATACCAGAATTGTAAGCAGTATATATTCCGAGTGAAGTCGAGAATTACCAGTAATTAATATAATTTGCTTGAAGCGACATTTGTTTTAATTGAATACATCCGCAAATATATGATTGAAGACATACTAAAAGGGCTCAGATTTCTTGGATATTAGCTTGCTGAATAAAGCATACATAATGGTGTTGTAAACGACCCCATGTCCCGGAAGTCTTCGTTTGATGTTCGAGTATATATAAACGCAAACACGTATTATATACACCAACTGTAATTATGTTAGGGGATTAATCAATTGCACTATTATTGATTCTCATCTACGTATCCAAATGTGTATGTCAGTTAATGGCCACATCCTAGCCTGGGTTCCAGTTTGTCGATTTTCCACCAATTTACTTCTGGCAAAATGACATTATCAGAAACTCAATACGGCCCAATTAATGATCTCTATTTATATGAAATATATTAACTCCTGTTCCAATGCTAGCCACATCCATGTATGGAGCATAATCTCATATTTCCTAAATAGTACGATGGTGCCTAACCCTAATGACACCGGACGGAGTCTATCATAACCGTACTCAGGGATCGCAGAGTCGATCCCCCGTCTGACCCTCGTTAAATTAACAGTCTTTCAGATGGGACGTTAAACAGCGGTCTCGTGTCGGTGTTATACACCGTGTACGTAAAAGAACCAGAAGTCTCTGGAATGGGTCTCTGTCTGTATCATTGCACTATCCTCCAACAATCTAAAATAATATTAATCTCTTCAGGAGGCGTCGCTCATATGGGCAACCGGTAGCGACGATAAATAAACGTAAAACACACACACATAACCGTACTAGTAATTGTGGACGTGTCATTGAATAATTAATTTGCTAAATTAATGAACAGCTCTTGCCTCTTATGATAGAGCTAGCTCTGCCAAATCTCTTTTAATCAGTGTTGCTTACCCGTTGCCCCAATCAACATTTCAATTTCTCGGCGATTCATTGACCCTATCCGTCCATTGGTGACGGACACGACTGCATTTATGTGTCGGTCGTTATCGATTAGCTACAGGAAAGAATATCATTACGTCTCAATCATAGAGACGTTGAAAAGTAAGCGGTGAAGTGTGTATGCCGTATTAATCATGCCCGACTGATTGAAAACACGATGTTTACAATAGCTGACGAATAGGAGTTATATATTCCAAATGTGTTTACATTTGCTGACAGATATATAGGAGTCATATATCTGAAACTTGCATACAATAGCTGACATATAGGAGTTACGCATCCCAAACTTGCATATAATAGCTGACATAGGAATTATTTACAATGTCTGACGGGTATGAGCTATATCTCCCTCAATTCTTTATAACGACTGACGGATAGGACATATATATCGCAGAATTATTTACAATGTCTGACGGATAGGACATATATATCCCAGAATGATTTCCAAGTCTGACGGATAGGACATATATATCCCAGAATGATTTCCAAGTCTGACGGATAGGACATATATATCCCAGAATGATTTACAATGTCTGGCGGATAGGACATATATATCCCAGATTCGTTACAACGGCTGATGGATCGGGACTATATATCTATACAGCTATGTATATGTCATGTAATATTAATCTACAATGTCGCTCTATATTTCTATTGAAAATCGCCGTTTTCAAATTAAATAAACGGATGCATTCTATGTTTTACAAATATGACAACATGTAAAATTAAATTTATAATACTTAACATTTACCAATGAGTATGGTTACGAAGGGTTTACTGATCGACCATGTTATACAACTTTGCATAATTTACACAAGTGTGTGCACAATTACATTTTGATATTAATATATGCTACAAATTTTGTATGTTTGGTTTTGTGTTTTGTTGCGTATTTTGACCTTCTCCGTGTTAGAAATAAAGAACTGTTTTGCTTTAATTATAAGACGCATATCAGATAAATATTACATTTATTTACACATAGAAATAAATATACATGGCTATGATTGTGGGAGCTCACATTGATTTGTATGTAATGTATGTATTATGTTTGCACTGTTCGCTAACTGTATATAATATGCATGTATGTATGTCCGCATGGGCTTGAAAGCTTGGAATTTAATAACCGTTGTCTATGTCTATATCCCAGAATGCTTTACCTGGCTGACGGATAGACGCTATATATCACAAAGGCGTGTACAGTGTGCCTCTTCATGGTGCTAGAAGATAATGTTTATTTAATTATTGGCATATACATGTGACCATTGTTGAGAATTATATGCGTGTTAACCAGGTGTCAATCCTATTACTAACCAGGGGTCAATCCTAGTACTAACCAGGGGTCAATCCTATTACTAACCAGGGGTAAATCCTAGTACTAACCAGGTGTCAATCCTAGTACTAACCAGGGGTCAATCCTAGTACTAACCAGGGGTCAATCCTAGTACTAACCTGGCCTGGAGGTTATACAACTTTTCTCCAATCTCAAAACTCAGTCTCAAGCGCCTGATTGGTTCAGCTGACAGTAACACTCAGAATCAACCAATCAGATCACCTGAGCTTGAGTTTGAGATCTGAGAAAAGTTGTATAACCTTGGGGCCTGGTGTTAATCCTATTACAAATAATGTTATTTATTGCAATGTACAAACTAAATATGCGTATCTTAGTATGGCCACGATGGACGTAATTTAACCAAATTGAGCACTGAACAGTGAAGTAGATAACACATACTCTTGCATTCTAACGTATGAATAAAGATTGTTTTGTCCGTATTTACAAACTAACTGATCAGAAGCAATATAGTAACTTAAGAGTGTGTTTTACGTTTACTTATCGTCGCTACCGGTTGCCCATATGAGCGGTGCCTCCTGAAGAGATAAGTCATTTTAGATGTTTGGAGGTTAGTGCAATGATACAGACAGAGACCCATTCCAGAGTCTCCTTTGTTCGTTTACGTGCACGGTGTAAAGCACCGACACGAGACCTCGGTTTAATGTTCCATCTGAAAGACTGTTAATTTTATTAGGACAGACGGGGGATCGGACCTGCGGTCCCTGGATTACAATAAAGAGACATGAACACACACGTGACTATGTTGCACAGATTGCGTACATACTTCTAGTGAACATTCATACTCAAGGTATTTACACCAATCCAATATTAGCCTACTAAATGAATCGCCAGACCAATATGAATGAATGAATGGTGTTTTACGGCGCATCGACATCTATGGTCATGTAGCGCGCATTAAAGTTATGTTTATTGTCGAACATGACCAATATGAAGCTGATAATACAAACACATGCATAGAACAACACGCGTCAAATTTGGTACATGTGTGATTTATGTTAACCGCACTACCTTGTACCACCTTGTGGAAGTCGTGATAGCGCAGTGGTAGAGCGTTCGCTTCAGGTACGAATGGCCCCGAGTTCGAGCCCCGCTGGAGCCGTTACGATTGTGCCCTTAGGCAAGGCAATTACATTCCACAGTGGCTCTTCTCTCTTCCTCGTAGCGATGGATTTAATAAATTTGTATTGTATACACGTATACCACCAAATGCTCATGGGAAGCTAGTATGGAGAAATTTAACCCAAACACAAGTAGATTGATAGATGGGCTTTATTTATAAGCCATACAAATTAACAGGTCTACAAAGCACACCAATTTCTTATTGAAACACTATTTGAAAAGCCGCATTATGCTTGGCATGGGATCCTGGTAGTGTGGCACATAGAACATTTCATGAGACATCCAATTTATTTATCTATAATCTTAAATTGCGTGCAATCATTTTATGCAACTACCTATGAATTGCATGCGTCACTATAGTGTCAAACATACAGGATATAATGGACGCCATCACTCACTGAAAAGAAGAACACGCGAGAGGATCGGTTTTAACAGACGTTAGCTACATTAATAGCACGTCAAAATGTATAGCGCACTTAAACAACGATTAGTGTCGACGTGCATATGTCATTCACGATTTGCTAAATGGAATCTGAAAAACTCCAAGTATGTACTGATGTTCCATCTACTTTTAGAAATGTTTATGTTCAGTTCGCGAAAGAAATTACTTGTAGAAAATGTAAGTCAGTGGCAGATGATTAGCCACTCCCATAACATAATCTGTCAATACATACAAACAAATGACGTTCATTACAATATTACAGCTAGATATATATCCCCAATTATATGTGAGTAGGAACAGAACAGAAACAGAACAGAAATTTTATTAAGACTTGTACATGGTACATCGTCAAATACATATATACAAATATATATGATGTAAATATATACAACAATTTTATCGTGGTCATGTGGCATATAGAATCTGATAATAATAAGAAAATGCATCTAATTATGAGGATGAACAATAAGTAGTGCTGATATTGGATTTATGTCATATTATTTAAAAGTGTTATTTTAATGTCAACTGCTTTATTATAGAATAAAGCTAAATTATATAGGATATTTCTGTTATTAGATTGCAACAATTCAATAAACATAAGCATATTTGGTCTTACAAAATAATATTTATTTATGTAAAGTTTTCTCAAATCTGAATAGCACGGGCAAACAAGTATAAAATGATATTCGTCTTCTAGGTCGTGTGTATTGCAACACAAACAATAGCGTTCATTTTGTGGAATTCTATTTTGTCCATATCTACCAGTATGTATTCGTAATGAATGTGCAGAAATTCTTAATCTTGTAATTAAAAAACGTAAGTAGGATTGGAGCATTGTTAGCATTGATGACAGCTATAATTATTCTCCGTGCGAACACTTCGATACTTCTGCAACCTTTCCATTACCATCTAGCAGCAACGACGTCATATTTATGGCGTCTTTGGCCATTTACTGATCCAATACACCCGCCCACAAATAAGCTCAATCATCATTACTGATCCAATACACCCGCCCACGAATAAGCTCAATCACCATTACTGATCCAATACACCCGCCCATAAATAAGCTCAAGCACCATTACTGATCCAATACACCCGCCCATAAATAAGCTCAATCACCATTACTGATCCAATACACCCGCCCACAAATAAGCTCAATTACCATTACTGATCCAATACACCCGCCAACAAAGAAGCTCAATAACCATTACTGATCCAATACACCTGCCCACAAATAAGCTCAATCACCATTACTGATCCAACAACAATTCATTATGGCTAATCATCAGGTCTGTTTGTTTTCATCAAATGATCATATAGCGAGTGTCCGGCTTTTTATATGTTTGCTGAATAACACTGAGCTGACACAGCGCAGCCAGACAGATAGTGTCCTGAATACATATATTGCATGACCTAGACGACAACGGTACTCAGAGACCTTTTCAGTACAAACGATGAATGTAATATACCGGATCGGCGGAAGTTACAATGTAGTTTAGTCCACAAGCTATGTTAACTAGACCATTGGTGTTGGTAAGTGTTTTCTGACACCCAACCTACCAGACTCCAGTAATCTATGATAGCAAATCGTAATGTAATGTATTCTAGCCACTGATCCACAATTAGAAAACAACCAAGATCAAGACATGTTTCTAATCATAAATGATGCAACTTGTGTTTGTTTTTTTCGGGCTTAATGGTGTTGACCTGTAAATAGATAGATATAATAGATATATTGTATTAGAACAAACGGCAGTATACACATGCGTTCATACGGTTACATGAAATATATTAAAATAATACAGTCAGTGGTGTATCACAGCCAAACATATATAACGTCATGCATCCCAATGTTCAGACAATACAGCAAGCAAACATTTGTAAATTACAAATCAACAGGCCCAGTACGTATAATAATTATACAGCCGTAATAACGTAATAAAGCAAGACCCATGTTGATATTGCGGAGAGGATTCAGATATTGCGTACCCGCTATTCTAGATTTTTTTTAAAAACCGGTCACGGCCTCCTGCAGAAAATATTATTAAGTTTTAACAACTTATATTAATCACCCTCGTTGGCTCGGATGAAAGCGTATATGTGGTCATTCATGTGGGAGGAAACCGGAGTACCCGGAGAAAGCCCACCTGTCCGATCTAGCGACCATCGTACCATCTCAAATACTTCCCGGTCCGAGGATCGAACCCTTCTGGCATGTGTGAGCGCGCTAACCACTGCGCTAATCGGATCAATTAATACTGTTGCAGCATCAACAACACTATTTACGTTTATTCAATGTCAGATTACAAGGTAGCAATATTACAAGAGTACGCACACGAGGACAGTGCTATTTTATGAAACAAAGTTCCCGTAAAGAATGCAGATTTGAGTACTTTTTTTGGACTTCCTAGATTGTCTTAGAAAATCGGCGTGGACATTTTCTATAATGTCATTGTTTTCGAATCCACTTGACTGTCAATTATATGTCACAATAGATAATATGGCTAGATGAAGGAGTTTCAATTTGCAGCATAATTATTCTGAACACCGATCATAATTCACTAGTCTAATTATTTCGGTTCCAATGTCCAGTACACAACACATATATAGTGTATATCAAGATTGCAATATAACGGTATTATCGGCATTGTATGCTGTCAAATACATAATACAGTTACATGGTTGACACTTCAGAAATCCCAATCGTAGTGTATTCAAGGCACAACGTATGTATATCATATCAAATTCATAGACAATAATTCAGTCGGTTAGAATCACACTGAGGATACATAATTATTTCATGAGGAAGCTATCCCGCTGGCTTGTGGAAGATCGACCCAGGTCGGTCCGCGCCTTAAATACTGCGCGGAGTGGTATTCGCGATTTTCTCCACCAATAAAGGTTAACGAGTCGCCTATCTCGACATTAAACCCAAAACCCTATTATTATTTATACAAATTTAGTTCAGCTCGATTGCGAAACAAATTCTTACAACTTATATTAATCTCTCGAGATAGCTCATTCCTGGTGAAATCCATCGCCACGAGTGAGAGAGAAGATGCAACGTGGAACGTAAATGTCTTGCCTAAGGGTACAATCGTAATGGCTCAACTTCCGGGCCTTTTGTACATGAAGCAAACATGCTACCTCTGCACCACCACGACTTACACATACACCACATATACCAAATACGACATTAAAGCATTAAAGCAACATTACATCGTTTATTTGTCATCGGAGTCAATACTAAACACTAGATAATGCCGTTTAGAGATACTTTAACTAAAATTAGTCTACAAATATATATGCATAAGCACAAATGTGAGATATAGCGGTAAATCTGTACCATAAATCGTACTATTCAGGATACACGAGTTGTATTACGCATGGATTTACATTATTTTGTTATGTCGACAATACGCGTATACGACGCTTGTTTATTAGCTGAACTACTCAGTTTTTTGTAGCAAATATTTAGAACAAAATTATACCATAGTATAGGAAAATACATTCTGTATTGCGCTTTCACTGATGTAGTGTCGCTTTAAAACATCAAAGCATACAGGGTAAGCTATCAACGCTAACCGCGGATGCAAATGACTTAAATGTTCAGACAACCACTGACGTATTCCAAAACATGGCGTAGAAATAAAGGTTCATTTGTTGTGGTAATTGTTCCCCCAACAGACGGATCTGTAGCCCAGTGGTAAACACGTTGGACTGGTAATCCAGGGATCACAAGTTCGATCCCCCGTCTGACCCTAATAAAATGAACAGTCTTTCAGATGGGACGTTAAACCGAGATCTCGTGTCGGTGCTTTACACCGTGCACGTAAAAGAACCAGAGGATACCCTGGAATGGGTCTCTCTCTCTCTGTATCATTGCACTATCGTCCAAATATCTAAAATGACTAATCTCTTCGGGAGGCGTCGCTCATATGGGCAACCGGTAGCGACGATAAATAAACGTAAAGCACAAACATAATTGTTCCCAGCATTCCTTACCTCCTGCATAACCCTCATATATCTGAAAGTGCACGTTGTTTGTTATTTCTCTGCTGATTCCATAAATAGTTGATAGTAAAAGCACTTGAACTCGTCAACACTACAGCAAATACTTCATTGTTTATAAGAGTAGCTTATCTCTCTGGTTTCTACAAATGATGAATATGCTGGAGGACGTTTCGGAACATACTGTGCAAACAGTTCTCCGGTTAATTGGCAAAGGAATCAGTTTTCTCTGATCCATCATCAGCTAACAGGGCGCACGGTTACTATTAATTGTTGCTTAGCTTTCCATGAGAGGTGCATGCATTTGTGATACTATATATTCGCCAGCATGTAAATAAGTGTTTTCCGCTGAACTGAGGTTTGCGGGATATTAATTAGATCTTAGTTATTACGAACACTAATTATGTAGCAGCTGGTTTTTGTATAATTGATGTTGGGTAAAGTCGCCGACAGTGCAAAATAAGAGTAAAAATAAAGTAGTGTTTGTTTTATTACAGTGTCGCCTCTATTGAAAAGGCCGGCCATTTCTGGCTGATGAGACAACTCTTATGAACATAGCCAATTCCAGAATCCTACCATTGCATGACATGCGTCTGGTTGATTCTTGATAAATATGTTGACACCCGTGCAGCTGAATTATTCCTTGAACTAAAAGCGTTAATTTTCAAAACAGTTTTTAAATGTATAAAAGTATAAATGATGAAGCCCATGTATATCTCAGAAACACATTCACTTTCAGTTCAGATATCCAAACCCGTCCTTTGAGATCATCTTCTATTGTACATCTATTTCATCCCATACCTAGAAGTGAATTATTCAGAAAGCTCTGGCACTACTATTATGGAATGCTTTACCAAGTGATATTAAGAATATCTCATTAGTCAGTCAATTTCAGTCATTTGACTTTATTTAGAGCAGGTCACAATTACAATTGACATTGTATATTTAAAGTCTGTATTATTATTATTATTATTAGTAGTAGTAGTAGTAGTAGTAGTAGTAGTAGTAGTAGTAGTAGTAGTAGTAGTAGTAGTAGTAATAGTAGTAGTAGTTGATGTATTATTAGTATTATTTAGGGATGGCAACGAATGGCGATTTCGGTATTCGAATATTCGGTTGGGAAGGTATTCGAATATTATATATAGATTAACATGCTTATAAATTAAACAATAAAATTCAAACAATACCTACCTTAGAACCTACTGTAATTATCCAATTGCATGGCAAGTGTCAATCAACACATGCCGTGATTGCGATCACAACATGGTTTATTCACACCTCCTCGGACGATTTCTTTTGTATTGTAACTTTGTAAGGTGTTATGATATATTGAAAAGAAAACAACAACGACGTATCTGATTTTATGACAGTTTATTTAAATTTTACAAATATATATTTGTTCTTCTCCCGATATTCGAATACTGAAAAAGTATTCGAATAGTTCGACGTTTGGGGGAATATTCGAATATTTGAATATGTTGGGCAATCCATAGTATTAGTATAACCATTATTCAACTCCCGTACGGCTCGTATTACTCCGTGACCTCCATATAATGTAGGGGCTATGTCCAATTGTACTTATATTTCATATTTGATGCTTCTTAAATGTATATGTTTCTCTTTAAGGAGAATAATTCTATAACACTTAGGTTCTAATTCTTGTCCTTTATATTGTATTACTGTATGTCATTTGGTAGCACTGTAAATAATTAAAAAATCAAATATGCTTAGACTAGTAAGATGTCTCTGTATTGATTATGTTTCTATATAATTATGAACTGTCATCTATAGCCTTAATAATGCTCCAACAACGTCATTTTGTCACCAAATTTATGTCGGAAAACGACATAGGGGAGTAGGATAAGCATATATATGACCAGTGCAAGACCAAAAGCCTTGGTAGAGGGAATAAAATACGAAATATATGCGACTGGATACAACGCAGGATTTCGCTTACAAATCGTCATTGTCTTCGTTCCGACAAATACCATTAGCGTATTCGGCATTCTCCGGCAGTATCCGGGTGTTCATTAACGTCATCGGCATTCTCCAGCAGTATCTGGGTGTTAATGGAAACGTTCCTCACCGCTCCATAATCTCCCAGATAAATAATTGTGTTCGAAGTCTTGATCAGAAAAAATAACAACAATTATTATTCTGATATATAATTATTATTATAATTTTGTTTTCTTGGTACCCGTCCGTAACTGCAACACTGAACGGAGTGGCACCGGGGGTCTTCCTCCACCAATAATAGCTGGAGAGTTCCCGCATAACATAAGCTGTTGGTACGTCTTTAAACCCCCTAAAGGATCAAACACATATAACCACCGACCTACCGCACGCCAGCTGGAAAATGAAATGATAACCTTCGACACCCAATCTGGAATTCGATCCTACAGCTGTGAGGGGCAAAGTCAATGACCTTCCCCACTCGAGGGGCAAAGTCAATGACCTTCCCCACTCGAGGGGCAAAGTCAATGACCTTCCCCACTCGAGGGGCAAAGTCAATGACCTTCCCCCACTCGACCATTTCTGATAATTGAATGTCCATAAATAGCCTACTACTGAACATGTGTTTTAAATACAGTGAAACCTGTCTTAAGCAGCCAGCCAAGGGAATCACAGAAAGTGGCTGCTTAGCGCAGGTGGCTGCTTAATAGAGGTGAAATGTATAGTAACCAGCATATTGGGAATTTATAACCTGGCTGCTTAATACAGGTTGGCTGCTTAATGAAGGTGACCACTAACACAGGTTTGACTGTAGTTAATATTTGCTGCTATTGCCTAGCATATAAAACCACAGCGTATAAATAGACGTGTATGTGCTTTATTGTGCTTTCATGATGAACCTTAAGGTATCTGAGTCACTGACAACATGGGTGAAAACCAAACCAAAAAAACATTTCGATTTTCCAAAACATTTCTTAGCTGGGCAATGTTGCCCCTATGGGTCTTCAGATTCTTATTATATTGCAGCAAAAAGAAACTAACAAGTATATCCTTTTAATAATATAAGTACATTTGGTATCTAAATGTACGAACTTTTGGATAAATTAGTGCACTATACAAATCTGTGTACTTTTACATTGAGTGTTACTTTTTCGCTACACATTTTAGAATCATGGATATTACTATCATGCGTGAAGTGAATCCTTCACACAGTGTGCACAAATCCAACTAATATTTCGCACATTTTGATACCAAATATGCCTATATTATTTATAAATGTTACCTCTATGGCAAGTGCACAGTTTCTTTTGGTGACAGTATATATACAATTTTAGTTTGTCAACAAGCAGTGATCGAGTGGTTTAGGTCGCTGACTTGAATACCACTGTGACCTATCACCACGTGGTCACGGGTTCGAGCCCTGCTCAGAACCTGTCTCTTTATATGAAAACGTTGGTAGCTTACGGAGGTTGGTGAACGCACTGAATACTGTTTAACCGCTGGAGCCTGCACAGAAACGATATTGTTAGGTAAATTACCCGTCGCTCCAATTGGAAACCGGTAGCGACGTTAAATAAACTTAATTAAAAAACAAACACGCACGTATTACCAATTGTCCAGTGTCTGAAGTACTAGTACAGTGAGACAGTGAAGTATATATATATTCTTTCATATAGGAAGTCAGTAAACATGATAAGCACGTGTAAATGTAACTAGTACTCTTAAACCGTATTCGCATGCCAACTTTGAGTTTACTAGCTCATCCACTATGATAATAAACATACAGCCCACTCCCTCCTTTGGTTTCAAAGGTATTGAAAACGATGTATTTGTATTACTCTAAGACATATGAACCATAATCCAAACACGGTCTATGCAGGCCCGTAGCCACACTGAGACACACCGATGCAGCTGACTCGGTTAAAAAAAATTCAAAGCAAAAAAAAAAATGAAAAATTAAATAAATAAAATGCAAAACATATCCCTTTGCTGTATACAATGTTGACTGCTAGAGAGGTGAAAGGTCAGTATATAATTATACGTCTAAACTCAGGAAAACGCAGGAAATCGCTTCTATACTCCAACACTTTTAAGGGGGTAACATGCCCCCGAAACCACTTAGATTGCCTAGGTTGAAATGTGTCTCTGGCTATGGTACTGCTATGCATCTGTTTCTGTTGATTATCTTCGATGCCGTGTTGCTGGTGAGCACTGAAATACGTATCTGCTTGATTAGTGAGTTAACATCCATGAAATTAGTTCAGCAATATCAGAATAACACTAATCTGTGAGCATGGGAATGAATGCTTACTCGTGTCGCTATGTACTGTGATGGAATACTTAGCAATATTGGTGATGATATCAGATAGTTTCGCTACTGACATTTGTCATGCACTAAGACTTCATGAGAATGAATTATGGTTGCTATAAGTTCTTTATGTGATTATGTTATGTATGATAGCGCTTTCGATTCAGATGCGAAATGCCCGGAGTTCTAGCCCAGCTGCATGTAGCCGTTACCAGTGTACCATTAGGCAAGTCATTTAAATTCCAAATTGCCTCTTCTATATCCCTAGTGGCGATTGATTCCATCAGGAATGAGGTATCAATAGTGACTAATATATAAGTTGTAGTAACTTGTTTGTGTATATTTCAGTATTCGTTTTCATCTAGGTGGTGACAATTTTCAAACGACTCGACGAACGTAGAATTCATTTTCACTTGTTTAACCTGTGTATTTGTTACGCTTAGGCAATATTTAATATGCATATAGATTTGTTTATTTTGTACACTATATCAATGTGTGTAGCTTTCTTTGATATGTTCTACTGTGTAACAGTACCCTGCATTAATTAATCTCGGTTGCATGTATTATATGGCGAAATTACATTTAGGGTGAATAGTTGACTTAATAGCACGTGTCCCTCGCCTTTGCAGGTTCTAATCACGTGGTATCAACTTATTTCATGTGAGGAAACTATCCAGTTTGCTTGCGGAAGGTCGGTGGTTCTATTCCCGGTGCCCATCCTTGCCTCTAATGCTACTTGAATGTGCATCCGGGATCTACCTCCACCAATAACAGCCGAGAAGTCGCCATATGACATAAGATGTTGGTGCGACTTTAATTAGACCCGGAAACAAACAAACAAATCTTGACTTGTGAAAGGTGGAGCTATCTTCGCCTGTATTCTTTGCAAAGGACTATAAATACCCTGTAGTTCGAAAATAACCGCAAGAATCTCAACCATAAACATGTTTTCGCATAAATAAAAATCAAAATAGAAATTGTGCCAAACGTGTGAACACTACTTCGTACAAATGTTTCGCTCGTAAGTACGGAAGTACTGGACTATGCATAGCCTGCCAAACATCAATAGTAGATCATTTTGATGTGCGCCGCTGTTCAACAATTCTCAAATTGTTGGCCTGTATGCAAAATCGGTAGCAGGAGTATTCAGCATATGGCTAGCGTTTTATATGTTTACTATTTTTGCTGCCAGCTACTGTGTATTCTTAGCTACACTTCCTAGCTGGCTTGCAGAAGGCCGGTGGTTCTACCCGGGTGTCCGTCCGTGCTTCATATTCGTCTCGGAGGGTACCCGGTCACTTCATCGACCAATAATGCATAGAGTATCAACAATGTCGTAATATGTCGATGTTACTTTAAAGTTTAAACCCATAAACAAACTAGTATGTGAGCAAACGTCTTGCTCAAGAACACAATGCAATTCACCTCAATAGACTGGTATATTAGCTTTGTTGTGGTTCTTAATATGTAAACCTCTTTTGGTATCAATATCTGATCACATTACAGATTCTCTTATCTCTGATATGATAAATGACATATTCTAGAAACTATTTACATAATAGCAATGGTGTGCTCAGAACAATGTATCCTATGTTTAAAATGAGCAAAACTGGTGGGTATCCAGCTTACTTTATACAACTTTACTTTAGCTCTATCGCGCAGCAAGCTCTTACAACTAATATCAATCACTCTCGAGATCTCATTCCTGATGGAATATATCGCCACGAGGAAGAGAGAAGAATTTAATTGCCTTACCTGTTACAATCGTAACGGTCCAAACGGAGCTCGAACGCGCTACCACTGTGCTATCACGTCTTTCGTGGGTATTTAGCAGCAGAGATTGCTAATATCAACAGGCTAACATGAGCAAGATTGTTTTACACTTTAATTATTCACAATATGGTTTTAGATCTAGACCTTCAACAGTCTATCAAAGTACATAACGTATATATCCCCGTGATAACATACACTTTTCTTGTATTGTGTTTTCTGTGATATTTCCAAGGCGTTTGATCGAGTATAGCATATAGGTCATATATATAAACTCAAGCAAATATCGGTAATGATGGCTAGTTTCTAAAATGGATTGACAGCTACATGTATTTACATGAAAGGCTTTAATCCATAATAGTTGTGTCACGTATTTACCCGATCCATATGTGTCAATAATCCGGCAGGTGCAACATCATGTGTTTGTTAATGATAGTGTGGCCATTTGTTTGTTTTAGTCCGCGTATGTTTGTTTAAGACACTTCTTTAGCTCGAACAATGGCACACTGTACTGACCTTGTATATATTTAAGTCATAATTTGAACTGTAATATGTTACATCATAACCTAGTTTGCAGAGTGTGCTTGTTGTAGTGTTAATACAATCCAAATAACACGGTTGGATGAGAATGATTTTGGAAGGCAACGTTGCTTTGTATGCATCACATTACGTAGCACACATATATCTGACCGTGATTCATTTTAAACTGAACACATCTCATTGGTTCAATTTTAAACTGAACACATCTCATTGGTTCAATTTTAAACTGAACATATCTCATTGGTTCAATTTTAAACTGAACACATCTCATTGGTTCAATTTTAAACTGAACACATCTCATTGGTTCAATTTAAACTGAACACATCTCATTGGTTCAATTCTAAACTGAACACATCTCATTGGTTCAATTTTAAACTGAACACATCTCATTGGTTCAATTTTAAACTGAACATATCGCATTGGTTCAATTTTAAACTGAACACATCTCATTGGTTCAATTTAAACTGAACACATCTCATTGGTTCAATTTAAACTGAACACATCTCATTGGGTCAATTCTAAACTGAACACATCTCATTGGTTCAATTTTAAACTGAACACATCTCATTGGTTCAATTTTAAATGAACACATCTCATTGGTTCAATTTTGAACTGAACACATCTCATTGGTTCAATTTTAAACTGAACATATCTCATTGGTTCAATTTCAATGTTCATATTTTGACTATTCCGTACTATAGCTGATCTTACAGACGTCATTTAGATAATGGTCTACTGTTTAAGATTAAGCTTTATTTATTTTACAACGATTGTGAAGCAAGTTTTAACAACTTATATTAATCACTCTAGTTGGCGTGGATGAAAGCGTAAATGTGGTCATTCGTGTGGGAGGAAACCGGAGTACCCTGTCTACTGTTTGAGGACGTCATATGACTTCATACAATACACTAAATACCTGCAAGTGCAAGCTGTACATTTGACGGAATTGATCATCCTGCCAAGAGTACAGCGCAACTATTTACACTGTAGTCGTTACATGTTATGTCTGTATGTCATGTACACACATTCATCTGTTCATCTTAATGCATTAACACATTGTTGTGCGTATTGTTATAATTAAAAGAATAAAGTCTAGTTGTGTTTTATACTTATCTGCTTATCCTCAGAGCATAACATATCTCTAACACTTAATTAACGTCGAGAAAACTACTAGACTGCAAAAGTAGCTAGATGGAGTATGAACATTTTCAACAATTAAAAGTAAAAACATGATCTATGAGAATAATTATGGCACGCATATAGAGCTTTAAACTAGCACATACAAGCATTGAATCACTTGACTTGACTTGACTTTCTCGTACTTTTGTATATATCGTGGCCGTACCTATTTTCGGACATCTAATGTGTGTTGGTGAATAACTTCTAGTCAGTCTCATTTATAACATATGGAATAATATTACTATGTAAGGAGATTATTCTTACACATAACACGCTTGACTAAACTCAGATTCCATAACAACTTTTAAAATAAAACCACAAGTGCACTCACATGTGTATTCACCATGGCGTTAAAAAGACCTGTTTATGATCCACCAATTAAATGTTTTGTAATAGAAATGTGTGTTCCTGTATTTTCGACCTTACAAAGTAAACCACAAGGCTTCACCCGTTACAAGAACAGTACAATATATACCAAATACTTGTTACTGACAGCGAGGACGTCATTCGCAAACAAATTTGAAAACCACTTTCCGCTCACCGCTGCTGGTCCGAATCACACTGGGGTATCGAATTAGTACATGTCAGAAAGGTATCCAGCATGCTTGTGTAAGGTCGGGGTTATATCCGGATGACCGTCTGCGCATGACATGAAGTACTGCTCAGAGGGGTACCCGTGGTCTTCCTCCATCAATAATAGCTGGAGACTCGCCGCATGACCTAAGCTATTGATGAGCTGTATACCCCATAACCAAACAAACAAACAAAACATGTACCGGAACTAAATATCATGTAGCCTTGTATCATCTCTATGTTGCAATATTAAGCTACCTGGGTGAAGAAAAGAAACTTTCTGTTCTGTTTTATTCTGTTCTGTACTTTTATATTGCATACCATTCTAACATGTAGCTATTGTATTCCGATCTGTGAAATATCTCTAGAGGCAGGGCCTGCACTGGCGATCGCCAATTTCGTCCCTGTGGCCCTGGTGTTTGATTGAAACATATACATACAACTGTCACATATTGGCAACTACTGCTATTTTCGTATTGTGTTTCTTGTTGGTTGAAGATTGCATTTCCTTTACTTACTAAACACACCTGATCACTGCATGCATTTGTGTTTTGAACCTCATGTTCACAACTAATTGCCAGTTTAGTACAACAACTGTTGCTTTTTTCAAAACCACCAACATATTAGACGAAATGAGAACATTATCATACATACAAGTGCGCGGAATGTTCACCTAGTAAATATTAATAAATCGTCTTGTAATTGATATTCTATCGGCATGCAAACACGAAAACAATATAACAACTGCAATCATATCCTCATCTCAGAGATGAACATTCGTACTATTGTCATTGCAAAGCAAGATTAGTTTAGATAAATGTTTGACACACAGGCTTATGCAACGATTGGATGCCCTTTGTTTGGATATTTTGTATGAGTATGTAATTGAAAACTTATCCACTTCCCTAGTTTTAGTACCTTGTTGACCTAGCTTTAAAATTGTTGTACTCAATATAATAAATCACATTTATCACACAGCAACAGCTGGTTTGAGAACTGTAGTAAAACAAAGTATCCCAACTGAAAGGGTCACTACACATTTCGGGATAAAGTGAACCTAGCACGTCCAAGTGTTGCGGGTAATGGAATCCCATCTGAAATATATATGTTTTTATATAAACCGCGCTATAATTGCGTCGAGCCTTCTTTTAAATCTGTGTCTAAATTTATTTGTCTAATCATTGACGCCATGTACCAATTCATCTAGAAATATGCATTAATGTACAGATTAATGACGGCAGTATTCGGATATTACCGTTACCCAAGGTAATGATATATATTTGGACGCGGAAATAAACGGAAACTACCGGACTTGTTCATAATATCAAATTAGCATAAAGTAGTCCCATTGTCTATCCGGTTAGACATATTTATCTCACACCTCATAACAGCGCCAGGAGAGAAAAATAATCCGACTTTACCTGCGAGAAAAGGTAACAAATAAACAAGGAAGGTTACTATTTCCTTAATGCATGAACTTTATGAACTCATTCCACTTCAAATTACCATTACAATGAGTAGGTGGTGCAATTAATAAAGATAACAGCAATGTCTTAGTTGAGAACTGTATCTGAAAGCAATCGACACAGTTGAACAATTACATTAAGACATGGCAGCACAAATCTCTATCGCACAAATAACAGGCAATATTATATACATAGCAATACATCATTCGCATGGATACATAATCAACTTAATATACTTCAAGCATGAGCATTGGAAGGCGTCATTAGCAATCGTTTCTAGCAACACTCGTGATGATATCGAGTTTCAGCTGTTTATTCTGTACAGGTGCAATGATGGACATTGATGGCTTTTCTATTACCTCCCTTGTCAGATCAAGTCCGATTTATCCTTAATCGTATAGCGGTCCTTTCAGTTGGAATCCTTTGTTTTTACTGTTGTTCCATACTTAGATATTTCGTTATGATAAATGTGATTTTATCCAAATCGTGTTAGTTAATTGATAAAACAAATTACCAATGTTTTACCCATTGGATATACTGTATGATATCTGTCGAGATATAGTAACACAATAAGTATGAGATGAGAACGTGGATGTAAATTGATAGTGTGCTGTGCAAAGGAAACAACGGTAAAAACAGAGGAAACCACTTAATAGTACCGACATATTTTTAGAGAATATTCAGGGGCAGTAACTGACCGATGTCTCTCATTGGAACATAAACTAAAACGGAAACAAAAACACTAATATATGCGTTGTTACTCTATTCCTAATTTGCTATTTAGATAGACTAAGTGTAAGGTGCATCGTCAGTCATCCACAAATTGTTTCCCTAGTGGTTTCTGGTTATCATTAATTGTGATCGTGGACTATATGTCCAGCCGATTTTATTAATTTATTGATTCAAATTATTATAGATAGATAAATGTTTATTAATGTCTCATTTGTGTACTAGTACATACAACATATTGAAACAGTATTATTAAAACAATGTACAAAACCACTCATGTTTGAGTTATAAGAGACAATCTAAGATATAATATAACAGCATCTTACAAAATTTCTATTCAATTATATGCATCCTACCTCCATGTATAATAATGGGCAAAAAACCATCAGCGCCTCATAAACAGTTCGTGACGTCATAACGCTGCGTGTATGACGTAATATGTTCACAGATGATATGATAAACTTCATGTCACGAATATTCGGTAATCAATGTTCGGTAAAACTTCTTCTTTTATCAGAAGATAGGATAAATAGAATATTAGGTTACCGTCTTGTAAATTTTAAATTATTAGGCTCGTCTCCCATACAAACACAAGGCTCGAAAGATGTTAGCCTTGTGTATTTTCTCCAACTAGCCTAAATAGTTAAAATGAATAAGACAGTAACCTAATACAATAACAATTATGAAGTTTACCATTTAATGTATTTTTATAACACGAATATACTGTCACCTAATATCTGTAAAAGTATCTATTTATATTAATGCGTTTTAAAATATGTATATCCTTATCTTTATATTTAGCTCTATCATTGTCAAAATATAATATCAAATTTCTGGAAATCGTCGACAATGTTTTTGTTCGCTTCAGTTCCTTGTCTTGTTGCTAAAAAGCCCAAATTGAGATCGGATCAAATTACTATGATCGTGTCGTTACCCCCTTCTGACTTACATCGGTCATGTTTGCTATTGCATTCGCTAGCACAATGTGACATATCTGCATTAAATCATTGCTTTTATTAACCATCCATAGATAGGTCAAGGAAATAAATAAGATTGTATTACTTTTAAAATAGAGATTAGGTCCGTATCTCAAACGGTCGAATCTATATATTCATTGCGTCTAATCTCCACGGTGTGTGTACGCTAGAAAAATATAAATCCCCGATGGCAAACTTTGATAAAGAAACAAATTGATTTCTTGTCAGGCATGTCATTTCTCGAACTGTCAATCAAGCGGTATATAATGATAATTCACGTCACTTTCCGATTAATAACTTCCCGACGTGCCATGAATATATGCGGGTTATGTTACATAGCATTTCATATCTGATGGAAAGGTGTATATAAAAATGACTAGAGTTCCTTTCACGTTGTATAATAAATGAGCATAGCACTAGATAATACGCATTATGATACGAATATGTCAAAAGTATATGTATCAATTTACAGGATATATATGCATACTATGTAATAACATTCGCGAAGGATTACTATGCCTGCCTATAAACGACAGTCTCGCTCATCAAGCATCGCCATTATTGCATTAATATCTTCTATCTATCGTGTTGCGGCCCAATGTAATTTGCAGAACAAACCAGGGCATGGAAATTAATAAGAGTGTATGCTTATGTGTGTCTATCGTCGCAACCGGATGCCTATATGAATAAATTAGTCGTTTTAGATGTTGAATGATAGTGCAACGATACAGACAGATTCTAGAGTATCCGCTGGTTCTTTTACGTCCACGGTGTAGATCACCGACATGATACCATCAGAAAGACTGTGAATAGTACTAATACAGTTCCATAAAGTGCTAAATGATGAACTGGAATTGTATATAAATGTAATAATTAATTATCTTAGTTTAGAATGATACATGAATTCAATTTCAAATTGGTTGTCCCATTCAAACATGAACAATATGATATATATATATATATATTGTGCAAAATAACTATGCTAATTTCATTTATGCGTCAATGTCAGCGCAAATTGCCATGATGTCACTAACATGTCATTGCGTCACTACGCATAGCAACGTTATTTTATGTCTAAAACAGCGTTATAATTGAGTCGACGTTATGTACCAATGCAAATAGAAATATGCATATTTTAAAGTTTAATTTGCATATTATTATATCTCTCAACCAATCATAAAATCTGTCCAATTGTTATTACACGTGTGTACATATAAGAACGCATGTGATGGCTGTATGAATCTGAATACAAGCAATGTCATGTGATACATATATGACTGGTGGTACACGTATTGGGGCACTGTGTTATAATTGACAACAGAAGTCAAATGTTGTTAATATATCATGACCACATATATCACAATTTCGCAAAAACAAATTCTGAAATTTCAACTCAATATGATCCGAATTGAGGAAGTTGTGACTTGTTTAGTGACACACATTCATAAACAGATGTTTTGGAAAGAACGTTTGAAACGTTGCGGAACATTAATGACTATAATTTATATGATCTGTAATTGTGGTCGTTTATGATGTCAGTATTTGCGTTATTTGCGAAACAATTGTTGGGGTTGTAGCGGTGTAGAGTGTAGCACGTAGAGTGGTCTGGTTGCTATGCGACGTCGTCATGGCGTTAGGGTTTATGAACATGACTTGTACCTTCAAACTGTTTTCAAACAGTAGAAGGTGGCATTTTCTCTGTTACTTCTTGAAGTTCGTATTCCTCCGCGGTTGGATGCATTTTTGTTTTGTAAAATAAAAAGAAGAGTTGTGTTTATTATTGTAAATGTACCTCATCCCGTGATCACTGAAATATATATTTCCACGATATACTCAAAATGTATTTCAGTTAATAAAACATGGTGTGGAGTTCTGACGGGTATGAATTAATCATGCATGTCGTTTTATTGTTAATTCCGGCGCTCAGAACGCCAAACAATGCATTTATGACAATATAAATAACGGAAATATGACCACAATATCTAAAAGTGCAAAAATAAAATAACTTCACAAAACTACAACAAAATAAAATAATTAATGCTAATAAAATTACGTCACGTTTGACATCACGCTAAAACCATGTTTTAATACAGATTTAAGCACAGTCAATTCTTTATTTGCATATACAGGCACAATGCCGAGTGGTGTTAGATATTAAGCTTAGAATAACGTAGGTTGTTCCTCTGTCACTGCATTACTAGAAAGCAAGGTATCTCAATTCAATGCATCTAATCAACGCATCAGTTCATGCGGACTGTGGAGCTTCCGTATACTTATCTAAACATATAAATGACAGATAATGACGCCGTGTTTATGTAGCATATCATTATCAACCGGATATGAACTGTGAAAGGGTACGTTGGCATGTGAAAGGGTACGCTGGCATGTGAAAGGGTACGTTGGCATGTGAAAGGGTACGTTGGCATGTGAAAGGGTACGTTGGCATGTGAAAGGGTACGTTGGCATGTGAAAGGGTACGTTGGCATGTGAAAGGGTACGTTGGCATGTGAAAGGGTACGTTGGCATGTGAAAGGGTACGTTGGCATGTGAAAGGATACGTTGGCATGTGAAAGGGTACGTTGGCATGTGAAAGGGTACGTTGGCATGTGAAAGGGTACGTTGGCATGTGAAAGGGTACATCGTGTCATTTACCATTCATGGGTGACATATGCTGTGCAATGGTAGATACTGGAGCGATGGAATCGATACTTATAAAAAGAGGCACATGCGCATACATACTGGAGAAAGGCCATACGCATGGGAACTGTTTATGTTATGTTATATTTCGGGTTTTACGTCTGTATCAGCACCATTTTTGGGCTATATCGCCGGCGGGCACTTTACCTAACAATACCTTTCCTGTGCAGGCTCCAGCGGTTAACCAGTACTTGGGTGCACCAACCTCCGTAAGAAACTGTCAACTTGTTCATATAAATGAAACACGGTCTGAGCGGGGCTCGAACCCGTGACCATCAGTGATGACAGGTTACAGTGGTATACATGACAGCGACCTTAACCACTCGACCACGGAGGCGGACTGTGAACTGTTTAACCAGTATTTAGTTTAAACAACGTTTTATTCAAGAATGGTACATAGCATAGGAATAGTCGCAGTAGAACATTTAGGATTGGGGAAAACCCAGTATTGCATTCAGCCTAGTAGTGTAAATGTGCAGAAGCATACTTGAATGCTCCCACATGAGTGTGAAATGTGTAATATATAATATGTACAACCCGCAACACCTCCTAATAAGATATTGTAAATGAATAATCATTACGAGTTCAAATGTATTTATCACGAGGATAAAATCCAGAGCTTTCCGACTGTTTTTTTTCTACGAAAGAAGATAAGTACCTCATACATACACATAAGTAGCTCAATTCCACACATGCAGTCAATATGCGACCGGATCTCGGCTATTGTTTATCCAACAGTGTCTATTTTGACATATCGTAATGCATTAATCATTTGTCGTCGCTTCACAATTGGATGCGTCTCAGACAAATGCTCTAAGGCTAGTTTCTCCAAATTTGACTAGCGAATGCTGCGATGTTATTTACTCCAAGATTAACGAGTACGTGCCATTGTGTTAAGTACGCCTGCTTTAGAGAACAATCAGTGTTAATACACTCAACCGAAGCGCCGTTTAGTCCCAATCTGTTGGTCGACGGTAGCTGTTCCATAGACCCCATGACAACTTAATATTAGAAATTCTGAATTAGATAGTTCCAAGTCCATGGTAGATGATCCATACATTCATTAATTTGACATCTGATAACGTTTTGTTTAGTTTTTAATTAAAGCTAAGTGTGCTGCGGCTTGACGGAGGCAATGATTATATCGTGTGTATATATCTCCTATAGTAGCTGTATTACCATCTCCGTGGCCTAGTGGTTAAGGCGTCCGCCTACGGAGTGGGGGGTCGACGGTTCGAACCTTGTCAGGGGTTCGTTCTGCTATAGCCGGATATGAGCCGCCAGCTAGTTAAATAATGGTTACCAATTGCCTACCAGCATGGCGCCTGGCATACAAGCATAGAATTCGAGAAGTACTGATGTTCATAAAAAGAGGTGTCTCATATGTCAGAAATGGCTGGCCCTTTAAATAGAGGTGACACTATAATAAACACTTTCCTTTACTTTGTATTGCTTGCATCATTTTACAGATTGACAAATAGCATCAGAACCATCCATATGTTTGCCCTTTTAATAATACAATTATATGTATTATGTATGTATTAGAATTGTTTAATAGGAACCTGGAAGGAAATAACTGTATTTTCAAAACCTAAACTATGAATAGATGATACAAATAAAACAATTGGACTTTGTTAAAAAAAAAACTTTGTACAATTCTGGAATGAATAATTAGATGTAACAATTTAATTTCCAAATTCCAAAGTGCATTTCAGAACGGAGTACCACTGACGAATTTATATGAATTGTAGCGATTATCCGCGATACTTGTATGCATAGGATATAAGCCGAAAATTATCCAATATCTATAATATTGGACTGTGTAAGGAGCTTAGTTTTCTGGTTAGGTCTTACTGAAAGCACATATTTATATAGCAATATGTTACTATTTAACTGATCAGTTCGTACATATATCTGCAGGATTTCATATAATAGTCTGACCTATTACGAGCAGTCCAATATTAAAAATAAAATATAATGGTATCACATCATGATAGTGTTATCTGTCACACATTTTCATATTAAAACAACTAACATATGGTATGTTTATATGTAGACGATTTTGTTATTTTGTTAAGGTTCAAAGTCGATAACAACTATTGACCGCCATCTTCAATTTTGTTTAAATAACCTTCATATATGTGATTTAATTAGGTAAACGGTTTTCGTTTTTCTAACTAAAGTTTAAACTTTATTTATTTTACAACGATTGCTAAGCAAGTTCTAACAACTTAAATTAATCACTCTCGTTGGCGCGGATGAGAGCATAAATGTGGTAATTCGTGTGGGAGGACACCGGAGTACCCAGAGAAAACCCACCTGTCCGATCTGCACATAGTATCAGATATGACCATATCTATATCCAAGATACAACTTGACTTAAAGACATGATCGCGATGGAAGATGAACATGATAGCATCGAAGCATTTAATTGTCTGTAAACATTACGTTAATCGTATGCAAAGAAGTAACAGTATATGCAGTGTTTAATAGCATAATTGTTGTGAGATTTGACAATAGGTGTCTTTAAGTTCTAGGTCAAAGTATATAAATGTAGTTTTAGTACATATCGTATGGGATTAATCAGATTTATGGATTCTGCTAATATGTTTCCATTATATCCAGTTGATGTATACCACTGGTTTAACACTTAACTTCCACTTGCTAATCTCAAAGAAAAACTTGTAATGCCCTCTGGAGTGTAATCAAACAGCATGTCTGTAATAAACTAGCGGTTAATTAGCACTTTTTGGTGTTTTTATTATCTTTAGTTACAGTATATCTTCATTAACAAGTTGATATGTGTGTGTATGTGTTGTCAGAGAAGAAATATGTAGGACATAGCATCATGTGTATTAACGTGAATAATTAAAATGCTTATGTTCTCAACATTAATCCTGTACCCTAGCGGTAAAGATAACTGTCGAATAGGTCGTGGAGTTTCATTAGAATTGTAACTACACATATATATGTCAGTGATCACGGGATGAAGTACATTTACACTAATAAACACAAATCTTCTTTTTATTTTAAAAAACAAAAATGCATCCAACCGCGGAGGAATACGAACTTCAAGAAGTGACAGAGAAATGTCATGACATATTTCCCCAGAGTTTTCAGTCACAAATAAGACAAACACATTAATAAAGTGTCGTCTGCTGCAATTATTTGAATTATATATATACTTTATTTTACCCAGCATTTATAAGCGTATTGTTATTATTATACTATTATTATTGAGCGCCCGTATCATATATAAGTTACACGTTCAAAGGCGCTTTACCTAAACATGCAGCATAACACACATATAACAATAAAAATTAAAAGATTACAACATGTAGAATGCAGGGTTAAAAGCATGTGATAAAAGTACGGAAACAATTATATAATTTAGTTGTATACATGTTTTATATTCAATTCAACTTGTTTATTCAACTTGTTTATTGCATAAAGCATATACATGCTAAGAGCAAAGCATAATTATGCATAATTACATACATAGTAAATACATGCAATTTTACAGAATAGTAATATATAGTACACTTAAACTGACGAGGAGCCTACTTAAAATATGGATTGTACATTAGATACACAAAATAAGACTACAACATATAAACCATATGATACAAACTTTAAGAAATGAAAGGATAGTTGAAATTAAAGACATCACCATGTGGCATAATTAAAATCGTTTACAATACTATCATGAATAAAGTACAAACAATATAATATAATTTTATGTAAAATGTTTTAGAGAAAACATAATAAATGGATAGTTATGAAAATAGTTATTACTAAATGTGATAAACGAAAAATTGCAATGTCACAGTTTATGTTCCATAAAATTGAATGAAAAAATGTGTTGTCAGTCCTTTTTTAAATGAACACAATGTTGGCAATCCTCGAATCTTAGACGAAAGAGCATTCCATAACTTAGGGGCAGCAGTCATAAAACTGTGATCATCATACGTAACAATTCGTTCGACTACTGATGTACACTGGTGATGATGTTCCATGTATAGCTTTAAATGTGTGTGTCAGTATTTTGTATTGTATTCTTATTTGTACCGGTAACCAATGCAATTCTTTCGGGAATAGTGTGATGTGACTGTAGTATCATGTAATGTTAGAACGAGACCGCAAACCGCAACAACGCACAACAATACATATACTATTAGAGATAATACTATATTACGGCACGCTATGGAGTTCAAGCAATGCTGTTTGGCTTGGTACAGTCTGGTTCTCAAACGATGATATGTCAACTCAATCATTTGAATCAGACGAAATTCCCTTCCGCTCTGTCTGGTTAAGTATCTTCTACCTAATATATGGACCGCAGAGCTTTTCATTTATTCTACTAATTTACAATGTAATAACGTCACAGACTATTAATAGTGTCGTTATAGACATACTGTTGTTATCTAGTGATCGCTTGGGTGCCATATCATGCAAACTATAGACATGATACAGATTATAGCAACATAAAAGGGTGTTCGATCCCCTGTCTAACACTGATAAAATTAACAGTATTTCATTTGGGACTTTAAACCGAGGTATTATGTCTGTGTTAGTAAAGAACCAGAGGAGTCTGTCTGTATCATTGCACTACCGTCCACATTCTAAGAGTACTAATCTCTTCAGGAGGCGTCACTCATAACTCATATGGGAAACCGGTAGCGTCGATAAATTAACGTAAAACACACACAAATGGTGGCGGCTCTAAAGCATAGAATCAACATCTCTGAATTGGTCAAGCTGTGGCAATTTATATCATGTGTATCATAAAATCACCACAGTGAGATATGGTATCCCTACTATGGAGTCTTAGCTTGAAGTTGTGCGGTGGTAGAGTTACCGTTGCAATTCCAATGTAAACGTTGCTAGGAGTTGTGTACATGACCTGTATTTGAACATTACACCGTTTGACCTACTTGGTAAATATGTATTTGTGTTTGTGTCATAGCAAGATACATGTTGTGACGTCATAGTTGCGCATGCTCCATTCATACGATTGACATAACAATAGGCCTATACATATAGATCGCACTTTATTGCAATAAATACAGAAGGATCTGTAGTCCAGTGGTAACACACTGGACTGGTAATCCTTGTATCGCAGGTTCGATCCCCCGCCTGACCCTAATACAATTAACAGTCTTTGAGATGGGACTTTAAACCGAGATCTCGTGTTGTTGATTTACACCGTGCACGTAAAAGAACCAGCGGACACTCTGGAATGGGTCTGTCTCGGTATCATTGCACTATACTCCAAAAATATAAACTCTTCAGGAGACGTCGCTCATATGGGCAACCGCTAGCGACGCTAAATAAACACACATTTGTATTAAATGTGAACTTGTCTTTGTTGCGTTTGCTACTAATTTACAACTGACCTCATAACTCATTGAATTGACTGTAACTGGAGCACAACTGATGCATGAAACATCAGTGAATGTTCAGGTTTTTGGACGATCTGTTGTAATAAGGATCTTTATTTATTTAGTGTTAATTTAATATTGAATTTATTTAATTCGTCTTCTAAATACGAAACAACTCGCCAGAGGTTCGTTTTAATCATTTTTAGAAGATTCGTTAAATATATTCAATAACAAATGACTACTCATTTAATATTATATATATATGCATAAGTAAACAATGACTTATTTATCAACTTTGAATGAACCAAACCGATATGAGATATAACATTCAAAATCATATTTATCACTACGAGGATGGCATCCATCACGACCCCACCCCATCTGTGCCTTTCTTCTGCCCTCTCTTTCAGTCAAACGTTTTCTTATTCTTATTTTGTTTATGGTCCGCCTCCGTGGTCGAGTGGTTACGGTCGCTGACTTGTATACCACTGTAACCTATCATCACTGATGGTCACGGGTTCGAGCCCCGCTCAGACCGTGTTTCATTTATATGAAAAAGTTGGCAGTTTCTTACTGAGGTTGGTGCACCCAAGTACTGGTTAACCGCTGGAACCTGCCCAGGAAAGGTGTTGTTAGGTAAACTACCCGCCGGCGATATAGCCCAAAAAATGGTGCTGATGCAGGCTTAAAACCCGAAATATAAATATAACATAACTTATTTTGTTTTCATAATTCTACCACATGTACATTTGTCAGAAAAACAATGATTTTAAACATGACTATTGTGTAAACATAAAATCGCTATGTTTCTATATTTATATATTTTGAAATCATTAGTCGGTATTTTTTTCATTTCGTATCTTGCCGAGAAGGGCCGTAACTAATGTTACTAGAACGTGTGACCCGATCCGTACCTTTCTTTAATTTGACGTGTTTTGTATTCACGTGTATGTGTACAACGAATCGAGCATTAAAATATGATTAAACTAAATTAATTCTCGTAATTTTTAATGCATTTCGCATAATATTAACTAATGTTTCCTCGTAATGTTTTATACATGAAAGTGTTGCTACATATAATCTTCGTCAAATGAAATATTCTTAGTTGAACTTCTTAGTATGAATTTTAAAAAAAACAGCCAAGGTTACACTGACGTTATTGAATGAAAAATAATTACTTTCTATTTTCAAATGTCTTTGATGTAATTTAATGTCATTTTCTGAAAAGAAGCATTGTAACAGATATCAATATGCCCATTTTCTCGGAAAGAATTACGTAATTGATGTTTCTTATAAAACACAACTTTGTTATTGTTCTAGTGAATTCCTATTCTGGTACAATTTGAATAATTTCTCATTCAGAGAATATTTGCTCTACATTATGTAAAATATGGGATTTAAAAATACATTTCTTAAAAGTGTTTACAAACATAAAATAGACCGACAAAAATGACTAGAATCGACCAGTATTTATTTTCTAGACAGGTTCCACATGTTGTGCTTACTACCTTGATACACTATTTTGAATAGTTTGTATTTTCTGACATAAAGTGACAATGATCTAACATAGTGTTCTGGTGTGAATTTGGAAGTCCGAGTCTATTTATCACAATTGATATTAGTTTCTTGCAACAATTTATTTCTCATTACATGCTATTACTGGTAATTGTAATTTGTATGGTTTGCTAACATGGGAGACAGCAGCTACCATTATACAGGCAAGAAGCAACAACAATATTTCAATGTCAGTAACTATTCCATTATATATGTTTTGGGAATTTAAGTCACACCAACAGCTTAGACTCTCCGGCTATTATTGGTACGAGAATATCGCAGATACCACTTTGAGCATTTCAGGCACGAACCGGCATCCGGGTAGAACCAACGACCGTTTGCAAGATGGATATCTTCCTCACATGAACAAATTCGAAACCCCAGTAGCATTCGAACCTACAGTATGTGATGAACAAGTTGTTTGAAGTATGTGACCTTAGTCGCCGATGCACCCACATATTATATATGCATTCAACTTGAGCACTATTCTAGGAATAAAACGAATAGATAGATTTCTTTATTTATAGAGGGTGACCAAATTAGTTTTGAACTAATCCTCCTAAGGGCCCTCTTCAATTTGTTAACACTATAGAATAAATGTACATACACAATAATTATAACATAGTTATGCCGTACAATATACATGCATAATGTTGTACAATGTAACTTAAACAACAGCCTAAGTAAATCAGGTACTTTGATAGAAATACAAAACGACATAAGCATATTGATTTACAATCATTATATATATATATAACTGTCTAGTGTCTACCAATTAAAACATTGTATCCATACTTTACATTTTGTCTTGAATATATTTAAAGATCTGGATGTCTTAATTTCAAATGGTAGACAATTCCATATCTTTGGACCAGAGTATTCTAATGATTTCTTATACATTTCACATCTAGGTCTTGGAATATAGAGATCCATATTTGAAACATTTCTCAATGTCATATCTGAAGTAACTGAATTGCAATGTCTTAATTGAATAGCGCGGTGCTGCTGCGATAAGACGGATCTGTAGTCCAGTGGTAACACGCTGGACTGGTAATCCAGGGATCACAGGTTCGATCCCCAGTCGGACCCTAATAAAATAAATCGTCTTTCAGATGGGACGTTAAACCGAGCTATCATGTCGGTGCTGTACACCGTACACGTAAAAGAAATATATGAGATTCTAGAATGGGTCTCTGTCTGTATCATTGCACTATCCTCCAACAATCTAAAATGACTATTATCTTCTGGAGGCGTGTCTCATATTGGAAACCCCGGTAGCGACGATAAATAAACGTAAAACACACACTCTCTCAAGTGTGTACAATCGGACTTGTAAACAAGTCATGTTCAACATGACGCATTATATACCTAATATGAAAGATAATATAGAGACCATCGACTATCAGTCAGTTAGAACCCTATTTTATTGGGACAACTATGTCGTATGCAAGTGTTAAATATGGTCATTAGTGAATATTTACATCGCTATTGCATTTCCTTCGATGAACGTATATGCCCTGTTTGTATTCATTTTCGCATGAATTTTCTCACTAATGATGTGCAGCTGATATGCGCACACGAAGCTACGGGCATGCGCATTCGCAGTGTTGGGCGGCGGTCCTCGCAAGACAATTCGTGTCTTACAATTTACGCTGTCCCAATCTATTTACCAGCGACAGCACATGGTAAGTCGTTAATCTGGACTAAATACATTTAAATGCAGTGTGCTATATTTCTTTGTGTCATTGAAAAGAATAATTAATGAATAATAAAATATAAACCAGGAATCGCAATTCATACCTTAAATGATATTATTAATTATGTTATTATATTAGTGCTAGATATTGGGCATTATCAGGTACAGTTATTTGTTCATGAACACGCTGGGTATGTTACTGTCGGAATGGGGCTCATGATCCGTCGACCACGAGATGATCACGGGGTGGACGTGCTAACCCCTAGATCATGACGTCATGGGGAATATATCATATTATTTTATTCGATAATAACACCAATCCAAGCTGACACATAGCCACCTACAGAACTCTTCAGATAATGTCTTACTGATCATACATAATGAGTTCTGTATTCAAATACATTATGTGTTTTTCTCTTCTTTTCTCTGGGGTCGTTTTCTGTTTCTGTTATTCGGTGCGAAAATTATACCAGATCAATCAATGCTTTATGCTCCCTAACTGATTGTCATTTTCTAAGAAATCAGTTTTTTGAAATATCTCGTTAAAACGGATATCATCTTTAACGTAATTTCCCTCTCTAAAATTGACTACAGTATTCGATAACATATAGCATTGTTCAAAGAATGTGTGATATTCATTAGTAGGCGTATGCTGATCGCATGAACCTAGTTCTCAGAAACAAATTATTCTTACTAGCTGGATCTCATGTCGGATAATTTATCAGGTACGTACATACATGTATCACCTCAGCCAAAGCAGTATTTATTTATGAATAAGACATAACACAGGTGTAATAGTTGCAACATTAGGGCCGGAGGAAAGTTAAATAGAAACCTATTTAATCCCTTTCCTTAGATGCAATTACATGCACACTGATGTTATATAATATATGTGTTACTAACACATTAACTACTGCTACAATGTATCTACTCTGATCAGAATTGCTGTATATATATAAAAAGGTAGATCAATTGCAATGCAATACAATTCTGAAGTTGCTATTTACGTCTTGGTTCATTCTTTTCTGAAGCAAGTTCTAAATCCAATGCAGGTTGTAAATCCAATAAAAGACTTGGACAAACTCTAAAAATATCAATATCTCCACCAAATAAAATATGGGATAAATGAGGCAGTAGGTTCGATCCCCCGTCTATAGGTTCGATCTCCCGTCTATAGGTTCGATCCCCCGTCTATAGGTTCGATCCCCCGTCTATAGGTTCGATCCCCCGTCTATAGGTTCGATCCCCCGTCTATAGGTTCGATCCCCCGTCTATAGGTTCGATCCCCCGTCTATAGGTTCGATCCCCCGTCTATAGGTTCGATCCCCCGTCTATAGGTTCGATCCCCCGTCTATAGGTTCGATCCCCCGTCTATAGGTTCGATCCCCCGTCTATAGGTTCGATCCCCCGTCTATAGGTTCGATCCCCCGTCTATAGGTTCGATCCCCCGTCTATAGGTTCGATCCCCCGTCTATAGGTTCGATCCCCCGTCTATAGGTTCGATCCCCCGTCTATAGGTTCGATCCCCCGTCTATAGGTTCGATCCCCCGTCTATAGGTTCGATCCCCCGTCTATAGGTTCGATCCCCCGTCTATAGGTTCGATCCCCCGTCTATAGGTTCGATCCCCCGTCTATAGGTTCGATCCCCCGTCTATAGGTTCGATCCCCCGTCTATAGGTTCGATCCCCCGTCTATAGGTTCGATCCCCCGTCTATAGGTTCGATCCCCCGTCTGGTTCGTGTCATAGGTTCGATCCCCCGTCCATAGGTTCGATCCCCCGTCCATAGGTTCGATCCCCCGTCTATAGGTTCGATCCCCCGTCTATAGGTTCGATCCCCCGTCTATAGGTTCGATCCCCCGTCTATAGGTTCGATCCCCCGTCTATAGGTTCGATCCCCCGTCTATAGGTTCGATCCCCCGTCTATAGGTTCGATCCCCCGTCTATAGGTTCGATCCCCCGTCTATAGGTTCGATCCCCCGTCTATAGGTTCGATCCCCCGTCTATAGGTTCGATCCCCCGTCTATAGGTTCGATCCCCCGTCTATAGGTTCGATCCCCCGTCTATAGGTTCGATCCCCCGTCTATAGGTTCGATCCCCCGTCTATAGGTTCGATCCCCCGTCTATAGGTTCGATCCCCCGTCTATAGGTTCGATCCCCCGTCTATAGGTTCGATCCCCCGTCTATAGGTTCGATCCCCCGTCTATAGGTTCGATCCCCCGTCTAAGCCTAATAATAATAACAGTCTTTCAGGGAGTTTAAGAGGAGGTCTCGTGTTGGTACTTTTACACCGTGTACGTAAAAGAACCAGATGAGTCTCTGGATTTGGTCTCTGTCTGTATCATTGCACTATCCTCCAAATGACTAATCTCTTCATGAGGCGTTACTCATATGGGCAACCGGTAGCGACGGTCAGTAAGCGTAAAACGTACACCTAAAATAGAGACGGTCATTTGAAACCTGAATACGGGTGGTTAGAGCGAACAAATAAGTACAAATGAATAAGCCATGCCTAATTCAGTAACATGATTTAGGAGTTCGACTTTTATTCATATGGTTGCAAAGAGATCTCGGTGTGTGTCGATGACACTATTATCATTCAAGTTAATTTTCTTGGAAGCTTACTATACTTTGCGAACGATTTCAATATGCTGCACAGTGTTCGGTTACTGAACAATATTTGGATTTGGTATTTATTTTAGTTTAGCGTAGGGCATCTTAAGGTTTATAATGAACAACTGAGTCATCTCTCATCTGGTTTGATGGGAACATCAGCTGCGGTATCATGTAATTATTAGTGGCAATTGTTTTGGCATTTCACTTGAAGACTTCAGAATATTCAGCTAAATGCGGTTCTTGTCAACACTCCACAGTGAGTCGTGATGAAGGATGTTAACTGGTGCATTAATGCTATCAATGCTCGTACTTAAAGGTAATTGCATGCAATTAGTCTGTGACAACCTCTCAGTTCTTACTCTCATGCTAAGGCACATTCTTTCTGTATACAACGTAATTATGAGTTGCTGTTATTTAATTGCTGTTCTTGAAAGACTCCACCGAAAGATGTTCTTACTTGTTCAACTGCTAGATTTCTCTTGAAATCTTCAAATGTATGCATTTCCTTTGCAATCATCGCATTTAGCACACGGCAATTATTAAATATCAATGTAATTTGATTAAATAAAGTGATATACATTTGAGAAAACATGAAACAGTCCAATTCATAATACCAAAAATCTATAAACTGAATATATTATAGATTATTTCTAAGTTGCAAAGTTTAGAATTTAATTTGTTATTATATAGCTGACTATATGGCTGGCAATGAATGAACTGAGATATGTTTTGTAAATGAAGTACACCTGCTTGAACAATACAATGTAACTGTGTGTTAATCACTAAATGGTAACATGTGACCTGTGAGCTGTTCTTCCTTAAGAATAATTAATATGGATACGTTTAACTGGCCCACTGTACAGCTTTTTTACATCTCGTATTGTGCCTGCCATTCAGATCTGTAATATACAATCACTTTGAAATTCGTCAATCTTTAAAACACTGTCGTGACGTCATACCTTTGTAATTGCAGTCCATTATTATTATAAGTAAGTAAGTAAGTAATATGTTTATTATAGTGACATGTGTATATATAAGATAATATTTACATATAAATTATACAATTAAATACACCCGGCCCAATGGGCCTATAAGTCACTTACAAATATAATACTAGAAACATATCACATGATAAAACACATACGACATTATTTCTCTGACAAACAAAATAGTCGATTATAGTAGTTATATCAAAACTAGAAATGTGGCAAAGGGACATAGATGTTCCACTTCGTCTCTTCTCTGCACAGTCCATTGTTAATATATTAAATGCTATGCGTAATTGTACGAAATTAACAATCTTAATTAGTAAGATCTTGTTATATAAGTGTTTATTAATTTTTAAGTAAGATGTGTGCCTCAAACGGATCGAATATTTTACATATTGGATCACCGGACCTGTATGATTTTAATCTAAATCCTGTATAAAAGTAAAGTAAAGTGTTTATTTATTATAGTGTCACCCCTATTTAAAGGGCCAGCCATTTCTGACATATAAGACACCATTTTTGTATGAACATCATTACTTCCCGAATCATATGCGTGTATGCCAGGCGCCAGGCTGGTAGGCAATCGGTAACCATTATTTAACTAGCTGGCGGCTCACCAACCGGCCATATAAGAACGAACCCATTACGAGATTCGAACCGGCGAACTACCGCTCCGTATATGTGTATAAGTGCAATAGCCTGCACGTATTTAGCGCGCACATGTGCGTGAAGTGTGTTCAGCGACACTGTCAGTTATATCCGTTATACTCTTAGGTTGATGAAAAACACTGCCTTGCCGTACAACGTTCCGGTATCCTGTCTAATGTGATGGACACGTCAAGTAAATTGGCTTTCATCATGATTGCTTTCTCATTTGCCGTCAAGCTTGATACAGTATTTGCTTTCTATTGACATGTCCGGATTTCCCTATGACAGAAATGAACTCAAGGAGTTCGCAAAGAGGGCACGTAAGTGCTACTTGTGTATGTCTATATTGAGTTCGTCTATCATGCTTAGAGACATATTTGATCTCGTGTCATATTTAACTGGGACGGTGACGTGTGGACCTTTGGAACGAGCGTTTATAAGTCTTTGATGTGGTGTATACCTCAACAACAAACTTCCTATGTTTTTTTAACGTTTATTTATCGTCGCTACCGGTTGCCCATATGAGCGACACCTCCTGAAGAGATTAGTCATTTTAGATGTTTGGAGGATAGTGCAATGATACAGAAAGAGACCCATTACAGAGTCTCCTCTGGATCTTTTACGTGCACGTTGTAAAGCACCGACACGAGACCTCGGTTTAACGTCCCATCTGAAAGACTGTTAATTTTATTAGGGTCAGACGGGGGATCGAACCTGCGATCCCTGGATTACCAGTCCAGCGTGTTACCACTGGACTACAGATCCGTCTGTACAAAATTCCTAATATGGCACCTGATGTTTTATAATATATGCAGTGAATTAATAATAATAGTATGCAGCATATAATACATATTTTCCTATTGACATTTAATGTATTTATTCCAGATGAGTGTACAGCAATTCATTGCATTAACGATCTGTAATTATAACGTATTAAATAAGATTATATGACTACTGCCATATATAGGATAGCTGTAACGTTATTTATGTTACAACGATTGCGAAGCAAGTTCTAACAACTTATATTAATCACTCTCGTTGGTGCGGATGAAAGCGTGAATGTGGTAATTCGTGTGGAAGGAACCCGGAGTACCCGGAGAAAACCCACCTGTCCGATCTGGCGACCATCGTACCATCTCACATACTTCACTATCCGAGGATCGAACTCGGGTTGCATTGGTGAGAAACGAGCGCGCTAACCACTGCGCTAATTGGACAGCCATATGTAGGATATTACGTGAGTGATGAGTGTATACCATACTATGCAATCATCACGAGTGAAGATCCTTTTTATCACAAATTACCATACTGTGGTTTAATCATATTTTTGCACAAAATAAAACTGCTACTTTCATTTTCACTATCAGCGCAAATTGTCACAACGTCACTAAATTATCATGACGTCACTACGCAAGGTAGCGTTATATTTATGTTTTAAACAGCGTTATAATTGAGTCGACACTTATTTTAAGTCATCGTTTGCCTTGCCATTAACGTTATGTACCAATTCAAATAGAAACATGCATACTTTCAAGATTACGTTACAAATTATACGGATTAGTCTCTCAACCAATCAGAATCCGTCCATGTGATATTACACGTGTGTACATATAAGGGATTATGAGATGACTGCATTACACTGAATACAAGCAAAGTTATGCGATAATATATAGTTATTAGATTGTTCCAAATACTGTAAAGCACTAATTAGATGATCGATTATGAATATAACGAGGGTATGTATACTACGGTGTTTGTTATATGTTTTATTCTACATTAGTGGAGGGAAACACTGTAAAACGTAACATATCGGGCTTGTCTATTATAGCGTCATCCCTATTGAAAGGGTTAGTGATTTCTGGCTTATTAGACACATCGTATAAACATCACTACTTCCCGAATCGTATCATTGCAGTCCAGGCGTTAGGATAGTAGGCAATCAGTTACCATTAGTTAACTAGGCTGCGGCTCACTAACTGTCTATATCAGAATGAATCTGACCGTGACACAAACCAGTGGAGATTCTGGAAGGACTTGAGAAAGTCAAAGATTAATACTACATATAATCATACTTGTAAAATAGTATCAATATGTACATGTGGTAAGCTTTGGTAGCGAAATAACGCCACTTACAGTATGTAGTGTTCCAATCGTTTCTATGGGGAGGGCCAGTCACTAATGTTGTCAGAACTTGTGGCCCAACACATGTTCCCATTATGTATGTGTTTTTATGAGTGCGATTGTTGCATACAGTCAAACCTGTCATAAGCAGCCAGCCAAGGGAATCATAGAAAGTGGCTGCTTAGCACAGGTGGCTGCTTATTAGTGGTCAAATGTATAATAAAACAACATATTGGGAATCTGGGAACTGGCTGCTTAATACAGGTTGGCTGCTTAATAGAGGTGACCGCTAACACAGGTTTGACTGTACATGTATATAGAGCAATACAATATTATCAATTCAGACTCTGGCTCTATCTGTATAGTACACGATTCTCCAAACCCTAAATCTCCCAAATCTTTTCCAAACACATCGATCATGTAAGCTGACGTAGAGACGATAAATAAACGCAAGACATGCACAAATGTTACACATATACTATTAGATAATAAAAGCTGCGGATAATTCTCCTGAACATTTGCTTGGAAATGTCACGTGATATTTAAATAGTTTGTTAATCAATACAATCTTTTACTTAATGGCAATGTTCACTATTCCACTGTAAAATGGACATCGTTTCACAGCTTTTCCCCATTTCCAAGTATCCAAACTTGCCAACGATTGTGATAAATGCTTTGCCTTTTATAGTGTTTGCAATTTAAGTTAAAACTATTTTATTACCCAATGTTGACTATATGTTTGTGTCCGTGGATGTATTTACACTACATGAAGGAATACATCGTTTCCATGGATATGTGTAAGTCGTTGTATGTATTATCATATAGTAACACAGCAACATGCATATTATATCTAATGTGTAACAACGAAACACTTACCGATAGCTCTTTCAATTCCTTAGTAGATCAGTTGATATTCCAAAGCAATGCCACAATTCCATGTATTTTTAAAAAAAACAAAGAGTCCATACCAGTGGTATAGAGAAGGATTTGTTATTGAGGCTTCCACACTTTTTTTAAAGTTACATATTTGACAAAAAAAGCAATACAAAATAATATTGGTTCCTCTATATAATGTCAATATACTCCTATTTGATATTAGGGCGTCCATGTTCGGAATAGTCGTGAATACGTTACGTCCATGCATATGCAATACATGCATGCTCATGCAAAGAAAGTGTCGCTGTAGTTGTTTATTAATATGCTGACACCATAAAGAACTGTGCATTTTAATACTTGTGTGTGTGTGTTTTACGTTTATTTATCATCACTACCAGTTGCCCATATGAGCGACGCCTCCTGAGGAGATTGGTCATTTTAGATTTTGGAGGACGTTCATCGAAGGAAATGCAATAGCTATGTAAATATTCACTAATGACCATAATTAAGACTTGCAAACGACTAAACATAGTTGTCCCAATAAAATAGGGTTCTAGCTGACTGATAGTCGATGGTCTCTATATTATCTTTCATATTAGGTATATAATACGTCATGTTGAACATGACTTGTTTACAAGTACGATTGTACAAACTTGAGAGTGTGTGTGTTTTACGTTTATTTATCGTCGCTACCAGGGTTTCCCATATGAGCCACGCCTCCAGAAGAGAATAGTCATTTTCGATTTTTGGAGGATAGTGCAATGATACAGACAGAGACCCATTCCAGAGTCTCCTCTGATTCTCTTACATGCACGGTGTAAAGCACCGACACGAGACCTCGGTTTAACGTCCCATCTGAAAGACTGTTAATTGTATTAGGGTCAGACGGTGGATCGAACCTGTGATCCCTGGATTACCAGTCCAGCGTGTTACCACTGGACTACAGATCCCTCTGTAGAAATGAACACGAATTATACGTAGCGTTATTTTTCCGTTACAAATCTTTAAATTGTGGATCTTATTATCACGAGTGACGAAAATAATCATATAATAAATTTATATCAATTATTCCTATATTTTTATTTCTAAAATGATATACTTTTTATCTCGAAGGCAAGTGCACGGTTTCTTGTTGGTGTCAGTATATTGCAGCATAGAAAGATGCCTCAATTACGGACACTAATAGCACGTACACGTATAACTAATACGTGACACAAGAGCACTTGTCATCAACTTACATACCATACATTATGGAGATAAGCAGCACAACAAAAGAGCATTGATCACTTAACTGTGCTTGTATTCAGTGTAATACAGTCATCATATAAATTCGTATATGACCACACGTTTAATAAGACCTGGCTATGATTCTGATTGGACATTGACAGCTTGCAATACACATAGATCTACATTCGACATATACATGTTGTTTGTGTCCATGTTTTTTTGTTGAAAATCAACTGCTTAGATCAATAAAGTGCTAAATATGCACTAGTGTAGTAGTATAGTGAATAAAACTATTGTGTCGATTATTTGCCTGAAGTTGATTGATTACGAGTTACTAGAATAAATTCAGAGCATGTGCAAACAACATAGATCCAGATCAGCCGCGGCGTAAGGCCGCGTCTGATCAAGATCTATGTTGTTTGCTATTCGGACAGGTGCTTCAGCTCCACTGTCTGAAGAGCAATCAGCATATAGCCTGATCAGACGGCATGTTCTGTTCTGTCCGATCGGGTTCTCTACACTTTTTTTACAAAGTCGCTTTTATGCGACATTGGCGGTGAAAGAGTTATTATAATAAGGCTAAGACAATACTGGCAAACAGAAACGTTTATTTCTTCAAATTTATGGTTGTTCTTACTGTGATAATGTGGATACAGTCGCCGACTTGTATACCACTGTATCTTATAGTCACTGATGGTCACGCTCAGACCGTGTCTCTTATATGAAAACGTTGGCAGTTTCTTACGGTGGTTGGTGCACCAAGTACTGGTTAACCACTGGAGCCTGACCAGCAAATGTGTTGCTATGTAAAATGACCGTCGCTCAAATGGGCAACAGGTAGCGATGTTAAATAAACTTAAATAACAAAATTAAATTTCCTTAATACAGTAACCAACATCGGAACAGTTTTCATTCATATACAAACCATTTGTTTGCACTTTCTATTTTTTCAAGTTTTATATCTAAATATATTACAGCCTGTTGCACATCAGATTTCGTTAGCTTAGTAGTTGATCATGTTGTATATAATTTGTAAAACATGTTGTCTACAAATTTTATCTGACATTTCGATTTAGACAAGAAGCGTGTGCTTGTGCTATAGTTACATAAAATGTTCTATAAATAGATAGTGTTCTTTAATGTATATAGCACTCATATATCCTGTAACAATATTTGAGAACATTGAAGTTAAAATAACAAGCATGTGCACATTAGATTAATTTGCTGTACTAACTTCTGGGTGCTTGCTCTACATACTATTTGTGGTCGTGATAGCGTATGGGTAGCTCGGTGATAGCGCCATTGTATCGCGGTGATAGCGTATGGGTAGCTCGGTGATAGCGCCATTGTATTGCGGTGATAGCGCCATTGTAGAGCGGTGATAGCGCCATGGTAGCACGATGATAGCGTCATGGTAGCGCGGTGATAGCGCCATTGTATCGCGGTGATAGCGTATGGGTAGCTCGGTGATAGCGCCATTGTATTGCGGTGATATCGCCATTGTAGAGCGGTGATAGCGCCATGGTAGCACGATGATAGCGTCATGGTAGCGCGGTGATAGTGCCATTGTATCGCGATGATAGCGCCATGGTAGAGCGGTGATAGCGCCAGCGCGGTGATAACGCCATTGTATCGCGATGATAGCGCCATGGTAGAGCGGTGATAGCGCCATGGTAGCGCGGTGATAGCGCCATTGTATCGCGATGATAGCGCCATGGTAGAGCGGTGATATCGCCATGGTAGCGCGGTGATAGCGCCATGGTATCGCGGTGATAGCGCCATGGTAGCACGATAATAGCGTCATGGTAGCGCGGTGATAGCGCCATTGTATCGCGGTGATAGCGCCATGGTAGAGCGGTGATAGCGCCATGGTAGCGCGGTGATAGCGCCATTGTATCGCGGTGATAGCGCCATGGTAGAGCGGTGATATCGCCATGGTAGAGCGGTGATAGCGCCATGGTAGCACGATGATAGCGTCATGGTAGCGCGGTGATAGCGACATGGTAGCGCGATGATATCGTGTTCGCTTGATATGGGAGAGGCCTAGAGTTCGAACACACCTGTAGCCGTTACGATTGTGCCCTTAGGCAAGGCACTTAAAATCAACATGCCTCTTATCACAGCTGGCCTATATCGCAGTACTGCAAATTGATGCAAGGGCCGCCGTGGTCGACTGCTTAATGGTGTTGCCTTCAATTCACTTGCCCTACGGCTGTAGGTTAGAATCCCGCATTATCGGTGGTGCTAGCTGAGTGTCCGTCCGTGCTTGACAAATACTGCTCCGTGGAGCGCCCGGTGTTTTCTAAACCATCAAAAATAATCAACAAGCTGCAACCCAGTATCCAGGGTTGTCCGATTAGCGCAGTGGTTAGCGCGCTCGCTTCTCACCAATGCGACCCGGGTTCGATCCTCGGATCGGGAAGTATGTGAGATGGTACGATGGTCGCCAGATCGGACAGGTGGGTTTTCTCCGGGTACTCCGGTTTCCTCCCACACGAATGACCACATATACGCTTTCATCCGAGCCAACGAGAGTGATTAATATAAGTTGTTAAAACTTGCTTCGGATTCATTGTAAAATAAATAAAGTATTAAAAAAATAACCAGTATCTTTACTATGATAAGTTGATAATACGGAACTGATATGAACTGAAGGAGAGTATCGATAGATGTGCTTCAATATTTCATACATTGGTCATCGAGTTGCATTGCATCTAGAGATAATGCAGAAGAACCAATCCATTCACTATCTCAAACATAAACTACCTCTCCATATATACATATATGTCGATAGACATAATTATGACATCATGAGAAAACATTAGAGTCATATCGTACAGTATGTTTTTGTCGTTCGATAACAAATGGCTTGCTAGCTGTTTCGTTTGTCTTTGTGTTTTCGCCATATGACCTATGCTGTTGGTGCACCGTTACCCCCCCCCCCGTCGCCCAAAAACAAAAAAACTAAACAAAAACAATTCGACACCCCAAGTGGGTTTTTTACACCTATGGCACTGTAGGAAAGGACAAGTGATTTGAAGTCAACGACCGTAACCACGCGGCGACGACGTCTGCATTTTTATGATTTAAGCTCAAATACAATCACGAGTCAATGCAACGATTCGACCGCCATACCTATATAGCATACCATACCGTAGTGATCATTTGAAATGTTGTTCGTAACTAAATATGTTATTATATATCAGTGTGACATGTGTATTTAGAGATATAACATAAAGTTTATTTGCATAAAACATTTGCATGTGTATAGCCTTAAACATCAATCAATATGGTGAAACATAAATTCGCAAGTATAACTAGCATTAGCAAGGAAGAACTCATTATATACCAGTCATAATCAAATAATGCTGTATGGGATGAAACTTTATAGTAATATATATTACCTTATTTGTGCTCTAAGTTTGAAAGCATGATATACAAATTTAGCTGTACTGTTAATAACTCTATCGCTGTTAGCAGTCATAAGAGATACAAATGTGTTGGTAGTGGGCCATCTACACAAATATGCTTTGAACTATTTTAGTCTAAGATTTCTATATTTGGGGCAAACTAGAATGAAATGGTATTCACTTTCGACTATATTCATATCGCAGTATATATAAATTTAGAGATATAAACATATTTACATAAAATTACTAATTACAAACAAGTACCCGGTTCGATTGAACCTATATGTCACCCGATATATTTTATATTAACATGAGCAATGTTTACAATTGTACATAATGTATGTAGAGGATAAATCAGCACGAGGCAATTATAAAAAGGTTTTATTCTCGGTACAACATCAATCTGTATAATCATTTGAAAGACAAACACCCTTCAACGGAAAGCAGTTCAAGTGACAATGGCTTCATTTGTGAAAACGCCCATGAATGTACCGTCGTCGATAACAATAACTGAATGAGTCGTCGCCATATGTGCATGGCCTTACAGGAAGAAGATGGCGTTTACGCGTAAATCAGAAATAGGTTAAGTTGTCAATTTTTGTAAGAGTTTGAGTAATTTTGAGATGTTGATTGAATTATATCGAATATTCGAATACCTACCCGACCGAATACCCGATTAGCAAATTCGCTCTTCGTTGCCATCCCTAATAAAAACATAAATATATTACAAATAAATGTTCATAATATATTCTCAACATATAATTTGAAGTAAGATTAGTATGTTATATGTGTATTTAAAACACTGTCGTGACGTCATACCTTTGTACGTGTAGTCCATTATTATTAATATTGGACTGCTGTCAAAAGGCCAGAGTATCATGTTAAATCCTACGCGTAAATGTACGAAATTAACAATTTTATTTAGTAGGATCGTGTTATATAAGTGTGTGTGCTAGGTGCCTTACACAGTCCAATATTTTACATATTGGATTGTTTTCTGCTTATATCCTATACTTCTTATTTTGTTGCGTACATTTAGTTTCACCAGTAGTAAAGGTAATTTGCTGACTTCACAGCTTTTAGTGATGGAGGAAAATGATGAGATGCGTCTATGCGTGAAGGAAAGTACGACTAGCCAACAAATATGCATTTAGGTGGACTGGTGTATATCCTTGATTCATATAACTCTCCATTAGACATAATGAGATCCAATTTGTACCACTGCGAGTATAGCATGATAGTGTCGCATAACTCCATAACATCCATCGCCTGAAGAACACATTAACATTTGCGCAACGTATCGCAATACGTTGACAGTTCTAACATGAAATGGCATTGAATAATGTTCGAGATGTCAGCGTGTTCTACAATGATTATACCGTTGACAGTTCTACCATGAAATGGCATTATATAGTTCTCTAAGTTTCATGATGTCAACGTGTCCTAAAATAATTATTACATTGACAGTTCTACCATGAAATGGCATTACATAGATTTTAAGGTTCAATATGTCAGCGTGTCCCACAATGAGTATTACATTGACAGTTCTACCATGAAATGGCATTACATAGATTTTAAGATTCAAGATGTCAGCGTGTCCCACAATGATTATTACATTGACAGTACTACCATGAAATTGCATTACATAGATTTTAAGGTTCAAGATGTCAGCGTGTCCCACAATGAGTATTACATTGACAGTTCTACCATGAAATGGCATTACATAGATTTTAAGGTTCAAGATGTCAGCGTGTCCCACAATGAGTATTACATTGACAGTTCTACCATGAAATGGCATTATAGATTTTAAGATTCAAGATGTCAGCGTATCCCACAATAATTATTACATTGACAGTTCTACCATGAAATGGCATTATATAGTTCTCTAAGTTTCATGATGTCAACGTGTCCTAAAATAATTATTACATTGACAGTTCTACCATGAAATGGCATTACATAGATTTTAAGGTTCAAGATGTCAGCGTGTCCTACAATGATTATTACATTGACAGTTCTACCATGAAATGGCATTACATAGATTTTAAGGTTCAAGATGTTAGCGTGACCCACACTGATTATTACATTGACAGTTCTACCATGAAATGGCATTACATAGATTTTAAGATTCAAGATGTCAGCGCGTCCCACAATCGCGATAGTGAACCGCTTCGAGTCTGGGTATTCCGAGTCCATTAATGTGTTCCTGTGGTTGACACATATCTTATGTATGCTAAGCGATTAACCGAGCTCTGCTGATAGCAAATCTCGATCAGAATGGTTTGGTCTGGTTGTAGGATCGTTGTGAATGACTGAGTATAAATAATTGCGTGGAGGTGCGTTCGCTTCAGGTGCGAAATGTCCGGAGTTCGAGCCCCACTGGGGCCGTTACGATTGTGCCCTTAGGCAAGGCATTTAAATTCCACGTTGCCTCTTCTCTCTCCGTCGTGGCGATGGATTCCATCAGGAATGAGGTCTCGAGAGTGATTAATATAAGTTGAAATAACTTGTTTCGCAATCGAGCTAAACTAAATTTGTATATAAATAATTATGGAAGCGTTCATCAATTCAATGTAAAGACAATTGCTGGGTCCTCCATGGGTGAGTGATTACGGTTGTTGACTTTAGATCGCTTGCCCCTCTCCACTAGATTCGAATCCCACTGTGTGTCGAAATCGTTCAAGTGATAAGCTAACCGACTGGTTTGTGGAATGGCGGTGGTTCTACCCGCGTGCCCGTCCGTGCCTGAAATACTGCTCGGATTGACGTCCGGGATCTTCCGCCATCAACAATAGATGGGGAGTGGCCATGCAACATAGGCTGTTGGTGCAACTTTAAGCACCAAAACCAAACAAAGAAAACAATTACTTTAATTCGAAAGTCCAGACTGTTTGATGAATAATTTATTTCTCTTATAAGTTTTGTCTGATGAATAACAATTGGCGTAAGAAGCCAACATGTGGCCAATCTAATACTTGCAATATGGTATGCAGCAGTTTAAGCTACACATTTGTAACGTTGATTAATTAGTATATGCGACTGCAACGTATTGCTAACATAATGTTGGAAATAAGGCGTCTACTGTATGTTCAGATTTATCTTACATCGGTGTTTTTAATTGATTAATATCCGCTGAATTATCGGTTCTGTTCGAGTTCTCTTTCTGTCTGACATCTGGAAAACCTATCACTCAATGTTTTTCTCAACTTTAACTGGTTTTTTAATATAATCTCAAATAGTCTAAAGCACTCTTGTCAATTATTCGCTTCTAGGAAAACATTCCCGTGCCAATTATTTGTTGTGTATTCCAAGAAGGACATTGCCCAAATATTAATTTTATACCATTGTGCCATTGGCATTGCTTACCATTTTGTATCACACCTCAGCTGTATATATTAGTATATAGGAGAAAAGTAAATAACATTTTGTGAAACTAAATTGATGGAATAAATTCTGTAAATAATCACCCTTTATTCTTAACTATTTCATCGCCAATGTCGCATAAAAGCGGAGAACCCGATCAGACAGAACACAGCTTGACCTCTAATCAGGCTATGTGCTGATTGCTCTTCAGACAGTGAAGCTGAAGCACCAGACGCTGAATTACGCTGCGGCTGATCTGGATCTATGTTGTTTGCACATGCTCTGAATTTATTCGACGCTGAAAGAGTTAATGTAATGTAGCTGTGTCCAAAACTTACCTGACGCATTTCACTTCTTAATTGTGATACTGATTTTGTTAAATATAGTTATATTGAGCGTTACTTTTTGCATTACAATTTTTAGAATTATGGATTTTACCAAAACGAAACAGAGCACTTGCCTTAGAGGTAAAATGTATATCCTTTTAGAAATAATTATAGGCAAATTTGGACTTCTACGCGCTTAAATATTGGGTAAATTAGTGCAATGTGTGAAGGAGTATTTGTTTCACTCATGATAGAACAGAACAGAACAGATTTTTTATTTTCAAGACTTGTACATAGTACATCGTCGAAAGGTATACAATATATTATGCATAGTTATTGTCATGTGATGTACGGATGGTGTATAACAATAGTTAATAGTACAATCATATTAATATAATTTCTATCATTCTAATAAGAAAGTTAATCAGTATATTACTGATTACAATTTACGGTAAAGAGGGTGAACATATAGTATACTAAATACGAGTTTGGTTATTCAACAACGTGTTTCTTATGGATATTGCTTCTTTAACATATTTGGACAAGTTACATATACATTTTTTATCAGTTGACTTTATCAATTCTAAATACTTATACATCGATGGTTTAGAATGGTAATATTTATGTAAGTACTGTTTACGTATATTGCTAAAGCATGAACATATACAATGATAATAAGATCCATAATTCTAGAATGTGTGAAGAAATAGTAACACGCTCAATATAAAGGTGCAGTGTTTTTTTATTGTGTCAGTATATTTCTAGACACAATGTGTAGCTGAAATTATGCAAATGTGTATAACCCTCAGTAGTTTAAACGTATCATCAATAGCCCTATTTCCGGGCATAATCTGTTTTCGAATTTGTTTGCAAAGACGTCAGTAGAAGGTACAGTCACCGTTTATTTCGAAAATATGTAAATATTGATGTTTTTCAGGAGTCTCATTCACGTATACCCTAGAAATCCCTTAAACAGAAATATATGCAAAGACATATTTCTTTAATTGTGTAACGCAAGACGTCTAATACTTGGCTTTACAAGGTCACGTGCCAATCATGTGACACTACCGGAAAATACATTTCTGATACATTCAATTTGATTTGATTTTTGTTTGAACGCCATTTTGAATATATACCCATGTGAAATGTGTTGTATTACGTGACCTATATATTATTATGTGTGTGTATGTTTATGACGATGTACCATACACAAGTCTTGAAATAAACTTACATTCTGTTCTACAATGGTTGACATAATATAAGTGTACTCATTACAAAACCATTAGTGCCAAAGTTTATCAGTAAACAAATGAAATCTAAGTAATTCGAAAATAATAAAATCTTTTTTGACTAACCCAATCTTTTTTTAGAAAAAATATTATACCGAATATAACCGAAACTCGTTCGGCTTTCTCCGCAGCCATTCACATTCTAGTCACACGATCGTAATTTAAGTAAGTTTTAAAAACAGCGCACCGTTTGCACATTAATATCACCGATAGTTTCCGAGTACCTTGCCAATGGTGGTGTATTCAAAACTTGACAACGGGACACTCAAATACAGTGTAATTTCTCCTTTTTGAATAGGAATGTATAGTTACTTAACGTTGTTCCTTATATCATTTCAGAGAGGAAGAAAATATAGTTCAGAGCAGTCAATTGTCTTATCAACGTGAGTATATTTATCGTCTTTAGAGTTCACACGCCGGCATTATAAATATGTTTATGTCAGTATATGTAGTAAGGTTTCAACACTATTACCTAATTGTTCAAAGCGTTGTCAGTATATTTAGTAAGGTTGCAACACTATTACATAATTGTTCAAAGCGTTGTCAGTATATTTAGTAAGGTTGCAACACTATTACATAATTGTTCAAAGCGTTGTCAGTATATTTAGTAAGGTTGCAACACTATTACATAATTGTTCAAAGCGTTGTCAGTATATTTAGTAAGGTTGCAACACTATTACATAATTGTTCAAAGCGTTGTCAGTATATTTAGTAAGGTTGCAACACTATTACATAATTGTTCAAAGCGTTGTCAGTATATTTAGTAAGGTTGCAACACTATTACATAATTGTTCAAAGCGTTGTCAGTATATTTAGTAAGGTTGCAACACTATTACATAATTGTTCAAAGCGTTGTCAGTATATTTAGTAAGGTTGCAACACTATTACATAATTGTTCAAAGCGTTGTCAGTATATTTAGTAAGGTTGCAACACTATTACATAATTGTTCAAAGCGTTGTCAGTATATTTAGTAAGGTTGCAACACTATTACATAATTGTTCAAAGCGTTGTCAGTATATGCAGTAAGGTTTCAACACTATTACCTAGTTGTTCAAAGCGTTGTCAGTATATTTAGTAAGGTTGCAACACTATTACATAATTGTTCAAAGCGTTGTTCGTATATGTAGTAAGGTTGCAACACTATTACATAATTGTTCAAAGCGTTGTCCGTATATGTAGTAAGGTTTCAACACTATTACATAATTGTTCAAAGCGCTGTCCGTATATGTAGTAAGGTTTCAACACTATTACCAGTTGTTCAAAGCGCTGTCCGTATATGTAGTAAGGTTTCAACACTATTACCTAGTTGTTCAAAGCGTTGTCAGTATATGTAGTAAGGTTTCAACACTATTACCTAATTGTTCAAAGCGTTGTCAGTATATGTAGTAAGGTTTCAACACTATTACCTAATTGTTCAAAGCGCTGTCCGTATATGTAGCAAGGTTTCAACACTATTACCTAATTGTTCAAAGCGTTGTCAGTATATGTAGTAAGGTTTCAACACTATTACCTAATTGTTCAAAGCGTTGTCAGTATATGTAGTAAGGTTGCAACACTATTACCTAATTGTTCAAAGTGCTGTCAGTATGTGTAATAAGGTTGCAACACTATTACCTAATTGTTCAAAGTGTTGTCAGTATATTTAATAAGGTTTCAACACTATTACCTAATTGTTCAAAGTGTTGTCAGTATATGTAGTAAGGTTTCAACAATATTACCTAATTGTTCAAAGCGTTGTCAGTATATTTAGTAAGGTTTCAACACTATTACCTAGTTGTTCAAAGCGTTGTCAGTATATTTAGTAAGGTTTCAACACTATTACCTAGTTGTTCAAAGCGTTGTCAATATATGTAGTAAGGTTTCAACAATATTACCTAATTGTTCAAAGCGTTGTCAGTATATGTAGTAAGGTTTCAACAATATTACCTAATTGTTCAAAGTGTTGTCAGTATATTAAAATAGTACCTAGTTGGTCAAAGCGTTAACAACTGGATACGTTGGTATTGTCTCAATTGAGACGTTTAGTTGACCATGACCGAAATTGATTTCGATACAACATAGCTTGTTGCATTCTCTTCATGGTGAAGGGTTTTTAATTAAAATCATTATTAATATCAAATATGGATGGTTTTCAACATGACATTAACTTCTTTTAGTTCAAGGTAAGTTGTCCACTTGTTTTTGTTTTGAAAACTCAGTAGGTCGTCAGTAGATATATTAGTACTCAGTTCTCCTCCATCCATGTTACTGTCAGCAATAGCGATGTCATAGAGGAGTATCTTAAATTAATATAGCAAAGCGGAATATTGGATATATATAAGAATTGGATGGTAATGTGTTGATAATCTCAACGGAGTGAACTGCATGTCAACGGAATGTTCTGAATGTCTATGGAATGATCCGAAGGTCTACGGAATGACCCGAATGTCTACGGCGTGATCCGAAGATCTATGTAATAATCCGAAGTGTGTTTCTCAATGTTGTGACCTTCATAACTACATACTTAATGCCATGGTCATATGCAACAAGTAACTAGTTCGATTCTTACACCTGCAGCACGTGTTAGTATTACATTTTATAATACTCAAACGATTATTCGGATTTCATTATATGACTGCGTTGACACTCCTTGACTGCTTGACGCCACGGAATAAGAAGGAATAATTTCCAAATATTTAATGGAATATACCTTGACGTGAATGCACACATATCCGAAGAATAGTATACCTATAACCTATTGCTAGCTGCCGTACTAATACTGGAACTATTGAGCACACAACAACTATATTAAAGACCGTTACGGTAGTTAAAAAACGTCCATAAATGGTATCAGTTCCACATGGTGCATTACTTTTATCGCTGATAACACTTTACAGATTATATGACGTGCTTCAACTCACATTCGATCATACATTGCACTCAAAGACGTCACAAAGACCGAAGTTAGATACCTAATTTAGTACTTCCATAACTACTTGTAGATGAAAATTACAATAATTCACTATACAATATTTGGTTCGATAGTCAGTTATCTCTAAACTCAAGAACGTGTCCTCATCCTGAACTTGAGCATGTACAAGATACACGTGAAAGAATTGTAAGCATGAGAGAGACACCCATGATAGATATTAAACACGGGGGTATTGAATATGGTACACAAGGGAAACCGCTTCTCTCTGTGCTCAAAATAGGGATAAGTGGGTCATTTCAGGAGGATAGTTTCTCCAAAATCTCCCTCTAGCTTGGTTTAAGCAATAGTTATTGCAAAACATAAATCACACATAACATACAATGACATACATACATACATAATGCAACGGATCAAGAAGGAAGCTAAATGTAACGTTCATACAACTTTTTTGTTAGCTAAGGGGCAGTTATAAATATAAAACTGTTCTAAGCTATCAAGCACGAGCTCAACGGTGATTCGATAACTTGATTTTGAGGCTTAAACTCAGCTGACCCATTAAAAGCTTGCGCCTGAGTTTGAAATTTGAGATAAGTTTTATAACCGCATACCCTGCCTCTCACAACGAATAACTTGCACTAATATTACATAAAACGTTATATAATCAGTGTGCAACATTCTCCAGAACAGTTAATGTTTCCAGTCTTATTTCCACCAATTTACATTATGATATATTGTTATATTTTCACTGGTGTCGCTGTTAATGGTGTTTAATGTTGACATGATTTGATACTCTACATCATATATAACGTACATAATCATATTAGCGAGCGTAGCGGTAGCCATCATCGTAACAATTAAGAGCCGCGCGAGGAGAAATGCCATTACAGCCCAACATTATCAGAACGGCAACCCATAATGATGTAAGAAAAATATATTGCAACTTGAAAGTATTCATTTACATTGTAAATGAGAAAGTTTATAATTGCACAAAGTACTTTGATTAAGTTATTTGTGTTTGATAAAGAAAGCTGTGCAAAATATATTTTGTTTTTCAACATCAGCAACCTATTGTTATTGTGAAATTACATACTTTAGTTGCTGTGCATATCATAGTCATCATTGTTTATGTATTGAGAGATATTGCTTGTCGTTCTATTACCTCCATTTTGGCAAAGTCCGATTTATCCCGAAATGTATGTTGGTCATTATAGTTGGAATCCTTTGTTTTCACTGTTGTTCCCTAGTAAGATGCCATTGTATGATAAATGCGAGTTTATCAACATTATTTGAATTTATATGAATACATAATTTAGTTTAATCATATTGTATTGTTCGATTCATTTTACATACATATAATACAAGACATGACATTTTCAAGAAAAGCAAACGGGTGGGGCCACATGTGCTAGAACATTAGTTACGGCCCTTCCTGATATGGTATGATAGCATATGTTTACAGAATATGTTGGAGTTAGTGTAGAGGGCAGCTCTCTGGATTGAAAACAGCATTAATTTAATAAGTATCTGATGAGATAGAGAACGGAAACTGATAGCATAATTATGGTGCACATGGAAATTGATAGTAATCGAGGAAACGAATTAAAATTACCTATTATCTATGGGCGTATCATTGAGCAGTAAATGGTCAGTGGTCCTTTAACTCTTTCAGCGCCAAATAAATTCAGAGCATGTGCATATAGCCTTATCAGATGACAGGTTATGTTCTGTCTGATCGGGTACTCTGCTGTTTGCAATGTCGCTTGTATGCGACATTGGCGGTGAAAGAGTTAATACAATTTGTCTTCGAATGCAGTCTACAAATATGGTCTGAACAATGGTTTGTTTGCAAAATTGCATCGATTGTGATTCCAGCATTTCACTTTTCTTTTTTTTTATTTAAGTTTATTTAACGTCGCCACCGGTTGTCCATTAGAGGGACGGGCGGTTTACCTAACAATAACTTTCCTGGGCAGGCTTCAGCGGTTAACCAGTACTTGGTACACCAACCACTGTAAGAAACTACCAACGTGTTCATATATCAAATGAGACACTGTCTGAGCGGGGCTCGAACCTGTTACCATCAGTGATGATAGGATACAGTGGTATGCAAGTCAGCGACATTAATCACTCGACCACGTAGGCGGTCCAGCATTTCACCAGAATTGTCAGTCCTTTTAGCGTTGCATAACCTATTCTGATTGGTTATTATGTGAGCAGCATTTCAGTGTACCAGGAAATACAATGTACCTAGCAATGTAGTGAATGGCCTATTAGTTTAGGAATAAGTTTGGTTATGTAACCAGTTGGAATATTCCAAACACAATAATATTAGGGGCCAGTATAAGAACAATATAGTATATACTCATATTATTCGGATAGCAATCCACTGTGCTGCTGCATATATATGTATATTTTGGAAATTATAAGCAGATAGTGTAAAGTTTATTATAATTATACAAATTAGAAGTATTCGATTATACAAACTTTGAGAATGTATGCATTAAAGCTACTCTATATGAGAACATTTTGATAATGTCTTGCTTTCATTTATATTGTTATGCAGGCATTAGGTGGAAAATAGGCCCATCGTGTCGGGTGCATCTTAAAGTTGTGTAAATATTTTGTAATGAATGTTTATGTTTGCATATGTCACTTTAATAAATAACTTACTAACGTACTTACTTACAGTCAGCCATCTTACTCATATACAGAAGAGTAGCAATGATTTGATTTTAATTTAGAGGATTATTTTCATAAACGTTTAAATAACAGAAGTAAAGTGTTTGTTTTATTATAGTGTTTAAAGGGCCACCCATTTCTGACATATAAGACACCTCTTTTTATGAACATCAGTACCTCCCGAATCCTATGCTTGTATGCCAGGCGCCAGGCTGGTAGGTAATCGGTATCCATTATTTAACTAGCTGGCAGCTCACCAACCGGCCATATCAGAATGAACCCCTGATGAGATTCGAATATTCGACCTCCCGCTCCGTAAACGGCATTAGCCACTAGGCCACGGCGACGGTAATAACATGTTGTATAGTTGTGCTCAGTTTATATAAAGTATTATGTATTGAAGTGGAATAGCCAGTGTACTAGTATATGCACTTGCATAATGTCCGCACCCAAATTATAATGACCATGCACAAATAGATATTAGATTTTAATACATAATAGTTTATTATGCTTAATCATATTTTATTTGATATTTTACATATATAGTACATATAGACTTAAAGCAGCATTACATCGTATGATATAAAAGATATTTGAAAAATTCAATTTTTACGTATGGGTAGCAATGCTGCTACACATTCTAACATTATACTTTGTATGCTTATGTTCATTTGGTAAACAGTGTTGTTTGCGATAAAACAAACTCGAAACCGAAAGTAGGACTTTCCGAGTCGATCGGTCACGTACTTGTTTACAACCGGAACTTGTTTGCATTCGGAATGCATCGTCCCCATTTATCCCGCGTTATCTTTTTTAATTAAATTACTTGATTTGTTGATTCATAGCTCTGTTAGCTAAGTCTTTAGGGACATTTCTACATCCCCGCGAGGCGTTCGACATTAGAGGAAGATAGATAGATAGATAGATAGATAGATAGTCTTTCATGTTCAAAATATATACGTTGTTTTCTACATACTCTGTTGTTTCACGCATTCTGTGCGTGTTTACATTTCGTGTGTTGATAAACAAATTCGCGTATACGACGGTTTAAATTTATTGGAATGTTATCGTTTCTGAGCGACTATTTCGATTTTTGTAAACACACACACCTTAGTATTTATATTTTACCCAAAACATACTTTATTACGATATAATGCTGCTTTAACATTCACTATATGTGATAAAATGCAAAATGTTCTAGCAAAACTGCCCTCCCCAAAGTTTATTATGTTTAAGCATTACAGCCCATCACTTTTAAAATATACACATTGGTTGCATGCAACAAACAATAAATCACAATAAATAAACAATAAAACCTTTTTCATATTGTTCGCTTTTTTTAAGATATTTGCCAAGATTTGTTAAAACTCTGGATTCTATGAATTAAGCAATTCGATAAGCAAATGCATGCTTGGTCTTTGTAAATGATACTTATTTTATCTCTTATGTCATTATATACAGCATATTTCAAAATAAAAATAATATTCATCTTCGATATCTCTATCATTGCACATAACACAATATATACTCACACGAAAAAGAAAGAAAGTGTACAGTTGGTTAGAGGGAACATTATATATTCACACGTAAAACATTGTTCTGATAATTATCAAATTTCAATTAAAAGTAAAACATCGTGTAGCCAATACATGTTTGCACATTTTGATACTAAAGTTGCCTATTTATTGCTTCTATATATAACTATAAAATTGTCCCTCTAACCAAGTGCACACTTTCTTTTTCGTGTGAGTATATATACGCACAGCATTTTACGGGGGCAACTAATTATGCAAGCTGGTGAACTGAAATTGTCCTAAAATAAAGAAGTCCCTGTTTATCCATGCATTGGTTACTTTGTATATCAGCTTTAAGAACTAATATAGGCTGTTCGATTAGCGCAGTGGTTAACGCGCTCGCTTCTCACCAATGTGACCCGGTTCGATCCTCGGACCGGGAAATATGTGAGGTGGTACGATGGTCCCCAGATCGGACAGGTGGGTTTTCTCCGGGTACTCCGGTTTCCTCCTACATGCATAACCACATACGTATACGCTTTCATCCGAGCCAACGAGAGTGATTAATATAAGTTGTTAAAACTTGCTTCACAATCTTTGTAAAATAAATAAAGTTAAAAAACAAAAACAACTAATATAACAGTTTTAACATAAACACGTATGAGAATAATGCATAAGTATGTGCGTTGCAAGTCAAAACTGTATGTTCATCTCAACACAATCTAATAAATGTATTCAAAACAAATACATAACACGGCTTTGTTGAGCGGATTACTAGAGCTGCGTACGATTTTCTCGTTCGTAAGCCGTAACGAACATAGATTGTGTTGTTAGGTTTACTAATTCAGCGGATCATGCTTTCCGTAGATTGAATAGACCACTTGGCGAACAAATATCCATTAGTCTTAGCACAGTAACCAGCATAGCCTCATTCATCCAGCATTATACTGCTGTCATCTGCTACTTTAGTCTATGTTCGAATGCATTACTGATGATGATCATAAAGCTTAATTTCCCTCGCCGCCGATGAACCATATGGGCAAGCGTAAATGCATTAGTAATTTACGAGTTCCTTATAAATGCAGCCTTATACTCCGCGATGACGTCTGCTACGTCACGTTCAAAGTGTCAACACACGAGGTGTGATTGTGTCATTTACGAATACTTCTGGAGAGCATACACGACTATCATTTGCATTTTAGACACAGTGGAACGAGCGAAAATGCAATTGTTATGGCGTTATTCTGTAGCACTACTTTACTTCATTGTCACCTACATAGAGGGACGAGTGAACTTATCGTTCTTGCTTTAGTTGTGAATAAAGCATTATAAAATTCCAAACTTGCAAGCTCAATCATTATTAGTAACACATATTACCAGGCGCGTAGCTGCCAATACGTGAGTACGCGGCTGAATCCACATGATTCTGACAAACGAAAACTTAAGCCAAAGTTACATACACATACAGCAGTATGCTTACTTGACTACATACTCATATAATGTGTGTTTTACGTTTATTTATCGTCGCTACCTGTTGCCCATATGGGCGACGCCTCCTGAAGAGATTAGTCATTTTATATTTTTGGAGGATAGTGCAATGATACAGACAGAAACCCATTCCAGAGTATCCTCTGGTTCTTTTACGCGCACGGCGTAAAGCACCGACACGAGACCTCGGTTTAACGTCCCATCTGAAAGATTGTTAATACTCATATAAAACGTTCCTTGCTGTTTATATACTAACTAGCCCGAGTGTGTACCCCCATCCGCAATGAACATCCGCAGAAATCAAACTGGGGTATTATTATGAACATAATCGGGGTTTGTATATGCCAAGTAAAGGGTTTATCTGTTGTTGATATATATAATCCTAAAAGTCACAGTACTAAATAAAGCAAGAATGCACAAGAATGCACCATGACATGCCCCCGGACACCTCCACCCCTAGCACACCTATCAATCCACATGAATAGAGGGCTAGCTACGCGCCTGCTTGATTTTTATATTGAAACATACCCAATAATTTCTGGAGTTGTCTGTGCATTATATGTTCATACTACACAATCCAAAATTATTTGTAAGGCTACCGTCGATTCGCGTCTACAATAATCAGTGGAAGTCATGATAGCGCAGTGGATGCGCGTTCGCTTCAGGTGCGAAAGGTCCGGAGTTCGAGCCCCGCTGGAGCTGTTACGATTGTGCCCTGAGGCAAGGCATTTAATTTCCACGTTGCCTCTTCTCTCTCCCTCGTGGCGATGGAATCCATCCGGAATGAGGTATGGAGAGTGATTAATATAAGTTGCAAGAACTTGTTTCGCAATCGAGATAAAATAAATTTCTATAAACTAATAATTAGTATATCATATCATGTATAATATCCAGTAGTGCGCATGTCCTTAATTCTATTTAATATAAGAAACATTTACTTCATACAATTTTTTCTTAGCTCGATTGCGAAGCAAGTTCTTACAACTTATATTAATCACTCTCGGGATCTCATTCCTGATGGAATATAAATAGTGTCGTGTAATACATCGTCTTGATGTGTCACAAATAGTATATGGTAATATGCAATTGAAATTACAGGTCGGTCACTTTTTAGAATATGCAATGTACACAGCGATGACTGTCCTAGCTACAATGTCCAAGCATGCAATCCTACCATCCGATACAACAGACGCGCGGGAGGCCGAACGGCTTACCGGTAATCCCGGATTGTCATTAATTTGATCGCTTGGTCTTGTAGCAAGCTGTCAATCTATTTAATGTATCTGACCCTTGTACACTCTATCTTCTAGTGTCGGCTGTCCAGTATCATACGTATCGATTGAACATGCTTTACTGGCATCTTCTAGATGTTATATAACTGGTGTTTACTAGTTAAACCCCCAGTGACAAACACATTGAAATGGATTGATTTGTGAAGTATAATAGTCTTCTTGCTGATAAGCTTTGTGTGTTAGTTAGGCAGGTGTGTCTAAGTGGGTGACTGTCGTTGCATGCAATAGTGCACTGGGGAGCACTCGATGTCTTCCTCCCCCAATAATATCTAGATAGTCGCCATATTACCTACATGAAAGCTATGTGTGTGACTTTAAACCCCAAATTCAAATAAAACAGTTACGATCATGTCCAATGTCATGTGAACGTTATACATCACCAGTTGCAATGGTGAGAGGCAATTTCTAATTGTGAAATGCACTTGTTGTTCAAGCCCTTATACCTGTATTGTGTACATTGTATATGAAAGATTCCACAAACTCTGATTAGGTCAATATGGAACGTGGCATTCAACTGCGTATTGCAGGTGTCAACAATAACCTGGTCGTAATTTGGACGCTGTTTCGAATGGACCGGACGCTTTCTTGTCACTTATTTGATCAGTGGTGTCCGCGTTAAGTAGTAACATACCTACTGTGGGAGGGGCCCAATACACACTCGATGGAAAGGTAATATATTTCTCCTTTGGTATTGTTCAGGGTCATCAATACGTGTTTCTATATCCTTCATCTGATGATAAGTCTCACTAAGTTCAATTCGCAGTTTATTGTTCTCGATGATGATGATATAGCCCAAAATGGTGCTGATGAAGGCGTAAAATCCGAACAAACAGTGAGGGCAGTATCATTTATCAAGATTTCGGTTTATTGACAGTAATATTGTTTGTATGTTTGTAATGTAACAATTAATGATCCCGCGCTGGCAGCCCAAAATGGTGATGATGAAGGTGAAAAACCCGAACAAACAAGCAAACAGTTAGTGAGGGCACACTCGCTTCCGAAATAGCCGCCATTACATTCAACCTGAATAAATATGAATGAGTGTGAACTATTGAAATAGTTCAACTGACATCTGATATGTTCATTTTTGTTAAACTGTAAAATTATAAATACAAAGGGAGACCACAGTTCATTATGGACAGAATATAAGTGTACTTGTTATTACCATGGGAGGAAATTCGATAACGAGTACAGTTATATTCTGTCTATTATATTATACATTTCCATTTATTGATATACTGCATCTCGAGAGCACATTGTCAGATGGTCCGACGTATCGCTTCCACCAGCTGGGCTCGCTATGTTTGATAATGACGGCAATATGTTTTATGCAACTGTGAAGATCAATTCTGATATTCGAAAAGCCAGGTCTGTCACTTACTTTGACAGTTTCCTGGTTTTTGTTTTACAAAAGCTGGCATGTGTTTTATTATATTGAATCATCTTGGAAATATTTCCAAGAAGAGAGCTAAAAAACAATTCTTAGCATATCGTTTTGACAGCTATTGCATTACATTGAGTATTATTCCAGACTGTTTTTATCGCTGATATTAATATAGATATTGGATCATACGGCAGTACGCCAGCAAACTGACACCTACATAAATCATACATTCTGCTATAACAGTAGGTGGTATATTTCTACCAGTTGGGTCTTGAACCAAATTCAGATTTTTCAGAAACTACTGGTAATTATTTTACATTAGCTTCAGTTTTTGTGTGAGAACATGCTTTTATGAACGCCAACAAGTAGCTGGCAAATCTTAGCGGTGCGTTGGTTGTTTTTCATTATTCCAGTTGCAAATGATTTGAAAACATTTTGATACAGTCACTGTGTGTTTTTAATGTAGCATGTTTCTACAAGAAGGTCATATGAAATTGAAACAGCTTTAATTAGTCAATTTGAGGAAAATACACATGATTCTATGGAGATATCCTACTAGACTACCAACATAATTTTATAACGCTATAATGGGTATGTACATAACTGTGGTTGTCATGGGAACAAAACGGACATATTTACACATTTTCATCTCTAAAACTAATTGCTGACATTTAATATAATGATATAAATACTAATATAAAAAAATAAAAACAGTTGTCTGAAATCATTGTCAAGAATTCCAAACTTTCATAGAAATGATGAACATTTATAAAACTAAATAAACTTAACTAACACGAAGGGGATCCTTTTCTATGACTACCAGTATGTAAAACATGGTATCCTCCGAAACAGATGACCAGAATTCAAAGTCATTCTACATAAATACTTACTAGCTGACCATTATCAAGCAAGCTCAAATGTAATGTATTGTATCAGACCTTTGTTTGAAAATGTCTCCAAAATTCATATTATGTTATCTAAAATATTTCTCACGCAAAATGTCGGCCGCAATGGTCGCAACCCACAATCAAGCAACACTAATCATGTAGAATAAGTCTGGTCCTTACTAGTGATTTGAGATACACACCATCCAACAACAACAACAACAACAATACATTTATTGCATAAAACACGACATACGCTGATAGCAAATACACATAATTCCAAAGTAGATAGTCATGGATTTACAGAGAAGTGTTTAACAAATACAAATGATTTTAATTGTGTAATAAAGTTGCAAAGTAAATAAATTTAGACAGTTTTAATAATAATGCCTTTGACTGCTAAAAGGTTGGTCATATTAAAATGTTGTAATGTAGGCCATGTATAGTAGTATCGCTTTAAATATGTGTGTCTTAGATCAGTATATTTATGGCATATTAAGAGGAAATGAAATTAACTTTCTATCATATTCATACTGCATTGAGTACATAGTCGTTGGTGCCTTGGTAAATTTAAGTAGACTACCTTTTCTATAAAAGGATCATGTGATGATGCCCTAAATTGATGTCGATACCATCCAACAACTTTTAACTGAACCACCGCCGCTTCTCTCATCTCATTGTTCTTAATGAGAGTTTAACTTTAGTCTGGCTTGTAAATTAGCTCCTCTATTGTGGCTTGTCTCGCACTAACGATAGCATTGTCATCAAGACAGATTAGCGTAACTTAATTCCGAACCCGCCAATTCAACTGGGAATACTGCAACCAGATGTGTTCGTAAGCAGATTATGTAATTAAGCTTAATTTGCACATGAAATTCTGAAAACTAGTGTGAATAGGTGGTAGGGTTATGGGAAAGTTAAAAGTTACAACGACGCTAAAAGTTACCCATTGACGCTAAATGTTACAAAATTGACGCTAAAAGTTTCAACGACAAAAGGTGACAAAATGTAGTTTCGCTAAAGGTTACAAAATTAACGCTAACTTACAACTTTCTTAGGACAGGTATAATTTACAAAACTTAAACGCTAAATGGACAATAAGTCGATTTTGAGATATCTTCACTTTTCTTGGCAATTTTGATGTACATTTGATTACGACTAGCCTGGGTTCAAATTTGTCGACTGTTCGCATTTTTCTTCTGGCAAAACGACGTTGATATTATCAGAAACGCAATAAGGGCCATGCCCAATTACAAAGTAATAAAATACCAACTTATTGTCATATTCGATGGATTCGTTGCACATATCACACATTCCACCTCCTTATCCTTCATTTTTCCTGAATTTTTCGCATTTTCATATTTTCAATCTTTGAAGAAAATGTGTAGGGTTAGGGTTACATGCATACAGTACATATTAGAAGCTACGCTCCTCGACTAGCTGGTCCCCATACTGGACGAATAATATAATTAGGCTAAGTTGGAAAATTGGCTTATTAAATTGTGTGCTTACTGAATTGGAAAAGCCAGTAACAGCAAGATCGGAATCTCAACAATATTTACATGGTAGTGTGATAACATATATTTAAGCAAATTCGGCATTATTTTTCAAGGATGTTGCAGAATACGAATACTATTTTTAAACATACAAACACCGTCTCTTCACATATTGTGTATATTTCTGTTTGTGTTAATGTTGTTTTTTGTGTTTTTTTTAAAGTTTATTTACCGTCGCTACCTGTTGCCCATTAGAGCGACGGGCAGTTTACCTAACAACACCTTTCCTAGGCAAGCTTCAGCGGTTAACCAGTATTTGGTGCACCAACCTCCGTAAGAAACTGCCAACTTTTTCATATAAATAGACACGATATGAGCTGGGCTCGAACCAGTGATGATCAGTGATGATAGGGTAATAGTGGAATATAAGTCAGCGACCTTAAACTGCTCATATTGTTGCAGTTATTGATATATCGCTGATATTGTTTCGAGGTTTAGGGTTTCGGGGAGAGGCAGTCAAGCAGCTTATTATGGCAGCTATTACACCTTTTTACTCAATTCTTATTGTTCATTTCCAGTATTCTGTTAAGTGTATCTCGTCATTTTCTTATTCAATCTAAGTAATTATGGTCTTAAAAAACTTAGACTTAACTTAAATTAGTACTACATACATTGGAACAAATTGAAGACAAAATTTACCTTTTGGAAAGGGCTGTTGCTAATGTTTTCAAAACTTGTAGACCTATCTGTTTGCACTTTAAAAATTATTATGAAATTAATATATAAATGTTTATTATATAGTGTCAGCCCTATTTAAAAGGCCAGCCGTTTCTGACTTATGAGACAACTCTTTTTATGAACATCAGTACGTCCCGAATCCTATGCTTGTGTGCCAGACGCCGGGCTGGTAGGCAATCGGTAACCATTATTTAACTAGCTTGCGGCTCACCAACCGGCCATATCATAAACGAATCCCTGATGAGGTTCGAACCTTCGACATCCAGCTCCGTAGGCGGACGCCTTAACCACTATGCCACGGAGACGGCATATATGTAAAAGAAGATTATCAGGATTTGCGTATGTTAGAAATGTGACAGTACTGTTATTGTGATATGTAATTGTAAATTGTTATCCTCATTGTGAAAATGTTGCAACAAAATATTATTATATTCAATCCGACTGACTTGCAGGTGGATGGTCGATGGTGCTCTCCAAATATCCGTCTGAGTCTGACCCTTTGTTCGGATGAGCACCCTGCGTCTTCTCCCAGGAATAACACTGTAGACTCACCATATGACATGATCTATAGGCTTTGGCTCCCCATCTCAAAACAACTATTGCCCATTTGATAGGTATTGAAGGAAATAAAACATAGCATGAGTACTGTAAATTCTCAATGACGTTAACGTTATTTTATTTCTGGGAATTAAATGACTTCAGCTATTAGATATATTGGAAAATATATAAATGATATGGCTGAAGCTATTCGATAGAATGGAAATCTACCATACCATATCAAATCACCCATATCAATATTTATGTTAGGTCACTGCTCTTTCGATTGCTTTCCTCTTCTATTTTCCAGATGATTTGATCTTCTACACTTCTAAAACGATTTGTAGAAAGCTAGATGACGATGACTTACTAGATACAAACTTAGATACAAAATCAAATGAATATATTTCATGCCTTTGTTTTTATTAAGATATATCCGTGTGTCTCCTGATTATGTGCTGTAGTGCTATTTTATTCTGTGTGTTAAGCCACTAGCAGGGATATCTGGAAAATTTTCCCCGTTAAACCTGACGTCATATAATATCATGTTAATAGCCAAGATAATTAGTTGAACAACGGTTCAGCGTTATGTAAACAAATATCAACATGAATTTCAAGAAAATATACTAGTATGCACATATTTGTCCTTTCCAGTAAACCATGAACATTAAACAACGGCTCAGCGTTATGTAAACAAATATCAACATGAATTTCAAGAAAATATACTAGTATGCACATATTTGTCCTATTCAGTAAACCATGAACATTAAACAACGGCTCAGCGTTATGTAGACAAATATCAACATGAATTTCAAGAAAATATACTAGTATGCACATATTTGTCCTATCCAGTAAACACTCAAACGGAAATCGGCATATTAGTGATCATGTTTGTTGTTTTGTTTTCAATTGGGTTAAATTCGCATCGACAGATTAGTTAATATGGCGACTCTATAGCAGTTATTAGCGGAGGAACATCCCATGTGCCCCTTTGAGTAGTAGTTCCGGTGCGGGTGACACTCGCGTACAGCGGCAGGCATTCCATTAGCTATCTGGATATGTTCCTCATGTGACATAATTCCACACGTATCGCTTCCACCAGCTGCCGTGGTTATGGCCAAGTTAGTTGCAGTCAACGACGTTAGCAACTCTGCCACGGAAGCCCCATATTTGTATGCCAGCTAATATAGCATTCAAACGTCATTATATTTGTCAAATTATAGCATGGTCATATATTGAATTTCATTTCATGAATTGTTTATCTACTATAAATTGAATACAGTTTGACAACGATAAAACAAGGATATTACACAAATGAAAAAAGATGGAACTACGACCGTTACAGACGGGCCAGTAGTCCAGTGGTTAACACGTTCGACTGCGATTCGATCCCCCGTCTGACACTAATAGTATTAACAGTATTTCATATGGGACATTAAACCGACGTCTCGTGTCGGTGCTTTACACCGTGCAGGTAAAAGAACCAGATGAGACGCTGGAATGGGTCTCTGTTTGTATCATTGCACTATCATTCAACATCTAAAATGACTAATCTCTTCCGGAGTGGTCGCTCATATGGGCAACCGGTAGCGACGATAAATCAATGTAAAACACATACACCACGGTTGTTTTCACTACAGTTATTTCTTAAATTGGATATGGTTATTTTATTCCCATAGTAATGCACAATGTATATATATATAATGACTTGTATGTTCACCCGACAAACACGTGGCAATGCAAAACTAATATGATCTTTATATTGATACCCAATACCAAAATGCCAGGTTCGATCCCCCGTCTGACCCTAATAAAATTAACAGTCTTTGAGATGGGACGTTAAACCGAGGTCTCGTGTCGGTGATTTACATCGTGCACGTAAAAGAACCAGAGGAGACTCTGGAATGGGTCTCTGTCTGTATCATGCACTATCCTCCAAAATCTAAAATAAATAATCTCTTCAGGAGGCGTCGCTCATATGGGTAACCGGTAGCGACGATAAATAAACGTAAAACACAAACACAAATGCCAGGTTGGTTTGGTCCATAGTAAACAGTAACGAAGCATCACCACCAACCACATATCTATGCATAAACCCGAGTAGTCATTACCTAACTGTTGGAACTGAATTGAGAATGCATATAAAGCTACATATAATGAGATATATTTACATTTGTAACATAAAAACAGACGTTTAGACAACAATAAACGGACACGATTGTTCTTAAATTGTCAATAAATCTTAGCGACGCAGTGAACAGAACGTAATAACGTCTGGCATTGACAACGGTTTATTGAGATATCAGCATCGAACCTTTGTTTATGATCACCTTTGTTGCCAAGTTAATGGTGGGTTAACGAGAAGTTCCACGAATTTGTTTCGTTGATAACCACAATTCCTTGTAACTCAATGACATTGAAGACGGATAACACTTGTATGTGATTTAGCATTGTAGCATTGTCATGTATTACCTTTGCAGCTTTTACTTGGATGAACTTCTCTGTCCAACGGTTTTCCTATATCCCAAGTGTGGTCTAAATAACACTACTATTGCTTGGAAGTCGTGCTAGCGCAGTGGTAGCGCGTTCGTCGCAGGTGTGAAATGCCCGAAGTTCGCACACAGCTATGAGTGTGCCCTTATGCAAGGAACTGCCTCTTCTCTCTCCCTCATGACGATGACTTCCACAAGGAATGAGGTCTCAAGAGCGATTATAAGAACATGTTTCGCAATCGAGCAAGCAGATTTGTATAAATTAAATTATTGCAAAAGTTAAGAGAAAATGTAGAGCCTGAGATGTATAAGTTAGCACACTACTAGTATATAATAATTATACTGAATATATAGTGTTCACTATAAAATTGATGACGTCATTATTGAATGCCAATTAAATGGTGTTACAGCGGCAAAGTTTTAAGAAACACGCCTGGAAATCAACAAATGTATTATCAGTAAATAATGTGTTGACAAACACGTGCCAATATACTTGTATCTCAGTCGATCTCGCGTCTGTATATCGGTCAGTGTATGTGTGGTCGTAGTGTATGTGGACCGCAATGACTTCGTGCCAAAGTGTTGCCATGGTTACCAGTGTAGCAACAGTTTGCGAATGATTAATGACATGTTGTGTCATTCCGTGACTTCTGAGTGTGCGTTGCTCTCCTGTCACCGCACCCTTTTACCGCTAAAATGTAGCAACCACAGAACAACACCTGCTGTTTCCGATATGAACTTTAGCTTACTTTTCTTGAAATTGAAACATGTTCAGTAGGCGAGATATTTATCAAGAAACTGTTTTTACACATGGACAAATACTCCACATAATTTACACAAGGCCATGCATTAATGCTAACAGAAAAACATGTCGATATGTATATCAACGCGGCATTGGTAATGACGCACTTATGACTTTACTAGGCGTTAATATTATCAAAGCATGACATATGTTTTAAAAACGAGCAGAACACAACAGAACACTTACGGATGTCCATGTTGACATAACATGTAATGCTTAAATAGGCGCATGCTCTTGTATTTTCAGGTAGAAACGATGACATACTTAGTGCCTACCTTGTTATTTTACGCCCCGCCCGCTGTATATAAAATGAATCACTGGTAGGATATACCTACAACGAGTGGAATTGAAAGGACTAATCAATTGGTTCCGACTAATATAATGTGTGCACAATCTTAGGTGTACATGATGATCGCAACCCTAGTGGCATCCGTGGTCCAGTGGTAGAGCGTCGGATCTGGAATATATCGTCCCGGATTCGATACTCGGTCAGGCCACGTATGTAGTGTCATTGAGCAAGGCACCTCACACACATTGCTTAGTACTGGTTAACCACTTAGGTCGGCTAAGCTTGCCGAGGAAAACATGTCTACGTCCCCACTAAGGGTTTGACATTAATGGAACATACATACCCCCAATGGTAGGCCCTATACTCTAGATCCAATACAGTACCACATTTCAGAAATACAATGCCATCTAATTATCTTAGAGCAGCCTGTCAGAATTATTTGCAAACAACATAAGTCTTGTTTTGGTACATGAATAGCATCACCACTAGTGAAATCCTCAAACATCAATTAACCCTTTGCACGTTGGCGGAAGATACTATCAGGTTTGCAAACAGCATCGAGCCAGATCAGATCGCATAGAATGTGCCGTCTGATCAGGCTCTATGCTGTTTGTTATTCGTATATTGGAGCTAAACCATTTGGCTGAATAGCAACCAACATAGGTCCATGTCAGTTGCGGCGTTGTAACGCCGCTGCTGATCTGGATCTATGCTGTTTGCAAATTTGATTTACTCAGCAGGCAAATGGTTGACAGTAGTTGCAGACCAGATTGTTCAAGAGTTTGGATCTCGAGGTTTTTTCTGGTTTGTTTACTTTTTCTTTGGCATTTTATGTTCATTCACCTTTTCCACAGTGATGTCTGAGACACAATGAACAACTGTGCATGCTTCCTGAATGAGCTTGATTGTCAATTTTGTAATGTTAGAGACATTGAAGATGAGTAGCATTTTATTTTAATGTGTCCGTGTCACTCGGATTTGAGGAAATAACTCATGTGCATTAATAAATACTACTATATGCGACCAAATATGTATAAATGTTGTATTTTAATGAACAGTGATAATAGAAAGGTGCTACTAGGTTATGGCTCGTTTTCTTAGAAATGCATTAAACGATAGAAACTCCATACTGAATGGTGTTTCTTCTTAATTACACCAAAACCTTAACTAGAATGTTCATCCCCCTATATTAATGTATAATATAGCAGCAATGTGATAACCGCATCTTGTTTATTTGTATATAATATATTATGAATATGTACTTATGTATACGTCATGAACGAACGTATGTTCTAGTCTGTTCTATGTGTGTATATATACACGATCGATGCTTACGTTTATTTCATGTGTTTGTGGTTTCCAGTAAACGTTAATCCAAATCTGAATACGGGAATAGTCAAGATTGGTATTTGTTGGTATCTTGTCTCTATGATTGCAATGCATTTAGTTTATACAAATTAATTTTTTTTAATTATTTTTTTAGCTCGATTGCGAAACAAGTTATTTCAACTTATATAAATCACTCTCGAGACCTCATTCCTGATGGAATCCATCGCCACGAGGGAGAGAGAAGAGGCAACGTGGAATTTAAATGCCTTGCCTAAGGGCACAATCGTAACGGCTCCAGTGGGGCTCGAACTCCGGACCTTTCGCACCTGAAGCGAACGCCTATCCACTGCGCTATCACGACTTCCACTATGCATTTATGGCTTGTTGAGAGATCAACATGCTCCTCTTTAGAGACAGGTGGTTCTTATTAACAGGGATTGAGTGTATCATCATATTGAAATTTGTATCAGATATGTTTCAAAGTTTCAAAGTTTTATTTGTTTAAATCCAGAAGGTCTCAGACCCATGTGGCTGGCATACATGTACATATACAAAAATATGGCGACAGAAATTCATTATATCAATATATCTAATTAATTATATAATACTAAAGCAAATATTTATATGTGATAATATGTTATAATATAGATGAAAAAATCTTTAAGAACATATGCATGCCATGTTAACTTACTTTAAAGGCTTTTATTTTTATAAGTAACACACCAAACATCGTTCATGCAATTATTATATATATGTACTAAATCTACATTGGGTAACTAACGAGATGTTTTCTGCTTTTCAATACAAACTCTCTAAAGGTAATTCGATTTTTTTAATTACTAAGTAGTGCTTGTTATAGCATTTAACTCATACACAGATTCGGGCTGGTAGGTTCAGGTACGTGTGTTATGAAGTATTATATATAAGTGTTACACTCATTCCGATACTCAATACAACATCGTGTGATACCCAGAACGCGAACATGCGCTTAATACATGTAAGCGTGAACTGAGACTTCCGAGAAATGTCGGTGAGTACCATGTTGTCCAGAATTCAGATAAATTGAATAGACTTTCATTAAGGGAAATTTCCCGTATACAATCATGAAATTATGTTTCTGTTTTCGCTCAGTGTGACTTTGGCATTCGATGGATGCCTCTAATAAATGCCTTTGATACGATTAAAGAATATTTCATTTAAAGCTGCGAGCACAGAATGGAAATATCGGGGGAAGTGACGGATGAAGACGCTAATATTAGCCTTGAATACGCCAATTCTGACTTCGGTCGGATTTACACAGAACACGATCCATTATAAAAACGGATTTTCTACCCAATTTAAATTACATAATTTATCGAACTATGTATGCCCCATAATGCAGGTATCCTTTTCATGCTGTCTAATTAATACATTACACAGTAAGGGGTAGACTTGACGATACAACACATAATTGCTCTAAAGTAGCCCATTTATTTTGCAAATACGCTCGTGTGGAAATAAAGGCACTATGTTCAACACTAAGTATCACAAACATGGCTATTCATAGGAAAGGAGGAATTTCTTGATAATTTCTTGTAGGGAGGAACGTTCCTCTCTTGGCCAAACAGTGCCAACATGTCAGAAGGACAAATAAACTAAAGATAACATGAGAAATAGTTTCGCACTGCTAGACTAAGAGTGTGTTATGCTGGATTGGGTATTATGCCATATACGTGTACATTGATATAATTATATATGTTACATATATGCAGCATTTGTAAGTTGTGTAACGTCACGACTGATGAATTCCTCATTTAGTCGACCTACAATACTGTAGCGATATCAATATGTAAGTAGTGTTATAAAGTGTATATTATACGTTTGCCACTCGAACCCGTAAACATGCCTTTAGTTGTCGTTCATCGAAGATATCAATTATTATTGTAAATTTCTACCAAATTTTTAAGTGACATTTCATATCTAGTCCATGTAATGATTTTATTTAATGTCATATAGTTTCTTTGTATTTATATACTATTTGGACTTCTCGTGAATGTTTAATATTCCGTTGTACATAATTATGTTAACGACCAAAACCTGTAATAGAATGTGCCTAATAAAATTGTTTCTACTTCCTAATCGGCCTTACAATAATATTAATTAATTATTAGTATTGGAATTACATCAGGGCTGTCTCGTTGTATCATGTACACAGGATATGAAGCCTCGATTATAACCTAGCAACGCCTTTCCTGGAATGACAAAGAGGGGCTGCTATTGTAGTCCCCATCTTCAGAACAAAACGGTCAGACCCTCCTTAAGAGGAGATTAACCAATCAAATCAACATGACATGCAGGCTATTGAATCATGATCAATCCGAAAAACCCCAATCAGAATTCACTAGGCTAATTTTTTATTTATGTAAACGATCATATATCTTAATCACGCTATCAACTGAACCAAGACCTGTTGCCTGGTTTTATGAAATATTCAAATATTAATAGTGTGATTTTAATTTGCATGTGTAGATTATGGATGTCAACATTTCATACCCCCCCCTCACATTGTAACACGTATTCCAATAACACCACATGTCTATCATGTGCACATATGGATGTCAACGACACTAAACGCACCCCATCCCTCCTTGTAGCATGCATTCAAAGTACAACACATGTCTAGCATGTGCACATATGGATGTCAACGACACTAAACGCACCCCATCCCCCCTTGTAACATGCATTCAAAGAACAACGCATGTCTATCATGTGCACATATGGATGTCAACGACACTAAACGCACCCCATCCCCCCTTGTAACATGCATTCAAAGAACAACGCATGTCTATCATGTGCACATATGGATGTCAACGACACTAAACGCACCCCATCCCTCCTTGTAACATGCATTCAAAGAACAACGCATGTCTATCATGTGCACATATGGATGTCAACGACACTAAACGCACCCCATCCCTCCTTGTAGCATGCATTCAAAGTACAACACATGTCTAGCATGTGCACATATGGATGTCAACGACACTAAACGCACCCCATCCCCCCTTGTAACATGCATTCAAAGAACAACGCATGTCTATCATGTGCACATATGGATGTCAACATTTCGGAAACATACCCCCATCCTCCTTGTACCATATATTCAAAGTACAACACATGTCTATCATGTGCACATACCTATGGATGTCAACATTTCGTAAACGCACCCCATCCCTCCTTGTTATTGTTATATTTCGGGTTTTACGCCTACATCAGCCCCATTTCGGGCTATATCGCCGGTGGGCAGTTTACTTAACAACACCTTTCCTGGGCAGGCTCCAGCGGTTAACCAGTAATTGGGTGCACCAACCACAGTAAGAAACTGCCAACGTTTTCATATAAATGAGGCAGGGTCTGAGCGGGGCTCGAACCTCGAACCCGTGACCACCAGTGATGCTAGGTTACAGTGGTAAACACGTCAGCGACCTTAATCACTCGACCACGGAGGCGGACTATCCCTCCTTGTAACATACATTCAAAGTACAACATATGTCTATCATGTGCACATAATTATGGATGTCAACATTTCGTAAACGCACACCATCCCTCTTTGTACCATATATTCAAAGTACAACGCATGTCTATCATGTGCACATATGGAGTTAACATCAGTCGAACTCTGATATCGGCAGTCGAGTTGTTGTTGAGCAATATAGTAGTTACAGGGATACTCATAGTAAAGTAAAGTACATTATCGTTCAAACATTAAAATGGTCATAAGAAGAAGATTGCTGTTTCTCGGAGATTAAGTGCGAGACATTAATGTTATTGAAATAGGACATCCATGACGTAGTAGTTATGGCCGTTTGCTTCAATCAGTTGCCCCTCACCGCTGTATGTTTGTATCACATTAAGTGTGTCGACTTACTTCACGTGAGGAGACTACCCAACTTGTTTGCGGAGCCCTCCCGTGTCTGGAATACAGATCGGGTGAACAACGCCATCACCGGCAGCGGAAATTCGCCATATGACCTAAAGTTCTCGTTGAGAATGTAAACCCAAAAACGAAACCAAACAAACATTAAATGTTGTTGAAATTTGGCCATTCGACAGTTTATATTGTATTATTGATCGGCGTGGAAACAACAGAATTCTCTAGAATACGTCATATAATTATGTAGAAGTCTGACAGGACTTGTGCAATACAAGGGTCTTCATGTAATCTTTGATAACTTCATTTATCTAATGTTGTTATACTGTGTACAGAATAAATGCAATTAGTCTTCATATTGACGAATGAATGGCTGTATTGAGGTTAAGGGTTTATTGGATGTTTGTCATTACATAGAGCACAATATACCGCAATAAGTAAATTACTTTGCACTTTCGAATTCCGGCCGATTTTCATCGAATGTGTGGTGTATACAAATTTATATTAGCTCGATTGCAAAACAAGTGTTTGTAACGTTTTATTAATCGCTGTCGATACCTCAATCGTGACAGAATTCATTGCCATGAGGGAGAGCGGAGAAGGGGCAGTGTGGAATTTAAGTACCATGTTTAAGGACATACTCGTAGCGGCTACATTCATCGAATTTAATATATTATTGTATGATTATTGAATTATTTCACAGTTTCATCACGCAATCATATTCTAAATAGAACTAGTCTATAACACAGCCGATATGAGGATATCAATGTGTAACGACGATCGCAGCGTATACATATTACAAAAATAATTTGAATGATCAAACATGTAACGCAAATTATTCTGAGACAGAAACATGACCGCACATACGTTGCAACTGTTTGATACGCTAGTAACACCAATTTTAAATTACTCAAATGAAGTTTGGGATTTTGTCAGTCACGTCACATTAAACGAGTTCATATGCAGTATTGCAAATCAATTCTAGGTGTTTAAACCTCCACGCAAAATGATTTTATTTATGTGGAATTGGGTAGAAATAGATTACAAAACTAAACGATATTACAACATTATTAAATACTGGTTAAAAGTACCTAACTGCGCTGACAGAAAATACATCAAGATTATATAATCTCTATTAGTGAGAGATATCAATACACAGCCTGGGAAGAAACATTGGCACTGCGCTATCACGACTTCCACAATAAACCAGTTGTGGGTATTAGAAAGAGACGTAGGGATACTTTCATGCAAAACTGGGAATCTCGTATAATCTCATCTTTTTACGTAGATTTCATGTCGTTGGATCTTAAACCATATTTTGATATCATTAATATTAAAAAATACAGAATTGCTCTAACTAAATTAGCAGTTTCTTCTCATCGTCTTGAAATCGAGACAGGCAGGTGGCACAGGCTACAAAACATTCCTTGTAAAGAGCGTATATGCCCTACTTGTAATAAGCTTTGTGATGAATATCATGTTCTAATGGAGTGTCGTCCTCTCACTGATTTACGAACAACTTATTTATTTTAAACAATATTTCCGAAATAGATGCAACATGTGTTAAACAGTTGAACTGTTAAAATCAGAAAACAGAAATATTTTAAGGAATTTAAAAAATTGAGTATTTAGAGGATTCGAGGATACTTACACATATTAATTTTATTGTTTTCATTGTAACATTCTCCTGTCACGTGACAAAAGTCATATAAAAGGCTACATTTTATATCGTATGAATCAAATTTAGCAATTATTGCTGTCCGTATTTATGGAATTCCATAGCTGCGTATTATATATTTGTGGATGACATGGACTGTGCATGTGATCAACGTACTACGACAGTATCATAAGGTATAAAATAGGATATTATTAACAAACTAGCTGTTTCCAGTGTAGCATGAATTTACTTGTGTGAATCTGTCCTGGTTCGATATTCACATTCTTAGTTATACTTAAATATTTCTCAATTTATGTATTCTTGAAATATGTAATATATTTTCAGGTTTAATAGTTCCAGCGTACATAGTAGGAGTATTATTATTAAATGTTACGTGTTTAACTATTAAGACCACCGTCGAAATACACTGTACTATTATACCATAGTTGATCATGGGCCATTTTTGACCTACTTCATATGTTATACTGTTTGTTTGTATTCGTATTGGTAATGACGTAAGAGGTGCTTCTATGATGGAAAGGGTTAATTATGAACATTGGTTGGACTACTACATTGTCAATGTATGTCGTATTGGTAATGACGTAAGAGGTGCTTCTATGATGGAAAGGGTTATTAATGAACATTGGTTGGACTACTACATTGTCAATGTATGTCGTATTGGTAATGACGTAAGAGGTGCTTCTATGATGGAAAGGGTTAATAATGAACATTGGTTGGACTACTACGTTGTCAATGTATGTCGTATTGGTAATGACGTAAGAGGTGCTTCTATGATGGAAAGGGTTAATTATCAACATTGGTTTGGCTACTACATTGTCAATGTATATCGTATTGGTAATGACGTAAGAGGTTCTTCTATGATGGAAAGGGTTAATTATCAACATTGGTTGGGCTACTACATTGTCAATGTATGTCGTATTGGTAATGACGTAAGAGGTGCTTCTATGATGGAAAGGGTTAATTATCACCATTGGTTTGGCTACTACATTGTCAATGTATGTCGTATTGGTAATGACGTAAGAGGTGCTTCTATGATGGAAAGGGTTAATTATCAACATTGGTTTGGCTACTACATTGTCAATGTATGTCGTATTGGTAATGACGTAAGAGGTGCTTCTATGATGGAAAGGGTTAATTATCAACATTGGTTGGGCTACTACATTGTCAATGTATGTCGTATTGGTAATGACGTAAGAGGTGCTTCTATGATGGAAAGGGTTAATTATTAACATTGGTTGGGCTACTACATTGTCAATGTATGTCGTATTGGTAATGACGTAAGAGGTGAATGGCTTGTAGCTGTCTTCCCCTGTAATAACGTATTGTAGTTACGGTATGACAATGGTGTAATCTTGTCTAAGCAATTAATTTCAATTTGGAAAACGAAGCAAGTAGATGCTTTAGTCACGAACTCTAGATTAGAACATTATCAATAAGCTAACGAGATTATTAAGGTGAAACAAGTGCTTATAGTAATTAATTTGGAAATTGAGATTCACTCAGAAAGGGGAATGATAGATAAAGCATGTACGTAAATAGTCTGGAGACATTAACGACCAGTGAAAGCAGATAGTTTGGGGAGAATATAGAGGATAGTTGTGTTTATTAGTGTGAGATATGGTTTTATTTCATCTCATGCTCACCGAAATATGTATTTCCACGAGGGGCGTTGCACACATCTTCTTTTCCTTTTATGATTCCAAATGATTTTGGCTAATATAATATTTGTTTTCAAATTGTATTCATTTTAACTGCCCTTTCGGGAACCTCATTGCACTCCAATACACAACGGTACAATCACTGCTGTTAGCGTGAACGTCCGTAATAAGAAATAGTTCCGGTATAATGTTCAAGTTAGTTTCTGTTTGCTGTCAAAATTAAAAGCTACATACAAAACAAATCCATTAGTATATATTACTAAATGGTTAACTGTTAAGGTAATAGCTACCATGCAAAGTGCATCTAACCGCGCAGGAATATGAAACGCAACCGGCGGCAGAGAAAATGCCATATTTCACTGTTATTTGAAAGCATAAAAGAAATATTGTTCCACCATGTAGATCATAAAAATCGAAGACAGTCACAATATCAAACCACTCGCCAATATTGTTGTTGCCTAACGGTAAATAAATATGCTTTATCTTGTGGTACAATCCGACATAACAAGTGTGTAGATTACTCCATCAGTGTGTAGGAGATTGCGTCAATAATCCGTCCGTTTCTTCTCTGTAATCCTGCAGACTTCAGCATGTTGTATTCCAAATCCATCGCACTTCGTAGAAGCGTCGCGACCACTTTTTATTTCAACTATTAATCAATCAAGTAGCCTCAAAATGAAACTAATCAGACGGTGCTAATTTATACAAGTTATGTCAGGCGAGTAGATATCAATTCTCCGGCTGATTAATTTGTGAGATATGCGCTTGTCAGTAACATTATCTTTAGCTGATCTCAAAGCTGTAAATGAATGATGGCAAGAAAAAGCGGGGTCAATGGAAATAAGACATCCTTACCCCGTGCATATTTGTAGTGTGAATGTCGTGATAGCGCAGTGGTAGGGCAGTTGTAGCGCGTTCGTTTCAGATATGATAGGCCCGGAGTTCGCGCCCAGCTGTAGCCGCTACGATTGTGCCCCTTAGACAGTGTACTTAAATTCCACACTGCCTATTGTCTCTCCCTCGAGTGCGATTTATCTAATGTTGCAAGAACTTGTTTCGCAATCCAGCTATAATAAATTCGCATAAACTATACTAATATTTGTATTTACTAGAATAAAGCAAAGTGCTCTAACATTACATCACCATATCCGGAAGATAACCATCGAGGCACTTATTGTTATTTTTACGATATATCTAATGCCGGTGCCGATTCTGTTATCGTCACGGTAATATAACGCTATGTCAAAATCCAATTCATTTAGTTTCTCCATTGAGAGCAATGTGAATGCGGTGTAATGCTATGCTGTAGGACTAGTTCGGTTACCATAGTTATTCTGATACGCGACAAATTAAAACAACAATCGAAGTCGTTTTATTTGCAAACGGCTCAGATCAGATCACACAGAACGTGCACAGAACATGCCATCTGATCGGACTCTATGCTGTGTGCTATTCGGATGGTGGAGCTTAAAGCACTTGGCTGAATAGCAAACAACAGAGATTCTGATCAGACGCGAAAAAATGAAAGATACTGTTTATGTTGTAACACTCAAGATATAGAAGATGAGCACCATTCCATATGCATTATCGTAAAATTATATTCTTGTTTTAATGAGCTCACGCAAAAATACATTTACAAAAGTATAGATTACGTTTATTAAACGTTTATTGACCTACTGCGATCTACCAAGAAACCTATTGTAGATAATCTATTTAAGTTTATTAAAGAATCGGTAAAAATACATTAAAAAGTATAGATTACGTTTATTAAACGTATATTGACCTACTGCAATCTACCAAGAAACCTATTGTAGATAATCTACTTATGTTTATTAAAGAATCGTTAAGTTAAAACATCACTTAAACATTAGTGTGTCATGTGTCTAGCCTCTGTTATTGATATTATTATAAACTGATGTGTACCAATTCACGTGAATTAGTGTTTATATAATGTTTTAAAATTATGTATGTTAGTTGACGATGTACGATGTACAAGTCTAAATAAATGTTCTGTTCGTGACAAAACCATAACGACGTACATAATAAACAGGTCATAACTGGCCGATAATGTGGATCGAAAGGGCAGGCCCACGACGACCATGATGTACTGACCAATATTATATTGGAGGGTGAAATTTGTTTGTTTGGGTTTTACGCCTACATCGACACCAGTTTGGGCTATATAGCCGGCGGGCAGTTTACCTCACAACACCTTTCCTGTGCATGTTCCAGGCGGTTAACCAGTACTTGGTGCACCAAACCTCTGTAAGAAACTGTTCATATAAATGAGACACGGCATGTGCGGGGCTCGAACCCGTGACCATCAGTGATGATATATTACAGTTGTATACAAGTCAGCGACCGTAACCACTCGACCACGGGTGCGGGCGTGAGGGTGCAGCAAAATCCGAATATCTTACGTTACTGACTCGCTTGTGATTCTACTCACAGATCCTGCCATACTACCATAGCAATGCAATAATAACTACATGTTTGGTTTCATAATATACAAATTTAGTTTTGTTCGATTCCGAATCATGTCTTACAATATTAGATTAATCGCTCTCGAAACCTCATTCCTGATGGAATCCTTCGCCGTTACCCATATGAGCGACGCCTCCTGAAGAGATTAGTCATTTTAGATTGTTGGAGGATAGTGCAATGATACAGACAGAGGGAGAGAGAAAAGACAATGTAGATTTACGTATATTGCCTCATAAAAACACTACCATCGTGGTTCTCACCGTGTTAGTACTCAGAGCCACTTGCCTACAAGGCGTACATTGCAAGCATTACACCACGTAGCCGACATTACATGCGTAAGCCAAGCGACAATATATAGTTGAGTAGCCTACATTTTGATATGCCCAATTTCAACAGTTATGAAGAAATTTCGGATTTCAAGAAATATAAACATCAGTTTTGTACAAATCTTTTCTGTGGTATCAAATAAAAATGCAAACATTTGAATAGGGACATCCGTGGTCGAATGGTTAAGATCACTGGATAGTCACTATATGACCTAAGCTGTTGGTGCGACGTTAAATCCCACAAACAAACAAGCAAACACACAAACAAATAAACACACAATCACAAACAAAGAAATAAACAAACAAAAACAAACATTCAAACTTAAGAAGACAAACACATAAACAAACAAACACACAAACAAAACCAGATCAACACACACATACATACACACAAATAAACATTTAAAAAAGAAAACAATCACCCAAACAGACAATATATTAATCCGATGTATTTTCGACGCCCAAATATGTTTAAATTAAAGAAATTAATTTGCACCAAAAATAGTTCAGAATTTCAGAAATTATGTAAGTTTATTATGATAATAATGTTACATACAAGAATGTAACAAGTATACTCTTTTTCCAAATTTGTGATATTTGTGTCTATAACTAAGAATACTATTGGAAATATTTATTCACCTTGACAATTGATATATTCTGTTTTGTGCTTTTGTTTTGTAGCCTCGTTTGTATGTCTTGTTTATTGTAAATACCTCATATTTGCATGTTCTGTACATGTATTGAGTGAAATAAAAGAGATGTTCTGTTCTGTTCTGTTCAAACAAACACACAATCAAACTAACTAACACACAAACAAACTAACTAACACACAAACAAACAAATAAACACACACAAACACACACACACACAAACACACACACACACACACACACACACACAAACACAAGACAAGTAAACACCCAAACAAACAAACACATCAGTAACATCTAATGAAAAGGGCTATTGATTTTAAATTATATTAGCCTTGATACATGAAGGAATTTATCAAATGGTGACAGCAATTGAGAGAGACAAATGCATCTAAGTCAATCTTGTGATTAATTGTGTGCAATCCATTTTAATTTGATAGAGAAAACATTGTCACGTTATTCACCAATTATCCACTGAAATAAATTTAATCAAGTGTCGTTGACGTATTCCTGTGATAGATCGAAATTAGTCTGTGATACAACCGAACTCGGAGTAGCAACATTCACATAGCATTTATGTATTGCGATACTACACACGCGGTGAAATTATAAACAGCCTGCATAGAAAATAAAATTGACTCTTTCTAACAGAAATAATTATACTTTGAAAGTCTGATATTCCCAGGGGCATTTGTGTGTCTCATACTGCCCCAGTGACATTTGTGTGTCAGTCTATCTGATGCTGCCCCAGTGACATGTGTGTGTCTGATACTGCCCCAGAGACATTTGTGTGTCAGTCTATCTGATACTGCCCCAGTGACATTTGTGTGTCTGATACTGCCCAGAGACATTTCTGTGTCAGTCTATCTGATACTGCCCCAGTGACATGTGTGTGTCAGTCTATCTGATACTGCTCCAGAGACATGTGTGTGTCAGTCTATCTGATACTGCCCCCAGTGACATTTGTGTGTCAGTCTATCTGATACTGCCCCAGGGACATTTGTGTGTCAGTCTTTCTGATACTGCTCCAGAGACATGTGTGTGTCAGTCTATCTGATACTGCTCCAGAGACATGTGTGTGTCAGTCTATCTGATACTGCTCCAGAGACATGTGTGTGTCAGTCTATCTGATATTGCCCCAGGGACATTTGTGTGTCAGTCTATCTGATACTGCCCCAGTGACATTTGTGTGTCAGTCTATCTGATACTGCTCCAGAGACATTTGTGTGTCAGTCTATCTGATACTGCTCCAGAGACATGTGTGTGTCAGTCTATCTGATACTGCTCCAGAGACATGTGTGTGTCAGTCTATCTGATACTGCCCCATGGACATTTGTGTGTCAGTCTATCTGATACTGCCCCAGTGACATTTGTGTGTCAGTCTATCTGATATTGCCCCAGAGACATTTGTGTGTCAGTCTATCTGATACTGCCCCAGTGACATGTGTGTGTCAGTCTATCTGATACTGCCCCAGTGACATGTGTGTGTCTGATACTGCCCCAGAGACATTTGTGTGTCAGTCTATCTGATACTGCCCCAGTGACATTTGTGTGTCAGTCTATCTGATACTGCCCCAGTGACATTTGTGTGTCAGTCTATCTGATACTGCCCCAGTGACATGTGTGTGTCAGTCTATCTGATACTGCCCCAGTGACATGTGTGTGTCTGATACTGCCCCAGAGACATTTGTATGTCAGTCTATCTGATACTGCCCCAGTGACATTTGTGTGTCAGTCTATCTGATACTGCCCCAGTGACATTTGTGTGTCAGTCTATCTGATACTGCCCCGGTGACATTTGTGTGTCAGTCTATCTGATATTGCCCCAGAAACATGTGTGTGTCAGTCTAACTGATACTGCCCCAGAGACATTTGTGTGTCAGTCTATGTAATATTGCCCCAGAGACATTTGTGTGTCAGTCTATCTGATACTGCCTCAGTGACATTTGTGTGTCAGTCTATCTGATACTGCCCCAGTGACATTTGTGTGTCAGTCTATCTGATACTGCCCCAGTGACATTTGTTTGTCAGTCTATCTGATACTGCCCCGGTGACATTTGTGTGTCAGTCTATCTGATATTGCCCCAGAGACATGTGTGTGTCAGTCTATGTAATATTGCCCCAGTGACATTTGTGTGTCAGTCTATCTGATACTGCCCCAGTGACATTTGTGTGTCAGTCTATCTGATACTGCCCCAGTGACATTTGTGTGTCAGTCTATCTGATACTGCCCCAGTGACATGTGTGTCTGATACTGCCCCAGAGACTTTGTATGTCAGTCTATTGATCTGCCCCAGTGACATTTGTGGTCAGTCTATCTGATACTGCCCAGTGACATTTGTGTGTCAGTCTATCTGATACTGCCCCGGTGACATTTGTGTGTCAGTCTATCTGATATTGCCCCAGAAACATGTGTGTGTCAGTCTAACTGATACTGCCCCAGAGACATTTGTGTGTCAGTCTATGTAATATTGCCCCAGAGACATTTGTGTGTCAGTCTATCTGATACTGCCTCAGTGACATTTGTGTGTCAGTCTATCTGATACTGCCCCAGTGACATTTGTGTGTCAGTCTATCTGATACTGCCCCAGTGACATTTGTTTGTCAGTCTATCTGATACTGCCCCGGTGACATTTGTGTGTCAGTCTATCTGATATTGCCCCAGAGACATGTGTGTGTCAGTCTATGTAATATTGCCCCAGTGACATTTGTGTGTCAGTCTATCTGATACTGCCCCAGTGACATTTGTGTGTCAGTCTATCTGATACTGCCCCAGTGACATTTGTGTGTCAGTCTATCTGATACTGCCCCAGTGACATTTGTTTGTCAGTCTATCTGATACTGCCCCGGTGACATTTGTATGTCAGTCTATCTGATTTTGCCCCAGAGACATGTGTGTGTCAGTCTAACTGATACTGCCCCAGAGACATTTGTGTGTCAGTCTATGTAATATTGCCCCAGTGACATTTGTGTGTCAGTCTATCTGATACTGCCCCAGTGACATTTGTGTGTCAGTCTATCTGATACTGCCCCAGTGACATTTGTGTGTCAGTCTATCTGATATTGCCCCAGAGACATGTGTGTGTCAGTCTATCTGATACTGCCCCAGATACATTTGTGTGTCAGTCTATGTAATATTGCCCCCAGAGACATTTGTGTGTCAGTCTATCTGATATTGCCCCAGGGACATTTGTGTGTCAGTCTATCTGATATTGCCCCAGGGGCATTTGTGTGTCAGTCTATCTGATATTGCCCTAGGGGCATTTGTGTGTCAGTCTATCTGATATTGCCCCAGGGACATTTGTGTGCCAGTCTATGTAAGCAATTGTCTGATATTGTCCAGGAGTATTTGTGTGTCAGTCTATCTGATATTGCCCAGGAGTATGTGTGTGTCACTCTATCTAATATTGCCCAGAAATATGTGTGTGTCAGTCTATCTGATATTGCCCAGGAGTATGTGTGTCAGTCTATTTGATATTGTCCAGGAGCATGTGTGTGTCAGTCTGTCTAATATTGCCCAGAAGTATGTGTGTGTCAGTCTATCTGATATTGCCCAGGAGTATGTGTGTGTCACTCTATCTAATATTGCCCAGAAATATGTGTGTGTCAGTCTATCTGATATTGCACAGGAGTATGTGTGTCAGTCTATTTGATATTGTCCAGGAGCATGTGTGTGTCAGTCTGTCTAATATTGCCCAGAAGTATGTGTGTGTCAGTCTATCTGATATTGCCCAGGTGTATTTATGTCAGTATATCTGATATTGCCCTAGGGACATTTGTGTGTCAGTCTATCTGATATTGCCCCAGGGGCATTTGTGTGTCAGTCTATCTGATATTGCCCCAGTGACATTTGTGTGTCAGTCTATCTAAAAGTGCCCAGACGTAGTTGTGTGTCAGTCTATCTGATATTGCCCAGGAGCATTTGTGTGTCAGTCTATCTGATATTGCCCAGTGGTATTTGTGTGTCAGTCTATTTGATATTGCCCAGGAGCATTTGTGCGTCAGTCTACCTGATATTGACCCAGTATATGTCAGCATCATACTATTAGATAAGCATTGAGTTATTCTATGTATCATTTCAGACTCCAGACAACTATGGCTACATTAATTTGGTAATGTTTTGACTTGATAAGCTACATGCAAAGTCACATTGTAAATGTTAATAACTATATGATATTAGAGAGTGTTTACTAGCCTCTGGCGAGTTTTTATCGTTTTTAGAAGATGAGTTCAATAAATTCAATAACAAATGAACACGTGTTTTACGTTTATTTATCGTCGCTACCGGTTGCCCATATGAGCGACGACGCCTGAAGAGATTAGTCATTTTAGATTGTTGGCGAATAGTGCAATGATACAGACAGAGACACATTCCAGAGTCTCATCTGGTTCTTGTACGTGCACGGTTTACAGCACCGACATAAATGCATTGTATAAATAATATTCTAAATCTTCAATGAAACATTGTTTAGCGAGTGACGTCACACATGACGTCATTTACTAGCAGTTTTATGACACCATTTACTCACTCTAAAATAATAACGTCAACTATTGTTTGCGTTTCTTAGATATTTTGGCCATGTTAGAACCGAAATACTATTTGTATTTGCGTTATGTATAGCCGAATGAAACATGGTTCGAATTTCTTTTTCTTAGCGCCGGAATTAACCACTTAGGCCTACGGACTGTGTGGTTAATTCCTACGCGTCGTAGCCATGTGTTATGTCTTAAATAGTCAACATACCATATGCTTTTGGGTTACGTTAGCTAGAAGTAGCTCATTAATTAGGAATACATTTTAAATTGCAGAAATGAGTTGGACCCACATTTACACTGAATCCAAAAACAGCCGGATATGTTTCTGTGCAATATGTGTTTATGGACAGCAGTTGTGTGTGTGTGTTTTACGGTTATTTATCGTCTCTACCGGTTGCCAATATGAGCAACGCCTCCTGAATATATTAGTCATTTTAGACGTTTGTAGGATAGTGCAATGATACAGACAGACCCATTCCACAGTCTCCTCGTGTTCTGTTACGTGCACAGTGTACAACACCGACACGAGATCTCGGTTTAAAGTCCCATCTGAAAGAATGTTAATTTTATTATGGTCAGAAGGGGGATCGAACCTGTGATCGATGGATTACCAGTCCAGCGTGATACCACTGGACTACAGATCCGTCTGCTTATGCACGCATGTAATTTAAATTGTAATATAATTCAAGCGCCTTATATAATTACATGTATATCTCCCTATTTTGCAGAACATCTTCAAAATCAAGGGCCAGTCAAATCACCTACGAAATCCTGACGGATGCATAGAACGGGACATTTACCGGATATTCTTCGTCAACTAGTGACAATTGTCACACAACACACCGTGACCATATAGATTATTCCGCCTTGCCAAATGAGGAAAACACATAATTGCGGCTGAATAAGGACTGATTGACAGAGAGTCTAGGGATTTCGTTCACTACTGATATTGCCAGTTATCCGAAGACATTGTATTTTCTGTCGGTAATTTAGAACAATCGGTGTTTAGTATTTATTGACAACGTTAGGAAAGCGGGTCAACAACATTTGGAAACAAGAGCGCATGTATAGCATGTATTAATACGGATTAGCTGATTGAATTGGTGTACGCATCTGCATCGATGGAGAACATATGAACCGAAAGCAAACTTGATATCTTGAGCAAAGAAGCTTGGCAAATTGCGATTCATTACACAAGAAATAGCGGGCATTTGATTCCTTTATACTTCCACGTGGACTCGTTTCTATTGTTACAAATATCAGAGTAATTGTTCCAGTTTAATGTAATTGCATCGATTCTGGAAAACCATATCAATCAAGAGGAGCAGAGAAAACCCATTTTGCTGTCTACTTTCCTACTAAGAAAATGATATTTTTATTTGGTTTGCGCAATAAAAGTAAGATAATACCCCATGTATGATTTAGCAGCTGGTTGGAATGATCTGGAGAGCGTGGCTATAAGCCGTCATTCCGGGAAGGTTTATGCGTAAATTCCGTGTTTTTATTCTGTGAATGGTTTACTGTGATGAGCCCATAGCACGTATCTAATTCCGCCAAGACATAATAGCTGTTAGCAATATTTACATGTTAACCAAAGGAAGTAATAATTCACATTTATTTTTCACCTCGAATCAGACAATTTCTGCTTTAATAACGCAGACCGTCGTATCAACACGTGTCTTGCTAAGTAACCATAGCAACGGGAGTTATGAACAAAGTTCTCCAATGTTTGCCAACACAACAGAAGCGATTGAAGAGTCTGTGACGGACTATAAACAACCGTTGATTGGAGTCGTGATGGCCATGTTCTCCTTCATTACTGTCCTTGGAAACCTACTCGTCATTACTGCGGTTGTCAAGGAATTGTATCTTCGAACTGTGACCAATTACCTAATCGTATCTCTTGCCATTGCTGACGTCATGGTAGGGGGAATTGTAATGCCATTCAGTATTAGTTATGAGCTCAACAATCAGATTTGGCACTATGGAGTAGAGTGGTGTGATTTGTGGCATTCGTTTGATGTCCTTGGTAGTACGGCGTCAATTCTAAATCTATGCATCATTTCACTGGACAGATATTGGGCGATTACGGATCCCATTGCGTATCCAACGCGTATGTCGCCATGCCGAGTCTCAATTCTGATCACATTTGTTTGGTTGTGTTCTGCCGCGATATCTTTTCCAGCCATAGCTTGGTGGAAAGCTGTCACACCCGACGGTCTACCCAGTAATGACTGTGTTTTCACGGAAGATAGTGCTTATTTGATATTTTCATCGCTCGTGTCGTTTTATTTTCCTACCATTGTAATGATATTTGTTTATATGAAGATTTACAGAGCGGCGCGAAACCAAAGAAAAAGTATTGAGACAGGGACCAAGGTATTAACGTCAAATCGGCTGTTTGGTCCGAGCGGCGTAATGACGTTACGTATCCACCGAGGTGGAATGGCTAAGCTACGTTCTCCTAGTGCGACTCCCGAACTGTCGCCATTTAAGAAACATAGCTCCAGTGAAGACGAAGATTCTGAATTGGCGTCAACTATGACCACGAATCAACAGACACCTGTGCATAGTGGCAATCACGAAGTTCATATGCACGAACATAGTAGTGGTCATAATCAGCATCAAAATCAAAGGCCAATGAAATTTATTACGAAGAGATTAAGACACTTAGCGTTAAGCAAGAAATTGTCAAAATTAGCCAAAGAACAGAAAGCGGCAAAGACTCTGGGAATAGTTGTTGGTGTATTTATTATATGTTGGCTCCCATTTTTTGTGACAAACGTTTTATTAGGCATTTGTGCTACCGCATGCGTAAGCAAACCGGATGTTATTATGCCTATTTTTACGTGGTTTGGATATATAAATTCAGGTGTGAACCCTATCATTTACGCACTGTCGATGAGAGATTTCCGGAGAGCATTTGGAAGGATAATATTTTGTTGTTGTCCGAAATACAGATTTTACCAGACCCGACGACGTCAAAAGACATATAGAAATAGCAACGTAACAACATCTAGCTTCATAGGTTCTGCGCTGTTGTAGCTTGCATGTATTAGCAACAGCTGCTGCATTAATGTAATATATATTTATTTATGCGCATATCTGTTATTTAACTACAAGCGACACATTTGAATAAATACACCGAGGGTCGTGTAACATTCCTTGTTTATTGTAATAAAAACATTGTCTATTCCTGAAATTGTATTCTATTTAATAGCATTGATGTCTGGGAAAGGTGTTTAGCAGGGAGATATTCGTAGACGGGACTTGTTTTGGGGATTTAAAGTCGAACTAACAGGTTATGCCATATGGCGACTCTGCATCTAACATTGGTGTAGGAAGACCGCAGGTGTCCATCCGAGCAGTATTGCAGACACATACACCTATGTAGAACAACCGACCTACCGCAAACCAGCTGGATTACTTCCTCACATACATAATTCGATACCACAGTGACATTCGAATCAACATCGGTTAGGAGAACGTTAGTTTAAAGTCAACGATCTTAAGCGCTCGGTCACGGAGGCTCCCATATGTAATGCAACTGCTTCCAACATACAGAACAGTATAAGACTACATGTCGCACAATCTTCGATCCAGAATATGCTGATGCTGATGCTAACCAGGCACGCCGTTCTCGTAAATTGCATCGTTTCGATCAACGACTATTGTACCAAAATGCATGTATTCTCTTCAAAATTTCAATTAACTTCTACCCAAACTATATTTATGAAATGTATCACCAACATTCTGGAAACAAATGATTCTTCTATGAAATTGAGATATAAGTGTTATGTATATATGTGTTGTACTATGGTGATCTTTTTAGTTCAAATTGGAAAATAAAATTTCTTTTTCTAATACAAATAAATGATGTATTCCTAGAAAGAAGTCTGAACATTTCAAAGGAAGCTTACAATATTCTGGTCAGATTATTTGGAATTGTTTAGTTAGAAGTAGTCTTCTAATATTCATTAACTTCCTAAAATGGATGAAAATGTCAATAATCTAATTTTATATAATAACGACAATACAGTCATAATTGCATTATTTTGGTTTTATATATTGATGTACTGTTGTTCTAAATCATACTTTTGTTCTTGCTCAACTTTTTTATATTGGACTGCTTTCCAGAGTATTATATCAAATTCTACACATAAATGAACGAACTTATCTTATATTGCAAGATCTCGTTATATAAGTGTGTGTTTTAAGTAAGATATACGCCTCAAACTTATCCAATATGTAAACTGTTGGGCACTGTGTTCGGCAATACGCACCTCACATAGTCCAATATGTTACATATTGGATCATTTTCGGCATATACCTATGCCTATTGTATGTACATACTATTGTTCAAGACAGAATCATGGGAGATTAGCTTTACCCAAATTAGATGCCCTCTATCAATAAAGGATCAACTTAAGTACTATATTAAGAAGTTCATTGTAGACTGCACCATCATGCACTAGGAGAGGACGGAACTATCTAAATAAAAGTATAACATACGATGTATATACATCATATTATATACCATATGCTCTGTCCGGCTTTCTTGGGAAGTCGTGATAGCACAGTAGTAGCGCGTTCGCTTCATGTGCGAAAGATCCGGCGTTCCAGCTCCGCTCGAGCCGATATACGATTATGCCCTTATGCAACGCAAATAAAAACCACGTTGCCTTCTCTCTCCCTCGTGGCGATGGATTCCATCAGAAATGAAGTATCGATAGTGATTAATATAAGTTGTAGGAACTGTAAGAGCTCAAATTAATTTGTATAAACTACTCTATCCAGCTTGTAAGCATATAGGGATACAATATAGTTTATCCATTTATGTGACTCATTACATTTTATAGTGATGTTTAAAATTGCACCACTTGTTGGTGGAGGGAATCTCCGGGTACTAACTAAACAACATTTCACACCGGGTAGAACCACATATCGTCCGTATGTACGCTGGATGACTTCCTCACATGAACGAATTCGACAGCCCCAGTGGGATTCGAACTAACAGTAGTGAGGTGCAAGTGATTTTGCAGTCAACAATCGTGATCGTGAATTTTAGAAAATAATAAACTAATTGTATTCAACTGCTCAGACTCATGAAATGTTCGGAACATGTGGTTTATCCAAGGTACACGACTGATCCAAGTCCAGGAATGCCTGAAGCATATGATAGACTAGTGATTCATGACTGAAGAGAATCCAGGAATGTCTGAAACATATGATGAACCAGTGTTACACGACTGAACCAAGTCCAGGAATGTCTGAAACATATGATGAACCAGTGCTACACGACTGAACCAAGTCCATGAATGTCTGAAACATGATATACCAGTGGTAAACGACTGAACCAAGTCCAGGAATGTCTGAAGCATATGATAAACCATTGGTACACGACTGAACCAAGTCCAAGAATGTCTGAAACATATGATGAACCAGTATTTCATGCCTGACCCAAGTCCAGGAATGTCTGAAACATATGATGAACCAGTATTTCATGCCTGACCCAAGTCCAGGAATGTCTGAAACATATGATAAACCAGTATTTCATGCCTGACCCAAGTCCAGGAATGTCTGAAACATATGATGAACCAGTGCTACACGACTGAACCAAGTCCATGAATGTCTGAAACATGATATACTAGTGGTAAACGACTGAACCAAGTCTAGGAATGTCTGAAGCATATGATAAACCATTGGTACACGACTGAACCAAGTCCAAGAATGTCTGAAACATATGATAAACCAGTATTTCATGCCTGAACCAAGTCCATAATTGTCTGAAGCATATGATAAACCAGTGGTACACGACTGAACCAAGTCCATGAATGTCTGAAACATATGATAAACCAGTGGTACACGACTGAACCGAGTCCAGTAATGTCTGAAACATATGATAAACCAGTAGTACACGACTAAACGATGTCCATGCATGTTTGAAACATATGATAAACCAGTGGTACACGACTAAACCAAGTCCAGGAATGTCTGAAACAAATGATAAACCGGTGGTATATGACTGAAACTAGTCCAGTAATGTCTGAAACATATGATAGACCAGTATTACATGCCTGAACCTAGTCCAGAATTGTCTGAAGCATATGATAAACCAGTGTTACACTACTGAATCAAGTCCAGGAATCTCGGAAGCATATGATAAACCAGTGATTCACGACTGAACCGAGTCCAATATTGTCTAAAACATATGATAAACCAGTGGTACACGACTGAAGCAAGTCCAGAATTGTCTAAAACATATGATAAACCAGTGGTACACGACTGAAGCAAGTCCGAATTGTCTGAAACATATGATAAACCAGTGGTACACGACTGAAGTAAGTCCAGAATTGTCTGAAACATATGATAAACCAGAGGAGTACTGCTGAACCGATACAACGTTTTATTATTCGATAAACGAGTAGACTATGATTGAATAGAGATCATGATTTTAATTGGAATATAATTATGATAGCCAATGGAGCATGACAGGGCAATGATACAGAATGTTCGAAACATATGAGAAACCAATGGTATGTCACTGAGCGGTGTCCCTGGATATGATAAACCAATATAATGTGACTGAACATAGACCAACATTATTCGGAATATATGATAAACCAATGGTATGTCACTGAGGGTGTCCCTAGAGATGATAAACCAATAGAATTTGACTGAACATAGACCAACATTATTCGGAATATATGATAAACCAATGGTATGTCACTGAGCGATGTGAGATATGATAAACCAATATAATGTGACTGAACATAGACCAACAGTATTCGGAATATATGATAAACCAATTAAATTGAGTAAGAATGATCAGATACCTAATGTTCGAAACATACGATAAACAAAATGTAGCGACTGAACAAAGTCCCGGAGTGTGTGTCGTGTACTGATTTAGAAAGATGGCAGCCTGTGAGATACTAGTATTATATTATATACGACTAGAAGACAGGCAATACACTCAACAATTCAAAATTATTGATGGGTCACTAAAAATAGTTCCATAAGGTTAAATGTAACCTACATCAACTTTATCAAACTGACATTTCTAGACAAATTGGCGAACGGTTTCAAACATTTCCCAGAATGTTGCCAATATAATGACATATTGGTCATGGACGTATAAAACTAGTCATATGCAAGACAAATTATAAGATAAAGATAATGGTATAATTATCTAGATTTCTTGGAATAATAAAGCTTTATACAGTATATAGAATAAAAGACAGAAATCTGGATTTACATATATGACCTTGGTTATATTGTTTATTGTTTCTCCCATTCTAAATGGTTCAAGTAGTGGTCTTAACAGACCTAACCACAAAACAACAAACACCTATTGCAATGGCAAGTGTATACTTTATTGTGCGACTAGTGAGCGGGAAGACAACCCTTGTACTATGTGTATGAAATACATCCCTGACTATAATACATACATGTATAATACATATAGTCGAATATATATATGAAACATAACCTCGGTACAGACTCTGAGATACACGGGACCAGTGTAAAAACCAGAGGTAAAAAACATTAATGATAGTGTAAAAAACTCTGGAAAACTGTATCCAATGTACCTCAGCGATGTTTCATATATTTGACTGACAAAATATCTTCGATATCCATGTTCAATATCTTGTAGAATACGATATTTACAATACGATTACATATTCGTACTCGGATTTTCGACTCCTGAGGCTATTTCTCGGAATACTGAACATACGGCCCGGCCCCTGTTCAGAAGTTTTTATATACCCAAAACATGAAAATAACAGAATGTCACTTGTCTGTTTCATCATTATAAATTTGAACAGCATAAAGTAGATGTTTCTAGCTTGAAAACTTGCGTAGAACTGATTTATTCGCTACCGAATAACCGCTAAAAGTCACGTGCACAAAATGGTCCACTGATTTTGTGTATCGCTATGTTAAGACATCTGTTCTCCGCTATACTACGTACCGCGGAGAACGTCAATTCTAACCCATTTGTATTGTCTTATTGATTCAAACGTTTAGTTTATACAAATTTAGCTCGATTGCGACACATGTTCTTACAAATTATATTAATCACTCTCGAGACCTCATTCCTGATGCAATCCATCGCCACGAGGGAGAGAGAAGAGACAACGTGGAATTTAAATATTTTGCCTGAGGGCACAATCGTAACGGCTCCGGGCACAATCGTAACGGCTCCAGCGAGGTTCGAACTCCGGACCTTTCACGCATGAAGCGAACGCGCTACTACTGCACTATTACACCTTCCACAAGTGCTTATTTCAATGTGAGCTACGCATGCCAAACGATGTACATAATGATGTAGTTCACGTGTCACGTACGAAATTTGTAAATGCATATATACATCAATGTCAGTTTGCGTGTTTTAACATATTACAAGCACGGTGTGTTCAATGTAATTGTATTGTTTGTCTTTTGTTTTAAAGTAGCACCAACACAGGAGAACCACCGACCTTCAGCAAGCCAGCTGCATAGCTTCCTCACATTAAAGAAGTCGACACCCCGGTGGGATTGCAACCTATAACGGTGAGGAGAAGTGATTTGAAGACAAGGACGTAAAACACGGCCATGGAGGTCGGTCTACAAATGTATTGGACCTGTCATAAAGCATTAACACAACATGTTCCATTACGATATCATACCGTCACGTGGATATAAAGTAGTATTTGTAAATCAAGCTGCATACAGGCTCGAAATCATACATATTTTGCTGCTACAGAATTATGCAGAGGCAAGTTGTTGACAAGTATACTCTGTGTGCAATAAATATATCAAGTTCTGGACACCTTTTTACAACGCTGTGTCGCGCCGACGCCAGCGAAATAGTTACGTATTCTTAGAGAATATATTGACTGAATACCAGAATGAGTTTGAAAAGTTGGAATAAAGAATACTTCCAATTTTTATGCGGGAAAATAATAGTATATAATTCCATGGGTTTGTCAATCTGTTTAGCTAGGCTTGTTAAATTGAGAGTGTTCCTGCACTCGCTATTTCTAGGCGAAACTCTGTCACCATGATGAATGAGAGAGTTGATGGAGCTATGAATTATACAGACGAGACATATTAGATACCCTCGATATTATATTACTATTCCGAGTTGAGCCGTTACCACGGTGAAAGTCTGCATCGACAATCTAAAGTTATTACTTGGTATATGAACTGATCTGGCAATTATCAAATGGACGCTATAAATCGAGTTCGTGTCTGTAAACATATCCGGATGGGAATCTCCGATAGCCTTGACAAATATTAAAGAGGGCGGTATACATTCAGTTCGTGCTTGCAACGATATCCGGACGTGAATCTCTGCTATCCTTGACACATATTAAAGGGAGTGGTATACATTCAGTTCGTGCCTGCAACATTATCCGGATGGGAGTATCCGATAACCTTGGCAATTATCAAAGGGGCGGTATACATTCAGTTCGTGTCTGCAACGATATACGGATGGGAATCTCTGATAGCCTCGGCAATTATTAAAGGGACGGTATAAATTCAGTTCGTGTCTGCAACGATATACGGATGGGAATCACTGATCGTCTTGGCACTTATTAAAGGGACCGTATATATTCAGTTCTTGTCTGCAACGATATACGGATGGGAATCTCTGATAGCCTCGGCAATTATTAAAGGGGCGGTATAAATTCAGTTCTTGTCTGCAACGATATACGGATGGGAATCACTGATAGCCTCGGCAATTATTAAAGGGGCGGTATAAATTCAGTTCTTGTCTGCAACGATATACGGATGGGAATCTCTGATCGCCTCGGCAATTATTAAAGGGACGGTATAAATTCAGTTCGTGTCTGCAACGATATACGGATGGGAATCACTGATCGTCTTGGCACTTATTAAAGGGGCGGTATAAATTCAGTTCGTGTCTGCAACGATATACGGATGGGAATCTCTGATAGCCTCGGCAATTATCAAAGGGGCGGTATAAATTCATTCGTGTCTGCAACGATATACGGATGGGAATCTCTGATAGCCTCGGCATTATCAAAGGGGCGGTATAATTCAGTTCGTGTCTGCAACGATATACGGATGGGAATCTCTGATAGCCTCGGCAATTATAAAGGGGCGGTATAAAAATTCAGTTCGTGTCTGCAACGATATACGGATGGGAATCTCTGATCGCCTCGGCAATATTAAAGGGACGGTATAAATTCAGTTCGTGTCTGCAACGATATACGGATGGGAATCACTGATCGTCGGCACTTATTAAAGGGCGGTATAATTCAGTTCGTGTCTGCAACGATATACGGATGGGAATCTTGATGCCTCGGCAATTATCAAAGGGGCGGTATAAATTCAATTCGTGTCTGCAACGATATACGGATGGGAATCTCTGATAGCCTCGGCAATTATCAAAGGGGCGGTATAAATAAATTCAGTTCGTGTCTGCAACGATATACGGATGGGAATCTGATCGCCTCGGCAACTATCAAAGGGATGGTATAAATTCAGTTCGTGTCTGCAACGATCGATATACTGATGGTAATCTCTGATAGCCTCGGCAATTATTAAAGGGAGGGTATAAATTCAGTTCGTGTCTGTAACGATATACGGATGGGAATCTCTGATCGCATTGGCAATTATTAAAGGGACGGTATAAATTGAGCTCGTATCTGCAACGATGACCGATACTACGGTAAGCATTGACTCAAATAGACAACTGTAAACGAATATAGACTACTGTATGGTAGGTAACATATTGCAAGCATAACATTATATCAGACCATTTAAACACGTGTACTGACCACATTGGGGCTATTCCATTCCATCAAAGTATAAGTTGTACTATATCTTGACACTTAATATATATATGCAGTCAAACCTATCTTAAGCAGCCAGCCAAGGGAATCACAGAAAGTGCTTAGCACAGGTGGTTGTTTAATAGAGGTGAACTGTATAACAAAGTAACATATTTGGAATCTGACAACTGGCTGCTTATTGCAGGTTGGCTGCTTAATAAAGGTGACCATAAACACAGGTTTGACTGTAGTAACCAAACCTAAGCACTAGTAGTGGTTTCCAGCTTACCACACCTTAGCACTAGTAGTGGTTTCCAGCTTACCAAACCTTAGTACTAGTAGTGGTTTCCAGCTTAACAAACCTAAGCACTAGTAGTGGTTTCCAGCTTACCAAACCTTAGCACTATTAGTGGTTTCCAGCTTAACCAAACCTAAGCACTAGTAGTGGTTTCCAGCTTACCAAACCTAACCACTATTAGTGGTTTCCAGCTTACCAAACCTTAGCACTAGTAGTGGTTTCCAGCTTACCAAACCTAAACACTATTAGTGGTTTCCAGCTTACCCAAACCTAAGCACTAGTAGTAGTTTCCAGCTTAACCAAACCTAAGCACTATTAGTGGTTTCCAGCTTAACCAAACCTAAGCACTAGTAGTGGTTTCCAGCTTACCAAACCTAAGCACTATTAGTGGTTTCCAGCTTAACCACACCTAAGCACTAGTAGTAGTTTCAAACTTAACAAAACCTAAGCACTAGTAGTAGTTTCAAACTTAACAAAACCTAAGCACTAGTAGTAGTTTCAAACTTAACAAAACCTAAGCACTAGTAGTGGTTTCAAACTTAACAAAACCTAAGCACTAGTAGTAGTTTCCAGCTTAGCCAAGCCTAAGCACTAGTAGTAGTTTCAAACTTAACAAAACCTAAGCACTAGTAGTGGTTTCCAGCTTAACCAAACCTAAGCACTAGTAGTGGTTTCCAGCTTAACCAAACCTAAGCACTAGTAGTCGTTTCCAGCTTACCAAACCTAAGCACTAGTAGTCGTTTCCAGCTTAACCAAACCTAAGCACTAGTAGTGGTTTCCAGCTTAACCAAACCTAAGCACTAGTAGTGGTTTCAAGCTTAACCAAACCTAAGCACTAGTAGTGGTTTCCAGCTTACCAAACCTAAACACTAGTAATGGTTTCCAGCTTAACCAAACCTAAGCACTAGTAGTCGTTTCCAGTTTACCAAACCTAAGCACTAGTAGTTGTTTCCAGCTTAACCAAACCTAAGCACTAGTAGTGGTTTCCAGCTTAACCAAACCTAAGCACTAGTAGTGGTTTCAAGCTTAACCAAACCTAAGCACTAGTAGTGGTTTCCAGCTTAACCAAACCTAAGCACTAGTAGTGGTTTCAAGCTTAACCAAACTTAAGCACTAGTAGTGGTTTCCAGCTTAACCAAACCTAAGCACTAGTAGTCGTTTCCAGCTTACCAAACCTATGCACTAGTAGTAGTTTCCAGCTTACTAAACCTAAGCACTAGTAGTGGTTTCCAGCTTAACCAAACCTAAGCACTAGTAGTGGTTTCAAGCTTAACCAAACCTAAGCACTAGTAGTGGTTTCCAGCTTAACCAAACCTAAGCACTAGTAGTCGTTTCCAGCTTACCAAACCTAAGCACTAGTAGTCGTTTCCAGCTTAACCAAACCTAAGCACTAGTAGTGGTTTCAAGCTTAACCAAAAACCTAAGCACTAGTAGTGGTTTCAAGCTTACCAAACCTAAGCACTAGTAGTGGTTTCCAGCTTAACCACACCTAAGCCCTAGTAGTGGTTTCCAGCTTAACCACACCTAAGCACTAGTAGTGGTTTCCAGCTTAACCACACCTAAGCCCTAGTAGTGGTTTCCAGCTTAACCACACCTAAGCACTAGTAGTGGTTTCCAGCTTACTAAACCTAAGCACTAGTAGTGGTTTCCAGCTTAACCAAACCTAAGCACTAGTAGTGGTTTCCAGCTTAACCAAACCTAAGCACTAGTAGTAGTTTCCAGCTTAACCAAACCTAAGCACTAGTAGTGGTTTCCAGTTTAACCAAACCTAAGCACTAGTAGACATTATAAACAAATTTGAACCCAAAATAAATTTTGAAAACAACGTTTGGTCTGGAAACTTTTCTTAAATCTACACGACGTTTGGTCTGGAAACTTTTCTTAAATCGACACTACATCAGTGAAAGCACAAATATCTACAGAATGTATTTTCCTATTGTATGGCATAATCTTCTTCTAAATATTTGCCTCAAATACTGAGTAGTTCAACTAATAAACAAGCATCATATACGCGGTTTGTTGACATAACAAAATAATATAAACATACATGCGTAATACAACTAGTGTATCCTGAATAACACGATGTATGGTAGATATATACCGTTAGATCTCACATTTGTGCCTATATATTTGTAGACTATTGTTAGTTAATTTATCTCTAAACGACATTATCTCGCGTTTAGTACTGACTCCGATGACAAAACAAACGTCAAGTCAGGAGCATGAATGACCGTTATATGAAATCATACTTCCAATCCACTAAAACACTGTTTATTGATTCAATGTTACTGTTCGAATGTATTCGGAAGAATTTGTAGTAGCAATGCATTTATACGTGAAAACTGCATTTTATTTGGCTTTTTGCGATGTAATGTCGCTTTAAGGAATCTCGTTAGATGTACTATACTATACTTAAGATAAGAGCTAGTTATCATCTAGGGATCGAACGGTCCCGGGTTCGATACTCGGAAAGGCCACGTATGTAGTGTCATTGAGCAAGGTACCTCAAACACATTGCTTAGTACTGGTTAATCGCTTAGGTCGGCTAAGCCTGCCCAGGAAAAAATGTCTAGGTCCCCGAGAGGGGTTTGACATTAATGGAAGAGACATACATCATCATCTTGCAAATACAATTCACTTATATAATGAACAAAATGGACGTGTGTGTGTGTGCATACGATAACTTCGACATACCAAATGTATCAGCTACTCATTAGATCAGCACAGTACATAAACTAAATATAATGCATGAGCTAAAGAGTGATGCTCACACATACACGCATCCAGACTCAATTATAGCTTCAAATTGCAAGAAATGTGCACGTCTGGCGTGCATCAGTGTCAATTATTTCGAGGCATTGGTATCTTGAATTAGTTTTTAGCTGAATTTTAGAAATAGTTGAGATATTGGGGGGATAAGGGTTGCAATTAATGTTGGCAATTGTATTGTGATATAGATTGCTTCGAAAACTTTCGAACATAAATGGATTAAACTTAAATAAGAATCAGAGATTGTTGTGAACATTTGCAACAATATCGTGTATCTTAGTATTAACGGCTGCGCATATTAATTGTGTTCACAATACAATAGTACTACCCGTATATAAAATGCGTTCTTACTTTCGCATACCAGTTCATTGTAAATTAGATTTTTTATGCTTATACCACAACATGTGACAAAGACTGGGGCAACTTTACAAACATCCCATACACATTGACATAATCGTTGCAATAGATCAACATGTTTGTATGTAGTTATCTTCCGAATGGTAGTCGTTCATATCTATGTTTGATTCTTTGCTTTTCCTTTACGCAATTTAAGTGTACCTCTTAAAACTGGTTGTCAGGGAGTATACATCCTTGCATTAAATATAGTTTCAGACACGTTGCTACTATACCCGGGCTGCAGTTTGTTCCAGAAAATAAAAAAAATCCGAAAATGCAACAAAATTGTATTGGACCGGTGGGTCTAATGGGGATGGATCTCTGAAATTATCGAAATGTTCAACGTTTAAGACGTATATTAAAATGCATCAGCATGCACCATTGACATTCTATTCGATGCTCAAATTATTAGTCGGGCCTCAAATTCAAAATCGCTAGCTACTCTCCTGAGTTATTTCCTCTTCAATATACACAATACATGTACAAGATTTGGTCCACAAGTACAAATCACTCGGCCCTCACCAATAACAATTGTAACAATTTAATATATAAAGGTGACGAAACCAAATGAGTCTTTACTACACTAAATAATAATAACAAAGCACTACATTGCAACGACTAAACGGCGTACCTAGACAATAACAGGAACGGGCTGGAGTATAAATGTTTCTGTGCGATTATAACGACACATGTTTTGAAACTACAAGCCTACTCTGGAATGAATCCGCCACGTACCCCTTCTTACGGTTTTCGCATATGCAACTTTCCTGGCGCTTCCAACACATGTCATTTACTGCGGCATTAGCAGCCACTGTGGGATCGCTCGATCTCAAGGTATGCACACCCAAGTGCAAATCTTCACCAACTTCTCTCAGCCTTGCTACAATGCATTCACTAGCTCGGGTGTATCTCAACAATTTGTAAACTAAAACTACAAATGCATATATGTTGTACTGGAAGACCGAAACCGTGCTCTAAATATATGTATTAAATCGTAAGCAAACTGAACCGAATCGTCTAAGTAAATAGTTTAATAATTTATACGGACCTGCCGCTGTACCCCTTTACATACGACTTTTCTGCCGTAGCGGTATTAGTCAGTAAGTAAGTAAGTAAATAAGTAAGTAAATTCTTTATTTAGAGAGGGTAACCCATTTAGCAAGGCTAATCTTCCATGGGGCCCTCTTAAACATAAAACATATTTATACACACATGACATACAAAGCAACTGAACTAAAAGACATGTGGTATTAGACCTAATAAAAGTAAGAACGCATCTACATAAACTACAAGTTGTATGTATGGATTATGAACAGTAATTGACAGTATTAGTCCTTATTTTTTTGGATATCATAAAAAGTTGTGTCGTCAGCATATAAGTCAGTGGATGACACAGTATTACCTGTAATTAGTGGTAGATCATTAATAAATAAGAGAAATAGCAGGGGCCAAAGAATAGAACCCTGTGGCACTCCACATGTAATGATACATTTGTTTTTAGACAAGGAAGTATTAATTTGAACAACCTGTTGGCGATCGGATAGGTACGATTTAAACCAATCCAGAGTTGAAGTATCGCATTTATAAATGTTACGTTTCTGTAAAAGAATATCATGATCTACAAGGTCAAACGCTTTTCGAAAGTCTATCATAACTGCACCAACAAGATATCCATCATTAATTGCTTTTAACCAATTGTTAATCATATATGAAAGAGCTGTTTCTGTGGAATGCGCTTTTCGAAATCCATTCTGAGTTTCATGTAACAGTTTGAAGGTATTTAAATGAGTCATAAACTGTCATGTACATGTTTTTCAATACGTTTAGACAGCGTTGGTAGAATTGATATTGGTCTATAATGATTGACATTGTCTCGGTCACCTTTTTTAAAAACGGTCTAACTTTCGCATTCTTCCAAATTTCAGGAAAAGACGATTGTATAATACTGTTACTGACAATCCATGTTATACTTTGTGATATAAAAGGCGCAGATAATTTCAGCAGTTTAGGCACACTATTATAGCATTGAACCTTGTCAAGTGATATCATTGGAATAGAAAACAATTCATCACATGGAATTTTAGAATTAACATAATTTTCTATATATGTAAAACTAGATGTAGGATTCGGATATTTAATTTTTCCTGCAATTGTGGCAAAGAAGTCATTGCAGATATCAGCTTGTTCTTCTTCTTTTGTGATGATGACATTGTTTACAGTTAACTTTTTAATAGTGTCATTCTCCTTAAGTTGTGTATGTTTGCATGCATAGCGAAACGTGATCATCATTCAACACAATTATATTACCATTTCTGATGTCATAATTATATTCTTTCTTCTCTCTGGTTGTGCTAATCTCAGCCTTGCATGAAGCTTCTAATAAGCACAATTGTGTACGATCTGTCTACTAATTTCTTTGATATATGTGTCAAATTTATGCTGTACACTGTTGTCAGGTACAATACAATGTTGTCGGTGATGCCGGAATATCTGTAGCCCCTGCATGTATAATACACGACGATCGGTGATGCCGGAATATCTGTACGTCCTAGACTCGCGGGAAATGCTTTACATTCATTCATATAGTAACAGTACGTTTTGTTTGTGTATTCACTTAATATGTATTCTACAAAGAATCGTGTCATGTGATCGGCAAGACTCCACAGGTTTACACCCGGTTTGCCAGCGGCTGCTATCAGATCATATATCGTCTGCCTCAAATTCGAAACAAAGCGAATACAATTACGCTTCATGCATGTATTATCCTTACAGCTAATGTACCAAACATAGCGGTCTGCCATCGATAGCGCCATTCTTTCGTCTGTCACTGGTTAGCAAAACACACTGCTATCTAACGAAATGTATAGTTACTATAATCAGCAATGTTGCAACCGTCTGGAAACAGTATGGCCAACATTGGCGCCGATTTCCAATCTGGAACAAGAAATGTACAGTTACACTTGCCTTTCAGACACGTGTGCATAAAAGCCACAATTAATCTAGGAGGTGGAAGAATTATTCCAATCAACTACGCTCTGCATAAAAATGTCAATTGCCGTTGTATCTGGACAACAAAACCTGGACGTTGTATAACGTTTTACATAATAATATTAATGACATGCATAACTCCCAGTCTAAACTGATCAGTCATCGTAGTATATGCATCTACTGAGCATATTGGCCTCACGAGTTTTATGTTGTGGTATCCATTTTTGAAATTACGATATGAATAATAAGAATAACACAAATTATAGACCCGGACTACGATCACTTGTAATTTCGGTTTACTATCGTTTTTATAATACTACACACATTTCAATTTTCAGTGTCAGTGATGTCAGTAACATAACGTTCTTTCCTTGAACGATCGGTACAGCATAGTACAGATCTCTAGGTTCCCTCCATGTATAACTAAAATCACATTCAAACATGCACCAACAAGTGGTCGCATTGCTCTCAGGCAAACCTTCGATATATCCCCATGCGTCAACAAAGACGTGAGTTTCTAAATCTGTTTGCGCTAAACTGAATTCAACAGACACGGATGACTTTTCACATTTTCAGTGTCTAGCAAAAACCTGTTCAAACATATAATACGTTTTGAACGTATTTACTAACACGTCTCAAACAGGCTCTAGTTTTAACTCGATCATAAAGTGATCTGTTGATCACCAGCTTTGCGAATGAACCATCTACAAATTGCACTTATTACACAGGAAAGTTGTAACATGAACTATAATTATTACTCTACCACTGTTGACGTCATCAACTATTTGCTCAGTGCACGTACATGCACTATATGTTACGTCACCAGTCACATTGATAGTACCTGTAAATGTAAACATAGTCTAACCGAATAACCGTCCAACTTGACTGCCAACAGCATTTCGTCTGCTATAAGAAAAGCAAATATTAATATCTGAATTTGAAAGAGTTAAATGAAAGGAGCAGTGTATATATATACTACTTATGATTGCTTTCCTTGTGCTACATGATAAACTCAATTGTAACTGTTCTAACTGGCTATAATATATGCAGTGTATATTTTGAGGCCCGAAAGATTAATTTTGTAACATAACTTTATGGGGGTTTGTATATACCATATTGGTCGTAACAATTAATTTATTATGGATAACTCTGCCTGGGCCTCAATTTGTTACTAGTATTGACAGGTAATATAACAGTAAACACATGCATTGCTGTAAGTTCACCTGCCAGACTTGTTCGTAATCTAGGTCGGCCCAATGTCTTTAAGATGATTGTAGGAGAAGGAAAGCACTATTCCTCTTTTACAGTCTTACAGGTTGTATATACGCAAATAGGCGGAAGTGCATCCGAGGTCCTAATAGTAGTCGTAATAACTAATGTAGTTCATTTTTTCTTTTTTGTAACAAATGCATTTTCATGACAGGCAGTGTATAGTTTTTGTGTTTTTGAGTGACTTGAGAAGACTTCAGACTAGTTGATGTGTAAAAAAGATGTGGTATAAGAAGTCAGGCCGTTGTAAACGGAAAGTTTGTGTATACAGTAATATTTGGCGGAGGAATACAGTTTGTAAACACAGTGACGTTATTCACAGGTGAGCTCTGTCAATGCTGAACATTTCACTTGTGATATTTTTGATGTTTTTCAGTTTGATTTGAATACCTCTTCACAGTGGATGTGGTATCAGAACGCATGACAGATTGGAAATATAAATGGACAGATTGTATGTTTTTACGTTTTACTATGTACATTATTTAATAGGCAATGTGTGTGTTGTTATACAACCTTACGGCGACTGAAATAACAATACAATGCAGCTCTTACAGTCGTCTTCATTTCTTTGTTTTCTTTTTTTTAAACTATATTTATTTTACAACGATTGCAAAGCAAGTTGTACCAGCTTATATTAATCACTCTCGTTGGCTCGGATGAAAGCGTATATATGGTCATTCATGTGGGAGGAAACAGGAGTACCCGGAGAAAACCCACCTGTCCGATCTGGCGACAATCGTACCATCTCAATTACTTCTTGGTCAGAGGATCGAACCCGGGTCGCATTGGTGAGAAGCGAGCGCGCTAACCACAGTCGTCTTCTTTTAGCTTGCGTCTAATAATTAAACCAATTAAAGAAGCAGGTCCATTATTTCGGATAACTTCGAGCTCTGCGATTGACACGTTCGGAGTTTAACGGACCACTTACAATAGGATATGATGGTGTTGATCTCGTTTTCAGAAATTGTACTTCTAGCTATAAATCGAGAAGTGCTGACTATTTGATTGGTTTGTGATTTGAAATGAGTCTATATTTGTAATAATGTCATAATAATTGGAGTAGAATAAAAATGGGTTATTTTGAACAGTTTATTTACAGAAAGTCCGTAAATTAATATATTAGTGTGACATTCACGTAAATTGGAATGCTAATCTAGACACACAGAAATGACTATATCTGATTCCCATTTCGACTGTAATTTACTGTGCGCGGATTAACTCTGACGGTGCCAAATTTCGATGTTTTGCATAACTGAATAAAATGACGTTACTTAATTAGGGCGCAGTTTCATGGTACGACACTTGCTGATAGCGTTCTGTCAACAAATATCGTCAAAATCTTTGTTTTGTTAAAATTGGCACGGTGTGAAAAATGTCTGATATGCATACGGATATACTAGTACTAAGTATTAAAGTTCGAGACAATAAGAGAACACACATTTTCAGTTCTATTATTCTAGAACAGTTAGATAGATGCTCCGATGTTTGTGGAAACAATGTGTGTCTGTTTTGGGTTTAAAGTCGCAACAGCAGCTTAGGTTGTGTGTGTGTGTGTTTTACGTTTATTTATCGTCGGTACCGGTTGCCCATATGAGCGACGCCTCCTGAAGAGATTAGTAATTTTAGATTTTGGAGAATAGTGCAATGATACAGACAGAGACCCATTCCAGAGTCTCCTCTGGTTCTTTTACGTGCACGGTGTAAAGCACCGAAACGAGACCTCTGTTTAACGTCCCATCTGAAAGACTGTTAATTTTATTAGGGTCAGACGGGGGATCGAACCTGCGATCCCTGGAATACAAGTCCAGCGTTTTACCACTGGGCTACAGATCCGTCTGTAGCTTAGGCTATATGGTGTCTCTCGGCTCTTATTGGTGAAGGAAAGAACAGGAATGAACCTTGGAGTAGTATTTCAATCACGGACCCGGGGAAAACCATCGACTCTGCGTAAGTCAACTAGATTGCTGCCTCACATGAAATAATTCGACAAACCCAGGTGAGATTTTCTACAGCGGCGAAAGGAATGTGAGAGGTGAGTTGAGGTCAACGAAGTAATAATAGATAATGTTAATTAATGCGCGTGGAACCACAACCTAAATTGGCAGGCAGGCAGGTAGGCAGACACAATCTGTATTTCTTCATACGGGTAATAAATTGCATAGCTATACATACATATACTCCAAATAAAAAAATCGCATATATTAGTCTTCAGAGCAAACGTCTATGTAATCGTTTATCAACTCTCATTCGCAAGACGTCCATGTGAGTATAATCTTAAATGCTGCCAAATTATATATCTTGTCTAACTAGCTCTATTCTTCTAGCCAATCAAAGCCAATTATTAGTACCTTCCCACAAGTGACAACTTCTCTTTGAGACGAAAGAGGCATTATACAGTGATTGCAGAAGGACAATTTATCTTAATAAAAAGTCGATTCAATCTTCTTTGGAACTACTCTCGTGGCTGTGATGTCAAGAGCATAATTAGCGACTTGTCACGGTGACTAATTGAGATTTACAGACGCAAAGTAAGACATATTGACTTGTCAAACGCTCATGCTAATAAGTGAAAGACACACACTGTCTATCCGCTGTTCCGATATTCAATATGTAAACAATGCTACTGTCCATCTCTTCATTTACTTTTGAAATAGTTCATTAATTATATTAGACACGTGTGCATGTGGCAAACACATAATGCGATGCTTACGATACATATATATATATTGGGTATTACTTGTTGTTGAGACTGTGACCAAATGCGTTGATCGTGCATTATAAGTTTACAAATGAGGCAGTGATGAGATGCTAGTATGAAATCGGATGACAATGATGTATGTAAAGTTTGTCGTCCCATCCCATTCGCGAACCCCAACTTTTGGCCTGAACAGAATATTTTGTAAAGCATTAATCGTAAAATAAGTACCTGTTTTTTATATAGAGTGGTGGAACCTATGCTCGGCGTATTCCTATGCTCGGCGTATTCCTATGCTCGGCGTATTTTCCATTTCCATCCGTATTTAAAATATTTATTTAGTTCTAGGCTAATTTCGCTGACAGGGCTGACGCATGGTTCAATAGCATTCTGTTGAGTGTATCGGTAGGCTGATACAACTGTCACGTGACTGGTCCAGTAGACGAATATAAACAAGCAAATCATTGGGAGAATATTTCCACCGAAACTGATACGATGTATGAGCAATTCAGGTAGCTATTCGAATTTTAAAAAATCTACACCTAACCCGAAAAATAGTTTCTATACCATTTCTGAATAAGACCAATAAGTGTTTTTATTCAATGATGTACTATATCAAAATAAGATATTCAACAAAGTATGGTGGATAAATAAAAAATAACAAGTACGCCGTGCATAGGTGCCCTGAAGTCTTCAGTTCCCCATATAAACGGGTGCCGACCGACAGCGTTGCGAGAGCTGTATTGCAAGGTCACGTGATGAAGCTAAAACTGTCAACAAGAGTGTTTTGAAAGTTGTTTTCACGACTTAAGAAAATAATAATATACGGCAAGTGCAATTAACATTTTATACTGGTCATTATAAGTGGGATTTATGCCGAGCATAGGTTCCACCACTCTATAGAAAGTCACCTTCCCAAATTTCAAGGATTGTTTGGTCTGTTAAGTCAATTGTCATAAAAGCGAATTTCATATTACCACAACAGAACAGAACATTAACTTTATTTAAATCAGGTTTATTGAACAAAATATCCATACATACCAAATGTGGAAGTAGCCAGTTGTCTAGTGTTCAGTCGCCATCTTGCTTTTAGTTAGATACGCCAAATTGCACGCGGCTGTATTCGTTATAAGCACCTGTATCGATCTGGCCAAGTCTACCTAACAAAACGGTGACGCGGAATAGTGGCACAACATTACGTCACCTATGATGTTTATTACATGTCACCACGTGGCCATTTTTTAAACGCTAATTTGTTTGTTCAGTCACCATAAATAGTAAGTAAGTAAGTAAGTAATTTGTTTATTATAGTGACATGTGTACATATCAGACAATATTTACATATAAATTATACAATTAAATACACCCGGCCCAATGGGCCTATAAGTCACTTACAAATATAATACTAGAAACATATCACATGATAAAACACATACAACATTATTTCTCTGACAAACAAAATAGTCGATTATAGTAGTTATATCAAAACTAGAAATGTGGCCAAGGGACATAGATGTTCCTCTTCGTCTCTTCTCTGCGGAGTCTAGGACCATAACTCAGTTTGTATAACATATCACAGTGAGGTTTAAATAGAACTAAATGGTTGAGTTACCCGTAACACAGAATACGGACGGATGGACAAGATCAAATGTATGTACCATCAAACTGGGGCACACACCATGGGACAGAACTAGTCCAGGTGGGGCACACACCATGGGACATAACTAGTCCAGGTGGGACACACAACATGGGACATAACTAGTCCAGGTGGGACACACACCATGGGACATAACTAGTCCAGGTGGGGCACACACCATGGGACATAACTAGTCCAGGTGGGGCACACACCATGGGACAGAACTAGTCCAGGTGGGGCACACACCATGGGACATAACTAGTCCAGATTTCATTGTGTAAAGTTTGGTTGAGCATAATACACAAAACAACATCATCAACAACAAGATCATCTATAAATACGGTATATATATACACAAGGTCATCTATAAATACGGTATATATATATACACAAGATCATCTATAAATACGGTATATATATACACAAGATCATCTATACATACGGTATATATATACACAAGATCATCTATAAATACGGTATATATATACACAAGGTCATCTATAAATACGGTATATATATATCACAAGGTCATCTATAAATACGGTATATATATACACAAGATCATCTATAAATACGGTATATATATACACAAGATCATCTATAAATACGGTATATATATACACAAGATCATCTGTAAATACGGTATATATATACACAAGATCATCTATACATACGGTATATATATACACAAGATCATCTATAAATACGGTATATATATACACAAGATCATCTATAAATACGGTATATATATATACACAAGATCATCTATAAATACGGTTTATATATACACAAGGTCATCTATAAATACGGTTTATATATACACAAGGTCATCTATAAATACGGTTTATATATACACAAGATCATCTATAAATACGGTTTATATATACACAAGATCATCTATAAATACGGTATATATATACACAAGATCATCTATAAATACGGTTTCTTCTTCTAATATACGCTTTCACTAGATATTTAGAGACTTTTCTTGGATAATTGGTAAATATGTTTTGGGGTTTAAAGTCACACAGGCAACTATGGTCATATGGCGACGAGCCATCTGTTATAAGTGTAGGAAGACTCTGGGCAGTATTTCAAGTACGGCCACGGAAGCCCAGATTATTGGTATTATATGAAAATCATGTTAATTAAGTGAACATATACCAGTCATATTTTGATTTGATAATATTGTATTGCTCTATATACATGTATATAATAATAACAATCGTATAACCGATACATAATTAGCAAATGGGTTGGGCCACAAGTTCTGACAACATTAGTGATTTGCCCTCCCCATAGAAACGATTTGAACACTACCGAATGAAAATGGTTATTACGCAATCAAAAGCTTAAACATGTACACATGTTATATAGTATGATTATATGTAGTATTAGTCTTTGACTTTTCCAAAGAAAGGTTCTAGTCTGCACGATCCACTGTCCAGTTTCCGAAGATGCGCACCCCGAGACCAGGGCTCAAGCAAACGTGATAACGAGAAAGGAATATGATTTAGGGAGTTGCTAAATCTATTATCTTAAGCATGAAAGTAATATAAAGTTCTCATTTAAAACGATTTGATTGCTTGATAAATTTCTATACTGCTGTGAATAGTACAATATTGTCTTCGTATTTCAAAGTATCTCTACCAAACAATAACAGTTTAGCACTAAGTGCCACTAAGTGCAAGACAATTCTTGGAGCATTATGTTTATAACATTGAAAGAAAAAGTGTTCTGCATTTTCGGTTGGAAATTCACCTTCACATTTTGGGGTTTCTCTCACATGGTTTTTATAATAAATCATCATTTAAATTGCTACATTTGTCATAATCATGTGTAATTCTTAAAATGTTTATACATCGTCACCAGCACGAACAAAATTATGTTTTTTTAATTCTCCGACGTTTCGGATAATAAGTATCAGGGAATATTAAACATATAAACAAGCAATAGAACCTGACCAAATGTCTAGTCACGTACGAATGTCTGCAACACAACGTCATACCCTAATACCATAATGTCTCTCTTCTTTGATGTGTTTGGTCGTGACAGTAAATGGCGACATTAATAGCATTACAAATTACCGGCAGTGCATAGTTTCCGGGCCACCTGTTCGAATTCTTACAAACGTAGGTATGATAGACATGTGAATGCATGTGTAATGTATAATTATGATAATGAACTGATCATGCTTTAGATTCTGGATGTTGAAAATGGTTCTTTGAGCTATTGTTTTTACCTCGACGGCTTGCTATCGGTTCTGAAAATTCGAAGCTAACCGTATGGCTTCGGACAGTCATTTTACTGAATGAACAGTCTATCAACATTCTACTAATTGTAAATAGCGAAACATTGATGCTGTCAACCACATTTCCACATTTTTTTATTGAGTAACTAAGGAAACAAAAACGGTTGTGTTTGGAGACTAACGATGTTGCTAGGTGAATGACTTGAAGCGATTTATGCTACATAATAGTGTTGCCTGAAGAATGTCCATAGAACATGTTTATCTTACACTATCTCGTAGCTGAAAGGCATATGTTGCTACTCACTGACACGTACTGTCCAGAAATCCTGGCTGGGTACTTCCCTTATTTGGAGGAAGCTGAGCTTAGACTCTATACAAATTGATTATCGAGCGTTTTCATGGAGTCAGATGCATATTTTGTGAAACAATTGCGTTGCGCATGTACTAAAAATCGCGCAATGCGACATTAAGAAATTAAATACTGAACTAACACTAGGTTGATGGGTTTACCTTCATACCATTCCATACCTTAAATACTGCTCTCCTCTCTCCTCCTCTCTTCTCATCTCCTCTTCCCTCCTCTCCTCTCCCATCTCTGTCTCTCTCTCTCCTTTCTCTCCCCCCCCCTCTCTCTCTCTCTCTCTCTCTCTCTCTCTGAAGGGCACAAGGGCTCTTCCTGTAACAATAATATCTGGTGGCGCCATATGACTTAAGCTGTCGGTGAAATGTTAAACTCGGAAACAAACTGACAATAAAACCAAAACAAACATCGGTACAAAACGATTGAACTGTATCAACAGTTATGAATGCTACGGTCGCTTAATTGTATATAGTGTTCTAACCTGGAAACAAAGGTTAACCCTTTCCAAAACTTTAGTGCGTTGAAAATACATATAAAATTCCATGTTCGTAGTACACTCCACTAGGCATCCACTTACAGTCGACAGTTTCAACAACAGACATAGTACACTCTACTAGGCATCCACTTACAGTCGACAGTTTCAACAACAGACGTTGTCTTTCTTAGAAGCATTCTGACACGGGCTTCGTCATTCATCATTTTCGACAATAAAATTAAAAACTCTAATGGCTTTCAGTAGTTTAGATGTCAGTTAACCCATACTGAGGTCAACAGTGCAGCCCTCCGGCACCATGAGCATGCGAGAAGAATACTGCCAACTATCATATCGCCTCGCTTCAAACAAAACCACGAGCACAATCATATCGCTTGACCTTGCCTGACATTTGTTCCCGAATATTCCATGCTGCTAATGTCTCTTTTCTCTTCCAATTGTCTTTCTTCGACCCAATTAAGGACTAAATCGTAGGTTAATAGTTTCCATCAGGGTATGAACTACACTGAGTGTGGTTAAAGTGTGTGGAGGGCGAAGGCATCATTCATTACTTATTGTTACATTAATTCTACACTTGGTGTAGTTACCATCAGGGTATGAACTACACTGAGTGTGGTTAAAGTGTGTGGAGGGCGAAGGCATCATTCATTACTTAATGTTACATTAATTCTACACTTGGTGTAGTTACCATCAGGGTATGAACTACACTGGGTGTGGTTAAAGTGTGTGGAGGGCGAAGTCATCATTCATTACGTATTGTTACATTAATTCTACACTGGGTGTGGTTAAAGTGTGTGGAGGGCGAAGGCATCATTCATTACTTAATGTTACATTCATTCTACACTTGGTGTAGTTTCCATCTGGTTATGAACTACACTGGGTGTGGTTAAAGTGTGTGGAGGGCGAAGGCATCATTCATTACTTAATGTTACATTAATTATTCGTTTCAATGACACAATGAAAATATAGCACACTTTGCATTTGAAATATTTTTATTCGAGATGTCGTGTGCCGGAACAGGTAAGTAGATAATCCTTGGAACCGCGTAGATTATAAGACACGCCTTTTCTCGCGACGACAGTTGCCTAATAATGCGAAAGCGCATGCCGGTAACTTCGATTGCGCATGACAACTGCATATCATTAGTTGGAAACCTATACAATCAGTGCACATACGTTCATCGAAGGAACTACAATAGCGATGTAATTATATAAACGTATGGTTTAAATATCAGTACCAACCGCATGTGTACGCAATGTTATATTGTCCATTTTAACAGAGTTATCGCACTTTGAACATTTTAATAATAATGTGCACACTAGGTCTGCTAAGTCCATTTGCCAAATTTCGACACTGTGTTGACAAGTATTGACAACTCCTACCCATGGTCTGCGTGGTGTTCAACTTCAACAATATGACGGATTATCGCCCTTGAAGATTTTAAGCGTAACTTTTCGGACTAGAGCTAATATGGCTTATATATCAAGTAGTGTGGGTTCGTACCTGGTCAGCATTCAGTGTGACAAAATTATTATATTCATGATATCAGTCTATCTAGCAGATACATGGTGCCGATTTATTGGTGGTGAGAAAACGATAAACATCTGTTGAGTGTGTGTCCCGTACAAGCTTGTCCGGGTATTGTTAATGGTGATTGCGTTTTACGTTTATTTATCGTCGCTACCGGTTACCCATATGAGCGACGCCTCCTGAAGAGATTAGTCATTTTAGATGTTTGGAGGATAGTGCAATGATACAGAGAGAGACCCATTCCAGAGTCTCCAGAGACCTCGGTTTAACGTCCCATCTGAAAGACTGTTAATTTTATTAGGGTCAGACGGGGGATCGAACCTGCGATCCCTGGATTACCAGTCCAGCGTGTTACCACTGGACTACAGATCCGTCTGTTAATGGTTAGTGATGTGGTACGTTAAATTACGTGTTAAGTTCCTTTGCAGTTGTTGTTAGTGCCTATATTATACAAGGCACCCAATCAATAGTCATGATTTCAAGTTGCTGCAGTTCCAGGCCAAGCCAATCTACTATTTTACATAGATGTCGTATGTGTATTTTACATATATGTCGTATGTGTATTCTACATATACTATTATGTCGTATGTGTATTTTACATATAATATATCATATGTGTATTTTACATATACATGTATGTCGTATGTGTATTTTACATATATATCCTATGTGTATTTTACATATATATGTCGTATGTGTATTTTATATATACATGTATGTCGTATGTGTATTTAACATATATGTCGTATGTGTAGTTTACATATACATGTATATCGTATGTGTACTTTACATATATATCGTATGAATATGTTACATATATGTCATATGTGTATTTTACATATATATCATATGCGTAATTTACATATATGTCGTATGTGTATTTTACATATATTTCGTATGTATACTTTACATATATGTCGTATGTATACTTGACATATATGTCGTATGTGTATATTAAATATATGTCGTGTGTATAGTTTACATATATGTCGTATGTATATTTTTCATTAAAATTGGGAATATGGAAACTGGCTGCTTAAAACAGGTTGGCTGCTTAATAGAGGTGACCACTAATACAGGATTGACTGTATGTATTTAGTGATACATTGTAAGAACTTAGGGTTTACTACCTGTGCATGTTAACGCTTGTATTGTTAATTAATACTAACTCAATATGCAATGTTTAACAATACTTTAATACATTCAACACCAAGTAACTGACATGGACTGGTCCATGACATTCTTAGACCAATAAATTAATAATACAATTAAATTTGGACCAATTCATTTTATTAAAATGGGTAATTTTGTGTAAAAACAGTAATATTACCTGCAAAAAGTGCAGATCCTGATGAGACGGCTCGTCACGAGCCGGCTCATCTGGATCTACACTTTTTGTAAGCCTATTTAGAGGTCTGTGTTGTGGAAAGGGTTAAGAAATGTGAATACTTTTAACAGTTTTATAAATGTGTTTGTTTGTTATAGTGCCACGCATATTTAAAGGGCCAGCCATTTCTGACTTATGATACACCTCTTATGAACATCAGTACTTCCCGAATCCTATATTGGTATGCCAGGCGCTAGCACTGGAACGGGCGTCGATATAGTTTGCCTGGTCAGTCAAATAAATATATTTAAACACCGAGACTATTAATTGGGACATATTGAGTTTCTGATAATATCAATGTCATTTTGCCAGAAGTTAGAAAGTGAAAAATCGACAGACTATAACCCAGGCTAGCGCTGGGCTGGTAGGCAATCGGTAACCATTTTAACTAGCTGGCGGCTCACCAACCGGCCATATCAGAACGAACCCCTGACGACATTCGAACCTTTGACCGTTCGACCTCCCACTCCGTAGGCGGACGCCTTAACCACTATACCACGGAGACGGTATAGTCCACATTATAATTAGTTACGTCGGGAAATGTTCGGAAATACCGTTCAATAAAAGTGTGCACATGTCATATAGTTTGTTCGATAATTTGTCACTAACACTGTTTTATATTATATACTTTATCAGACTATAATAGTATTTGTACCTCTTGGAGTGCATTGTTACATTGTATAGTGCCGTCTTTATTAAATATAGAAAACTTCCACTAGCGTCTCTCTTCAGTCCAACAAACACAATAATGCACAACATGATTCAATTACTTTAACACCTCGAGGCATTGATTTAAACTGTTAACAAGATTCCAGATATGTCTTGAAAAACCATTCTACAACGTTATGTACACATATAGGAGCATCAAAACCTACTAGGCGATTCCTGCCACCATAGCGCCAACAAAAACATGAATATAGCAACATATCAAACTCCGATTGTAAACTTTAACCACATGTCAAGTACATGTATTAATCAACATTAGTTTATGGACATTCAATTTGATATTTATCTTACCAAATAACGTCGTTAAATATTTGTAAAGTGTATATACTTGACCAACAACTTAGTAATTGTAATGTTGCTTCCAATAGTTTGATATTTGATCCAGTATAACACCAGTAAAGTGTATATACTTGACCAACAACTTAGTAATTGTAATGTTGCTTCCAATAGTTTGATATTTCGTCGCGTCAGAATTACAATGCTCTAAGTCCAGTTTTACTGTTTGCGGAAAATTGAGATTAAAAATGTGGTTGCATTTTTTCTGTGATTAAAAAAGAAATGTTCTACAATTTTTTGCCGGACATTGCATATAACCTAATAACTACCTTAGATGCATGCTGTGTCTGATTTATCGAGTGATTGTCTAGTAAAGTAAACTTTTCATTTGGAGATATATATATAAATGATAAAATGATAGCCACGAATGTTCAGTATTATGATGCAACAGGATATAGGACTTTGTAATAGAGAAACTTAAAGGGATTGTTAAATATCAACTTCATTGATTGTGATTAATAAATTTATTTTTCCAATTCGAAATACAACAATTTTCTGAACTAATGCTTTGAACTTGTGAAGATAATGAAATTCCATACGATAGTTTTTCTGAAACTTGTAAAAGATAATATATTTATGAGATATTCCACATATAATCCTAACATTGTCTTAACATTTACACTTTTATCAGAGACCACACAGCTTTCCGTAATTAAGGTACGGTACGTTAACGAGATTTAACTTTTCTAAACATTTGAACCAACGAACAACAATCCAACTTACTTTATATTAGTAATTAATTACAATAAATACCCAGCAGGCACACAACGTTGAACCAACATTGAATCAACGTTGTTCTACGTTGGCTCTACGTTGGGTGTCTGCTAGGTAAAGGTAGTTTGCTTTTAAGTGCATTAAAACAAAAATTGTGTATGACGGTAAAACATCAAATAAGAATTAAAAATGCAAACTCTTTAGCCTATGTTTGACAAATAATACATTTAAACACTATTTGTCTCAGAAACAATATTAAAACGACTAACTGCAAACTGGAATAAACTGGTAACTTTGGCTAGGGCAACAATACTGATAATAGTGTTGTTTATACCTGTAATAATTGCAAAACAATACGTATTATCCTGAAAATTAATGAACAACATTCCTCAAGAAATTACTAGTGTGACACAGTTAAGTCTCAAACAATTAACATCCGTCAATATTTAATTGTCAATTAACGAACTTGAAAATCAGAACACAGGCCACCCAAGTTACCATGTTGTACACATTGTCTTATTCCCCCCCCCCCATACAGTGTTTACTTTAAAATATTACAAATATTCATTGAAAGCTAGTTCACTGTACTTGTAAGTCAGACATACCCAATTAAATGAGCTTTAAAATTGCTGGCGCCATGATATATCGAAAGGTGCAGTGACACATACATTTCTGGTCTAAAGCCTGATCAGCGCAAATCAGTTATCTTTGACATAAGAGTTAGTTTAAATTACTAACATCCTGAGACACAATTAGCAATATAACACTGTCAAACTACGTAACCCCTATATAATTGATATTCCACCAATTACATCATAAATACACGTTATTAGTGTGCTGTTCAACGTGTACTTCGTTTCTTCTTTTGCGTTAGTGGTGCCAAGTCACATGCAGCAATAAAATAATCTTGATCCTCCTTTGGCATATAACTAAGCATACTTATAATGTCAATTTTCTTTCTTTTGAGATAGCGGGCTACTGTGAAACAGGTCTAACAATAGGCAGATACCTTTCCTGTATTCCACCTGAACGTGTTGCTTGGTTTCTTATACACACTTCTGTAAAACTGTCGTCAGCAAATGATGTTTTGTATTTTACATGGAAAGGCATATCCCCAGACATTTTCAAGCATTTAACTTTCGAGTATGGGATGCTTGTAAAGTTCAAAGAATTGCAAGACTTTTTATAATTGAAAAATGTTTTACCAGTTAACTGAATCACCTTTGAAAACGTCGGATGTATTCTTGACATTATTCTTGCCAAACTCAACGGGCTGTATACATTACATATTTTCAGACCCCTTTCTATGTGACTGTGTATGTTATCCACTTCTTGTATAAATGAATGTCCAGGAGTACAATATTTTTGGGTTATAGTATTGACGTTTGGATGTGCCTGAATGAAACTTTTTAATGCCAGCGTCATCATATAGTTTCTGTTTTGTGGAATACAGGAGTCTGACCACAATACTACATCTTCTGTTTCGGGATATTCTTTTATAATACTATCAAGGATTGTACATAATGCAGACGCAATTTCGTTTGCACCTCGTCCAGCTACATTTTCTCCCCACAATGCATTATAAGCTTTTTTGTTCTTTGAGCAATGGGCGGTCACATTATATACATTAAGTTTCCTTTTGTAATAAAAGTTTCCAATGTTTGACCTCGGACATTGCAAAACCTTTTCGAGATCAAAACAAACAACCATTTTCGAATTATCATTTATGTCCCTTAGTCGTTCGTCACAGGTTTCTGATTTATTTTTCATGTGAGACTGAAATTTTACATCATCAACATTTCCTGAATTTGTTTTGCTCATATCATGTTCTGCACACAAGTCGCACACATCCTTTTTCGGTACATGAAATGACAAATTAAAATCATTGTTAAAAATAAGATAATACATGTTCATTTTGACGGGCTGTACGTCTTCTATTCGGCATTTTTCACAATACATTTCATACATTTTTTGGACTGAAAGATCAGACTCTAGATATTCTCTGCTGGTTGACGATCTACAATAATGCGAAGGAATTCTTGGAAAAGACTTTATTTGGTCTTTAACATACTGTTTCGATGTGTACCTTTTCTTATAGTTCCCTCTTTTATAAGAATAATCATCTGATAACGCCTTTTCATGACACACAGAAATCCGTTTAGCACTTATATCTAGGGTGCTCAAGTAAAACTCTCTACAAACTCGTACTTTCGTACCTTTCGATATTAGAAAATATCTGAAAGTATTTCGACGCCTCGGTGTCTCTGCTGTGGTCCTTGTCCTTTCCTTGGAAGGTCGTTCTGTGGTTTTTAAATAAAATGCTATCTTTTCATTATCTGAAAGTGACCAAAACTCCTTAAAAATATCTGATCTCTCTTGTTTTGTGAAACTCTCGGTACATCTAAATTTACATTTACCATTGCAGTCACTTCTGTGTTTCAGTTCCCTCGACCGCACTTCTTTACCCCTTAAACTTATGTACGAGTTTCCTGACTGACATCGCCTCTTTCTTACAGCCTGCTTCCAATCACTCTAATTTCTTTTTCTACTTCTTTTTGGATGGTTGGAATCTATTTCCTCATTATCATGTTGGTTAAAGGACTCTTCCTGAGACCCATCTGCTATCTCAACTGTACTTGAAGTGGATGTATTTAAGGCTTCATTATTGTTCTCATCTATAACTGTCAGAATTTCACTTACATCATTATAACTCGTACTCTTCTCATCAGATATATTCTTTTGATATTCACTGATACTTCCTCCATCAAAAGTATTTGTTTTTCCTGTTTCTACAATTTGTGCTTCGTCATTTTCAAAGTGAACGGTAAATTCAACCCTTCCATCGTCAACAGAGTTCTTTTCTGAATTTGCTTCATAAATGCGAATGAGCACCTGATCAGTATCATTGATGTCTGTATTGTTGTTAACATTTATTTCGTAGTTCTGCACACTGTCATCGATATCAACTTGTGTGTGATCATCGATGTCTGTGCTTTCGTTAAGATTTACATCGCAATTTTGAACACCGTCATCAACATTAACTTGTGCCTGAACGTTCACCAGATTGTCATCAAATGTACATTTGTTGAGATTAAAATCGTAGTTCTGAAAACTATCATCAACATCAACTTGTGTGTGATCATCGATGTCTGTACTTTCGTTAAGATTTACATCGCAATTTTGAACACCGTCATCAACATTAACTTGTGCCTGAACGTTCACCAGATTGTCATCAAATAGCAATGAACTTTGACTTCCGTCGCTTACTTCAGAGTCTTTATAGTGCACATGAACCTGATCACTCTCTGAAATATCTTCTTCAGAATCCATGGCATCCAGCATGTTTATAACCTCTTCGACATTGAAAACTTTACTCATTTTCTCAAAACAGTCAATATATCTTTTTGTTACGCGTTCATGAAAAACTATAGATTCCTCGCTGTCCGAAATGTCTAACCAATAAAGTGATCGAGATGTTATGAATCCAACTGTAAACTGTAAGTCTATGATTGGTGCCGAACATCTAAAAGTTGTTCCAGGAATCAAAAACTGCTTGAATCCACGTGCATGGCGGAATATATGTTTGATGTTACTTTCAGTTAAGTCTAGAGGAAATGAAAAGTCAAACACTTCCCATAAAAGATACACTTCTTCAACAAGATAATGAAACTGTTTGCAAGTCAATGTTACACTCTTAAGTAAGTGCTCTATTGTAATAAATCTAAGAATTATTATAAGAATCTCATCTGGCAATTGTAATAACGACATGTGACTCAGTCTGAAAAGATAAAATATGATTGCACTTTAAATAAAGAAAAACTAGATACTGTTTAAATACTGTAATGTTCTTAAATAGTTAATATTTTTTCGCTACCTTACAAACATCAAAAAATAACTGGCAATGCGTTTGAATTTGGCTATTCCAGAAAATATGCACCCCCCCCCCACCAAGGAAGGGCCTTTAATGTCCAGGGTTGGGGTGGTTTTTCAGACAGCTTGTCCGGGGGGATGGTATTTTCCGCAGAAGTTTGTTCAGGGCAGTAATTTGGACCAAAAAACCGTCCATAGTATGTCCAGGGAGTGGGGGTGGGGGTGTTTTGGAGAACAAGTTTGTTCAGTGGGGTATTTGGAGTGAGGAGAGAAAAATCTAACACGGGGTATTTTGGAGAAGAAATCTGTCCAGGGGGATATTTTGAACGGGGGGGGGGGGGGGGGGGCAGTTTGAACAGAAGTGTGGTATTTTGAAATAAAAACCCTTCCGTGGGGAGGGGTGCACATATTTTATGGAATAGCCCATTATGTTATATCCGAAAACACATACACTTCAAAAATTCCGTTTTCTGTAAATAAAATGTTATCAGTTCCACGCTTTCAATAAAACTATCATTCCTTCCGTCAAAGTATTCAATATGTGCGTGTTTAAGAGCAGATACCTGAAGTATACATCAGTAATACTTATACATCATCAAAGCTGTGTTTTCTCAAGACCTGCTGCAACACACCATTTCTGAGTATTACAGTGCTCTATCTACATGCAATATTTTGTCAACCGCTTTTTGCCTTCATAGCATTAAACACTGTGAAAAAATTGCTTCTCCGCACAAATTTAAAATATTTTCTCTGACTTTCCTACAAATTTACTTGACTGTCATTAGCAAAAGATGAAGAAAACTCAACTTACTTTTTGCTGTTCGTTTTATCAACATCAGCCATGCTGTTATACGAAGAAAATCAGTCACGTGACTTCAGCCACGGCTACTGATTAGCTGATGGACAAGGACAGTGTAATACTCAATTCAACTGCAATTTTCGAAAACAAAGAAGGAACTATATGCCATAGCATCTAGCAAAGTTGTCGCATCATTACATTGCACACAGCTGGAGATAGTACTTGATATTCCCAATCCAACGGTATATCACACTCAATATTCATAAAAATGGAGATAGAACCTTGTAATTCTGACGCGACGATTTGGTCCAGTATAACACCAGTAAAGTGTATATACTTGACAAACAACTTAGTAATTGTAATGTTGCCTCCAATATTTTGATATTTGGTCCAGTATAACACCAGTAGAGTGTATATACTTGACCAACAACTTAGTAATTGTAATGTTGCTTCCAATAGTTTGATATTTGGTCCAGTATAACACCAGTAAAGTGTATATACTTGACCAACAACTTAGTAATCGTAATGTTGCTTCCAATATTTTGATATTTGGTCCAATACCATACTAGTAGAGGTTTTTAAAACTTTATATTTATTTTACAACGATTGCGAAGCAAGTTTTAACAACTTATATTAATCACTCTCGTTGGCGCGGATGAAAGCGCATATGTGGTCATTCGTGTGGGAGGAAACAGGAGTACTCGGACAAAACCCACGTGTCCGATCTGGCAACCACCGAACCAACTCACATACTTCCCGGTCCGAGGATCGAACTCGGGTTGCACTGGTGAGAAGCAGATATAGTTTTTATACTTGACCAACATCTTAGGAATTGTAATGTTGCTTCCAACGTAGTATTGCATCATTCATTGCAGAACACTTAGCACAATCAGTTTACCTTGTCAGGGATATCCATGGTGTCTGATATGCTCTAGTGTGCTAGATTTAGAGTTTATTTATACAAGGACAATACTGCCTAATATGTGTTGCCTGTATAGTTGGTAGTGTGTGATATGTGTTGGTGTTTTGGGGGGATTACGCTTATTTATCGTCGCTACCGGTTGTCCATATGAGCGAAGCCTCCTTGTGTACGGATCAAATAGCATACATGTATTAGCTAACAATCGGTTATTACTAACCTGTGTTCCAGTCTGTCGTTTTTCACTTTTCTACTTCTGGCAAAATGACAAAGTTGATATTATCAGAAATTCAATATGGCCCAAATAATGGTATCGGTGTTAAAATATATTTATATGACTAGTCAGACAAACGATATCAACGCCTGTTCCCAGGCTATGTTATAGTGACAGACCAAGACTCTAAATCTAGCACACTAGAGCATATCAGACACCATGGATATCACCGACAAGGTAAACTGATTGTGCTAAGTGTTCTGCAATGAATGATGCAATACTACGTTGGAAGCAACATTACAATTACTAAGATGTTGGTCAAGTATAAAAACTCTATCTGCTTCTCACCAGTGCAACCTGGGTTCGATCCTCGGACCGGGAAGTATGTGCGTGTATTTTACGTTTATTTATCGTCGCTACCGGTTTCCCATATGAGCGACGCCTCCTGAAGAGATAACTCATTTTAGATTTTTGGAGAATAGTGCAATGATACAGACAGAGACCCATTCCAGAGTCTCCTCTGGTTCTTTTACGTGCATGGTGTAAAGTACCGACATAATATCTCGATTTAAAGTCACATCTGAAAGACTGTTGATTTCATTATGGTCAGACGGGGGATCGAACTTGCGATCCCTGGATTAGTTTAAACAATATGGTATTCAAGAATGGTACATATCATAGGAATAGTTGCAACATCATAGTTAGGATTGGGGGGGAGTTACATAGTAACTTATTCGAATCACATTAGTCTAACGTGTTAACCACTGGACACTGTTATATTCTAGGACCGTAATAATAAGCATAAACACAGCTCGTCTATTCGATTTCTGCTTTTATTAACAAGTTTTGATTTACCCGGTGTCATAAGATTGTACCAACGTGACAATAATAATAATAATATGTATAACACCACTAAGATTATCGTTGGAGTGGTGGGCTAGACACTACAGACAACAGATCTGTCAAGTTGTTTTGTTACCATACTCTATAATGGTTTGAATCAAAGCATATATCAACACACATTTGTATCATTATGTTTATAACAATCGCTTATGCTTTGGCGATATACGTTGTGAAATGTGTTTGCAGTTATGGATTATAATTATATTACTATTCACTTTATAATTATATTACTATACACTAAATAGAAGAGAGGTCATTATCTAACGAGTATCAGAAATATAAATCGCTAATTAAGATCAGTAATACATACAGTCTAGTCTACATCCGTTATGTCAAAGTTTGTTATGTCGAATTATCCGGTTATCTCGAAGTATCTCGGGATCGAAGTCCCGATTCAGACATTATCATTTTACATATAACTGGCTCCGTTTATATCGAATTTCGTTAAGTCAAACTTCGGTTAGGTCGAAGTATTTTGTTCGGTCCGACGGAATTCGACATAACGGATGTAGAATGTGTATGAATGACATGTCCACAGTATTTAGCGCTGATCCAGATGAACAGATCCGGGTTCAATTCACAGGGTGCATTAAAGCACATTACTGGAAAACAATACTTCCCTTATTTATACTTTATTTATTTTAAACGATTGCGAAGCAAGTTTTAACAACTTATATGAATCACTCTCGTTGGCTCGGATGAAAGCGTATAAATTATGTGGTCATTCATGTGGGAGGAAACCGGAGTACCCGGAGAAAACCAACCTGTCCGATCTGGCGACCATCATACCATCTCACATACTTCCCTTGTGTTGGATTCATTTTATAAACATGGTGCAGATGTTTCGATTGCATTTTTATTATGTTGATCAATTTTAAAACGTGGCTTATAATTATGCGAATGGTAGTGTGTGTACACATATACAGAAATGTACGAATAACTGCTCATTCACTGACATGTACGACTAACTGTTCATTCACTGACATGTACGAATAACTGTTCATTCACTGACATGTACGACTAACTGCTCATTCGCTGACATGTATGAATAACTGTTCATTCGCTGACATGTATGAATAACTGTTCATGCACTGACATGTACGACTAACTGTTCATTCACTGACATGTACGACTAACTCTTCATTCACTGACATGTACGACTAACTCTTCATTCACTGACATGTACGACTAACTCTTCATTCACTGACATGTACGACTAACTCTTCATTCACTGACATGTACGAATAACTGCTCATTCACTGACATGTACGACTAACTCTTCATTCACTGACATGTACGACTAACTCTTCATTCACTGACATGTACGACTAACTGCTCATTCGCTGACATGTATGAATAACTGTTCATTCACTGGACATGTACGACTAACTCTTCATTCACTGACATGTACGACTAACTCTTCATTCACTGACATGTACGACTAACTGTTCATTCACAGGACATGTACGAATAACTGCTCATTCACTGACATGTACGACTAACTGTTCATTCACTGACATGTACGAATAACTGTTCATTCACTGACATGTACGACTAACTGTTCATTCACTGGACATGTACGAATAACTGTTCATTCACTGGACATGTACGACTAACTGTTCATTCACTGGACATGTACGAATAACTGTTCATGCACTGACATGTACGAATAACTGTTCATTCACTGACATGTACGACTAACTGTTCATTCACTGGACATGTACGAATAACTGCTCATTCACTGACATGTACGACTAACTCTTCATTCACTGGACATGTACGAATAACTATTCATTCACTGACATGCACGACTAACTGTTCATTCACTGGACATGTACGAATAACTGCTCATTCACTGACATGTACGAATAACTGTTCATTCACTGACATGTACGACTAACTGTTCATTCACTGGACATGTACGAATAACTGTTCATTCACTGGACATGTACGACTAACTGTTCATTCACTGGACATGTACGAATAACTGTTCATGCACTGACATGTACGAATAACTGTTCATTCACTGACATGTACGACTAACTGTTCATTCACTGGACATGTACGAATAACTGCTCATTCACTGACATGTACGACTAACTCTTCATTCACTGGACATGTACGAATAACTATTCATTCACTGACATGCACGACTAACTGTTCATTCACTGGACATGTACGAATAACTGCTCATTCACTGACATATACGACTAACTGTTCATGCACTGACATGTACAAATAACCGTTCATTCACTGACATGTACGAATAACTGTCCATGCACTGGCATGTACGACAAACTGTTCATTCACTGACATGTACGAATAACTGTTCATTCACTGACATGTACGAATACCTGCTCATTCACTGACATGTACGAATAACTGTTCATGCACTGACATGTACGAATAACTGCTCATTCACTGTCATGTACGACTAACTGTTCATTCACTGACATGTACGAATAACTGTTCATTCACTGACATGTACGAATACCTGCTCATTCACTGACATGTACGAATAACTGTTCATGCACTGACATGTACGAATAACTGCTCATTCACTGTCATGTACGACTAACTGTTCATTCACTGACATGTACGAATAACTGTTCATTCACTGACATGTACGAATACCTGCTCATTCACTGACATGTACGAATAACTGTTCATGCACTGACATGTACGAATAACTGCTCATTCACTGTCATGTACGACTAACTGCTCATTCATTGACATGTACGACAAACTGTTCATCCACTGACATGTACGAATAACTGTTCATTCACTGATATGTACGAATACCTGCTCATTCACTGATATGTACGAATACCTGCTCATTCACAGTGACTGCTATGTACGAATACGAATAAAGTGCTCAGTCACCGAAGATCTGAATCAGGTGTGGTATAACACATTGATAAATACATGGTAGCCGAGCAGTATATGGACCGACTCCTTCAACACATGTTCCTGTGAAATAAAAGAACTAGGATATAAGCACATCCCCAACACGATGGCTAACCTTTGAGGTTGATAGACAAAATGCAGAGTTTGGCCCAATCCTTAATGCTCAAATATGGCTGTCCGATTAGCGCAGTGGTTAGCGCGCTCGTTTCTCACCAATGCAAACCGGGTTCAATCATCGGACCGGGAAGCATGTGAGATGGTACGGTGGTCACCAAATCTGACAGGTGGGTTTTCTCCGTGTATTCCGGTTTCCTCCCACACGAATGACCACAGTTACGCTTTCATCGGCGCCAACGAGAGTGGTTAATATAAGTTGTTAAATTCTTCGCAATCGTTGTAAAATAAATAAAGTTTAAAAAAATGCTCAAATATAATATTAAATTATTTGATAACATGGTTTTCAGAAATATCATATGAAATTGTACAAAGAATACAACTCCTGGTTAATGTTCCAGTGTGCCATTAAGAGTTATTAGTACTGACGATAGTTGTCCGAAGTTATCATTCCTAAATAAGTATCCCTTACCCGCTTCAGTACCAATGGATGCACACCACTCAACAGTGTCCTTTTATCAATCACAGTCAACTTATCAAATCAAAATAACATTCATCTTATAACACACGCAGCTATAAGCCCAGTGCTTCTGTGTTAAGCATAATTAAGTCATGGCATCACCATGTTGATTTTTCTCCATGTTACAATGTTTACAAACCACGTTTCGTAAATGGAATGCGTAGGGGGTCCTAGTCGTCGCTGTTTCCTCATCCAGGCGCTGATTGAAATTAATTCACAACAAGTCTCCTTAAAGTCACAACAAATGCAACAGATTCACCACATTCATAATAAGAAATACAAACATAATAGCCATTGCAGTTGAGAGAAATCCAATAAGCTTTTAACTTTCATTTCAATCCACTTGTATTTAGTGTGTACATGTTGTATTTGTAGAGGCAAATTTCAACCGAGGCAATCTAGGGGGTCCGGGGGCATGTTCCCCCTTACAATTGTTGTGGTATAAACTCGATTTCCTGCGTTTTCTGAGTTTAAACGTATAATTATGTACTGACCATTCAGCTCTCTAGCAGTCAACATTTTAACGTATAATTATGTACTAACCATTCAGCTCTCTAGCAGTCAACATTTTAACGTATAATTATGTACTAACCATTCAGCTCTCTAGCAGTCAACATTTTAAAGGGATCTATTTTTTATTTATTTTATTTTATTTTTTTGCATTGGAAATTTTAACCGAAGAGGCTGCCTCGGTATGCCTCAATGTGGCTACGTGCCTGTATATAATGTCGAATAAATATGTTTAAACCAATCGTTATTGCAGGTTTAGCGTGCGGCTGATCTGTGCACGTTTTCTACTCTATTGATGTGACCAATTGTCATTGATCAGGTGTACCAGATGGCTGAGCAATACTCGAGTTAGGGACGAACATATAAGCTATGACTACTTGTTACTGTTTTTCACGTTACTCTTAATAAATTGGAGACAGTTTGGGGATATGAGTTTAAAACGTTACTGAGTGTAGCTAGTAAACATTTAGCGACGTAGATTGTCTTTAGTACAATGTTGTGGACTGTATGAGGCAAGAATAGTGGTTTTCTTTTGCGAGTTATTCTCAACACCTCACAAGCACTTGTCTATATCGGTATTTATATCACGATTGAACTCTAATGACCAGTCTCGTTCCCAATGTTTGAGAACATACTGGTCGCTTTGTAGGATGTGTGCATCAGTAGAGGATTTTACAGTTAGATGGATGGATGGATGGATGGATGGATGGATGGATGGATGGATGGATGGATGGATGGATGGATGGATGGATGGATGGATGGATGGTTGGATGGTTGGATGGATGGATGGATGGATGGATGGATGGATGGATGGATGGATGGATGGATGGATGGATGGATGGATGGATGGATGGATGGATGGATGGATGGATGGATGGATGGATGGATGGATGGATGGATGGATGGATGGATGGATGTGGATGGATGGATGGATGGATGGATGGATGGATGGATGGATGGATGGTGGATGGATGGTGGATGGATGGATGGATGGATGGATGGATGGATGGATGGATGGATGGATGGATGGATGGATGGATGGATGGATGGGGATGGATGGATGGATGATGGATGGATGGATGGATGGATGGATGGATGGATGGATGGATGGATGGATGGATGGATGGATGGATGGATTCTTTTATTCCTCCACTATAAAGGGAGAGTAGCACATTTACATAATATACAAAGTTTACATACAATGTGTGGCAAAACATTAAATATATATGCAATGTACTAATAGGCATGACATTGCGCATTATGAGCACATTCTTATAACCGTTACCATTCTTATAACCGTTACCATTCTTATAACCGTTACCAATACATAATAAATGGTTATTAAGTGGTTATATGTATATCTCTCTATATATACACATACACACCTGCACATATATATATACACATACATACATACATCGATATACATATACATGCACATATATATTACTTTTCAACTTACAACAGAAACGCATCAGGTGTTCAGATGTGTAGAATTGTCACCTGGTTGAGACAAATCATGTCGAAACGGAACACAAGATAAAATTATATAAACAGGTAACACGTTCCTTGTTGTGCCATGTATATAATTGTCACAACAACATAGGAAGGTAAGGCGCACATGTTTCATAGCGTACACATTGAAAACAACAAAAGTAGCATATACACGTGATCAGCGCACCATACAATGTATTGCTCTTACTACATGTAGATAGACTCGTGTGGCGTCCGTGGTCCAGTGGTAGAGCGTCGGATTTGGAATCGAACGGTCACGGGTTCGATACTCGAACAAGCCACGTATGTAGTGTCATTGAGCAAGGCACCTCACACACATTGCTTAGTACTGGTTAATCGCTTAGGTCGGCTAAGCCTGCCCAGGAAAACATGTCTAGGTCCCCGAGAGGGGTTTGACATTAACGGAACATACATACATACATGTACCATTATGTTGGGTTGAACAGTATTGCTCATATCATAATGAGTGAGCCCAGTCAGTAGGTCCAGTAACTGGGTTTGTGGCAACTTCCTACTTAATGTCAGAAGCAATACGATGCCTGCATGGCCACTTATATACTGCCATGTTCTCGTATGTTCTCAGTTTGCAAACAGTACATAATCGTATGCAGACATAGAATGTCAGAAACAATACGATGCCTGCATGGCCACTTATATACTGCCATGTTCTCGTATGTTCTCAGTTTGCAAACAGTACATACTCTTATGCAGACATAGAATGTCAGAAACAATACGATGCCTGCATGGTCAGTTTGCAAACAGTACATAATATTATGCAGATATAGAATGTCAGAAACAATACGATGCCTGCATGACTACTTATATACTTCCATGTTCTCGTATGTGTTCAGTTTGCAAACAGTACGTAATGTTATGCAGACATAGAATGTCAGTCAAAGACCCACATTTGGAACAAGTTTCTACTTTATTGTAGGATAACAATCAACAGAGATAATACATCGCACTAGCACAATGCACAGTCTAGTTCTCCGCTTGATGGATACTGTGATGTTGATATAGGCTACAGCGACCTATGTCTACATCCCCGCGAGGGTTTTTTGACATCAGAGGAAGATAGATAGATTCGAAACCAATGGATGTCACACAAGTGCGGCTTGTATGTTCCTTTCCGCTAAATATGTTCTTTGGGTTAATTCGAAATAACCAGTCAAAAATTTGTTTATTCTTGTTCGGCGCCTAGAGATAAGTTTATATTAAAATTGAGCCTATATCGCTGTTTAAACTTAAATATCATGAGTCTGTCACTCAGGTAAAATTATTCATTAATAAACAGTATTAATTACAAAATGTTTTATCATTTCAGTAATCAGCATCGGCGTTTACTGAAAGTAGCATAGTTTCCGATATGTAGTTATTTCGGATATAACATAATTTTCAATACACACCTGGCATAGCAGCAATCGCGTAAGGGCATGTCGGAAACGACGGATAATTTCGTGGATTTGTAAACTGTTTAAATTGAAGTTTTGTCAGAGAACTACACATAATACTGGCAAGACTTTGCTAGAGTATGGATGGATGGAACTGTGGAAGGAAGGATGGATGACTTAACTGTCTAGTGGTACTACCGTAGAACATTAGAATTGAAGGTTCCTGGGTTGAATACTCAGCCAGGGCATGTATGTAGTGTCCTTGTGCAAGGCACCTCACACACATTGCTTAGTAGTAATAGTACTGGTTAACCGCTTAGATCGATACCTGCCAGGAAAACATGTCGAAGTCCCCGAAAGGTGTTTGATATAACTGGAGCAGCATACAACTATCGGGTGTCGTCAACCCTCTGGAGCAGCATACAACTATCGTGTGTGTCGTCAACCCTCTGGAGCAGCATACAACTATCGGGTGTCGTCAACCCTCTGGAGCAGCATACAACTATCGGGTGTCGTCAACCCTCTGGAGCAGCATACAACTATCGGGTGTCGTCAACCCTCTGGAGCAGCATACAACTATCGGTGTCGTCAACCCTCTGGAGCAGCATACAACTATCGGTGTCGTCAACCCTCTGGAGCAGCATACAACTATCGGGTGTCGGAGGTTTCTTCAACCCTCTGGAGCAGCATACAACTATCGGGTGTCGGAGGTTTCGTCAACCCTCTGGAGCAGCATACAACTATCGGGTGTCGGAGGTTTCTTCAACCCTCTGGAGCAGCATACAACTATCGGGTGTCGGAGGTTTCGTCAACCCTCTGGAGCAGCATACAACTATCGGGTGTCGGAGGTTTCTTCAACCTCTGGAGCAGCATACAACTATCGGGTGTCGGAGGTTTCTTCAACCCTCTGGAGCAGCATACAACTATCGGGTGTCGGAGGTTTCTTCAACCCTCTGGAGCAGCATACAACTATCGGGTGTCGGAGGTTTCGTCAACCCTCTGGAGCAGCATACAACTATCGGGTGTCGGAGGTTTCTTCAACCCTCTGGAGCAGCATACAACTATCGGGTGTCGGAGGTTTTCAACCCTCTGGAGCAGCATACAACTATCGGGTGTCGGAGGTTTCGTCAACCCTCTGGAGCAGCATACAACTATCGGGTGTCGGAGGTTTCTTCAACCCTCTGGAGCAGCATACAACTATCGGTGTCGAGGTTTCGTCAACCCTCTGGAGCAGCATACAACTATCGGGTGTCGGAGGTTTCTTCAACCCTCTGGAGCAGCATACAACTATCGGGTGTCGGAGGTTTCTTCAACCCTCTGGAGCAGCATACAACTATCGGGTGTCGGAGGTTTCGTCAACCCTCTGGAGCAGCATACAACTATCGGGTGTCGGAGGTTTCTTCAACCCTCTGGAGCAGCATACAACTATCGGGTGTCGGAGGTTTCGTCAACCCTCTGGAGCAGCATACAACTATCGGGTGTCGGAGGTTTCGTCAACCCTCTGGAGCAGCATACAACTATCGGGTGTCGGAGGTTTCGTCAACCCTCTGGAGCAGCATACAACTATCGGGTGTCGGAGGTTTCGTCAACCCTCTGGAGCAGCATACAACTATCGGGTGTCGGAGGTTTCTTCAACCCTCTGGAGCAGCATACAACTATCGGGTGTCGGAGGTTTCGTCAACCCTCTGGAGCAGCATACAACTATCGGGTGTCGGAGGTTTCTTCAACTAGAGGTTTCGTCAACCCTCTGGAGCAGCATACAACTATCGGGTGTCGGAGGTTTCGTCAACTAGAGGTTTCGTCAACCCTCTGGAGCAGCATACAACTATCGGGTGTCGGAGGTTTCGTCAACTAGAGGTTTCGTCAACCCTCTGGAGCAGCATACAACTATCGGGTGTCGGAGGTTTCGTCAACTAGAGGTTTCGTCAACCCTCTGGAGCAGCATACAACTATCGGGTGTCGGAGGTTTCTTCAACTAGAGGTTTCGTCAACCCTCTGGAGCAGCATACAACTATCGGGTGTCGGAGGTTTCGTCAAC
>CM026393.1:38597991-38655521 GCA_014843695.1 Archivesica marissinica | reverse complement strand
TTCGTCAACCCTCTGGAGCAGCATACAACTATCGGGTGTCGGAGGTTTCTTCAACTAGAGGTTTCGTCAACCCTCTGGAGCAGCATACAACTATCGGGTGTCGGAGGTTTCTTCAACTAGAGGTTTCGTCAACCCTCTGGAGCAGCATACAACTATCGGGTGTCGGAGGTTTCTTCAACTAGAGGTTTCGTCAACCCTCTGGAGCAGCATACAACTATCGGGTGTCGGAGGTTTCGTCAACTAGAGGTTTCGTCAACCCTCTGGAGCAGCATACAACTATCGGGTGTCGGAGGTTTCGTCAACTAGAGGTTTCGTCAACCCTCTGGAGCAGCATACAACTATCGGGTGTCGGAGGTTTCGTCAACTAGAGGTTTCGTCAACCCTCTGGAGCAGCATACAACTATCGGGTGTCGGAGGTTTCGTCAACTAGAGGTTTCGTCAACCCTCTGGAGCAGCATACAACTATCGGGTGTCGGAGGTTTCGTCAACTAGAGGTTTCGTCAACCCTGGAGGTTTCGTCAACGATGTGAAATGTTTGCAAGTTATTAATTGGCAAGGACTTAGTTATGGACATTAATTGTTAATTGATTTAACTAGATCTATGTGTTATTTTCATTTTTATGTGATTTTTATGTATATTTGTTATAGATGGCTGACAGTCCCAGTGTAGAAATCTTCCGGTAGATCCGCTGATTCCAGTGGAATATATATCTTTACTTGGCTTTGGCATGTGACATGCATCTCGAAAAAAAGGGCTTACATTGTACGCTTGCAAGCTTCAATTATTGTTGCTTAATCGCCTAATTGATGAAACCTCTCACATAATCGAAACCTCTTAACAATTTCCCTCTATATTGCCTTGTTGACGAAACCTCCAGTTGACGAAACCTCCTGCATTCCAACTATCTATCTTCCAATTCTATCAAACCCCTAAATAGTGTGCAGACTTCTAACAAAGGTGTTAGTAGTAATAAAGTATAAGACAAATTACATACATAGCATGTTTAAGATCATATTGAAGATAATTTTTAAGCAAGTGAGATTATGATAAAAGGTAAATGTGATTATTGGTTCCAGAGGATTACATGTTCAACACGGATAATAGCAAATTCAGGTGGTTTCGTATAATCCCTTGTTCGTCTAATGGTAGTTTCGTATACTAGTGCATTCGTATAATCACAGGTTCGTATAATTGATTTAATAGTACTGCACTATACAGGCCCATTATAATGAATAATGAAATTGATGTGAAGAGCATGATATTTATACATGATTCAAGGGCTTGGACATATGGCACGGCTCAGCTCTAAAGCTGATCAAACACGGGCATACAAGCCAGCATCACAAATGTTTGAGGTGTCCGATTAGCACAGTGGTTAGCGCGCTCGCTTCTCACCATTGCGACCCGGGTTCGATCCTCGGACAGGGAAATATGTGAGATGGTACGTTGGTCGCCAGATCGGACAGGTGGGTTTTCTCCGGGTACTCCGGTTTCCTCCCACATGAATGACCACATATACGCTTTCATCCGAGCCAACAATCGTTGTAAAATAAATAAAGTATAAAAAAAAGGTGTGAAAAATAATATATTCTCCAGTAATTGATTAATTTGTCAACAGCCCATCTCCTAATTGGCGTAGGTGTGATAATATACTATTAGACGAATCCACCACAATGTTTCACTCTATATTGCCTTGTATACGAAGAAGTAGTTATACGAAACCACTGACACCCGATAATAGCCATGCAGAACTGCAGGACCAGTGAGGCCTGAGGAATATCAACTGGAAGATTACTCCAATAATAGACCGTCCTAAGAAAGAGTATTTGCAGTAGACAATTTTGGCCGTGATAAGCCTCAGATGAGTGCGGATGGAATGTCTGGATACATAGATGGATACATAGATGGATGAAAGCATACATTAATGGCGGCCCCTAATAGGATTTGATGTATTGTTTAAAAGGGACATCTGAGCAGTGCATGGCGATTGATATATTGATTAACAGGGACAGTACATGGCTACATACAAAGTTGCTAATCCTTCAACATTTGGAGAAGTTTGGTGTATATGAGGAAGAAGTTTGGTGTATATGAGGAAGAAGTTTGGTGTATATGAGGAAGAAGTTTGGTGTATATGAGGAAGAAGTTTGGTGTATATGAGGAAGAAGTTTGGTGTATATGAGGAAGAAGTTTGGTGTATATGAGGAAGAAGTTTGGTGTATATGTGGAAGAAGTTTGGTGTATATGAGGAAGAAGTTTGGTGTATATGTGGAAGAAGTTTGGTGTATATGAGGAAGAAGTTTGGTGTATATGAGGAAGAAGTTTGGTGTATATGAGGAAGAAGTTTGGTGTATATGAGGAAGAAGTTTGGTGTATATGAGGAAGAAGTTTGGTGTATATGAGGAAGAAGTTTGGTGTATATGAGGAAGAAGTTTGGTGTATATGAGGAAGAAGTTTGGTGTATATGAGGAAGAAGTTTGGTGTATATGAGGAAGAAGTTTGGTGTATATGAGGAAGAGGTTTGGTGTATATATGTGGAAGAAGTTTAGTGTATATGTGGAAGAAGTTTGGTGTATATGTGGAAGAAGTTTGGTGTATATGAGGAAGAAGTTTGGTGTATATGAGGAAGAAGTTTGGTGTATATGTGGAAGAAGTTTGGTGTATATGTGGAAGAAGTTTGGTGTATATGTGGAAGAAGTTTGGTGTATATGTGGAAGAAGTTTGGTGTATATGTGGAAGAAGTTTGGTGTATATGAGGAAGAAGTTTGGTGTATATGTGGAAGAAGTTTGGTGTATATGTGGAAGAAGTTTGGTGTATATGAGGAAGAAGTTTGGTGTATATGTGGAAGAAGTTTGGTGTATATGTGGAAGAAGTTTGGTGTATATGAGGAAGAAGTTTGGTGTATATGTGGAAGAAGTTTGGTGTATATGAGCGAGAGGTTTGGTTATATGAGGAAGAAGTTTGGTGTATATGAGGAAGAAGTTTGGTGTATATGTGGAAGAAGTTTGGTGTATATGTGGAAGAAGTTTGGTGTATATGAGGAAGAAGTTTGGTGTATATGTGGAAGAAGTTTGGTGTATATGAGGAAGAAGTTTGGTGTATATGAGGAAGAAGTTTGGTGTATATGAGGAAGAAGTTTGGTGTATATGAGGAAGAAGTTTAGTGTATATGTGGAAGAGGTTTGGTGTATATGTGGAAGAAGTTTGGTGTATATGTGTGGAAGAAGTTTGGTGTATATGTGGAAGAAGTTTGGTGTATATGAGCGAGATGTTTGGTTATATGAGGAAGAGGTTTGGTGTATATGAGGAAGAAGTTTGGTGTATATAAGGAAGAAGTTTAGTGTATATGTGGAAGAAGTTTGGTGTATATGATGAAGAGGTTTGGTGTATATATGTGGAAGAAGTTTGGTGTATATGAGGTAGAAGTTTGGTGTATATGAAGAAGAAGTTTGGTGTATATGAGGAAGAGGTTTGGTGTATATGATGAAGAGGTTTGGTGTATATATGTGGAAGAGGTTTGGTGTATATGAGGAAGAGGTTTGGTGTATATGAGGAAGAGATTTGGTGTATATGAGGAAGAGGTTTGGTGTATATGATGAAGAGGTTTGGTGTATATATGTGGAAGAGGTTTGGTGTATATGTGGAAGAAGTTTGGTGTATATGAGGTAGAAGTTTGGTGTATATGAAGAAGAAGTTTGGTGTATATAATGAAGAGGTTTGGTGTATATGAGGAAGAGGTTTGGTGTATATGTGGAAGAAGTTTGGTGTATATGAGGTAGAAGTTTGGTGTATATGAAGAAGAAGTTTGGTGTATATGAGGAAGAGGTTTGGTGTATATGAGGAAGAAGTTTAGTGTATATGTGGAAGAGGTTTGGTGTATATGTGGAAGAAGTTTGGTGTATATGTGTGGACGAAGTTTGGTGTATATGTGGAAGAAGTTTGGTGTATATGAGCGAGATGTTTGGTTATATGAGGAAGAGGTTTGGTGTATATGAGGAAGAAGTTTGGTGTATATAAGGAAGAAGTTTAGTGTATATGTGGAAGAAGTTTGGTGTATATGATGAAGAGGTTTGGTGTATATATGTGGAAGAAGTTTGGTGTATATGAGGTAGAAGTTGGTGTATATGAAGAAGAAGTTTGGTGTATATGAGGAAGAGGTTTGGTGTATATGATGAGAGGTTTGGTGTATATGTGGAAGAGGTTTGGTGTATATGAGGAAGAGGTTTGGTGTATATGAGGAAGAGATTTGGGTATATGAGGAAGAGGTTTGGTGTATATGATGAAGAGGTTTGGTGTATATATGTGGAGGAAGAGGTTTGGTGTATATGTGGAAGAAGTTTGGTGTATATGAGGTAGAAGTTTGGTGTATATGAAGAAGAAGTTTGGTGTATATAATGAAGAGGTTTGGTGTATATGAGGAAGAGGTTTGGTGTATATGATGAAGAGGTTTGGTGTATATATGTGGAAGAAGTTTGGTGTATATGAGGTAGAAGTTTGGTGTATATGAAGAAGAAGTTTGGTGTATATGATGAAGAGGTTTGGTGTATATATGTGGAAGAGGTTTGGTGTATATGAGGAAGAGGTTTGGTGTATATGAGGAAGAGGTTTGGTGTATATGAGGAAGAGGTTTGGTGTATATGATGAAGAGGTTTGGTGTATATATATGGAAGAGTTTTGGTGTATATGTGGAAGAAGTTTGGTGTATATGAGGAAGAAGTTTGGTGTATATGATGAAGAGGTTTGGTGTATATATGAGGGAGAAGTTTGGTGTATATGTGGAAGAAGTTTGGTGTATATATGAGGGAGAAGTTTGGTGTATATGTGGAAGAAGTTTGGTGTATATGAGGAAGAAGTTTGGTGTATATGAAGAAGAAGTTTGGTGTATATGAGCGAGAGGTTTGGTTTATATGGGGGAGAGGTTTGGTTATATGAGGAAGAAGTTTGGTGTATATGTGGAAGAAGTTTGGTGTATATGAGGAAGAAGTTTGGTGTATATGTGGAAGAAGTTTGGTGTATATGAGGAAGAAGTTTGGTGTATATGTGGAAGAGGTTTGGTGTATATGTGGAAGAAGTTTGGTGTATATGAGGAAGAGGTTTGGTGTATATATGAGGGAGAAGTTTGGTGTATATGAGGTAGAAGTTTGGTGTATATGAAGAAGAAGTTTGGTGTATATGAGGAAGAAGTTTGGTGTATATGAGGAAGAGGTTTGGTGTGTGTGTATATGAGGGAGAAGTTTGGTGTATATGCGGTAGAAGTTTGGTGTATATGAAGAAGAAGTTTGGTGTATATGAGGAAGAAGTTTGGTGTATATGAGGAAGAAGTTTGGTGTATATGAGGAAGAGGTTTGGTGTATATGAGGAAGAGGTTTGGTGTATATGATGAAGAGGTTTGGTGTATATATATGGAAGAGTTTTGGTGTATATGTGGAAGAAGTTTGGTGTATATGAGGAAGAAGTTTGGTGTATATGATGAAGAGGTTTGGTGTATATATGAGGGAGAAGTTTGGTGTATATGTGGAAGAAGTTTGGTGTATATATGAGGGAGAAGTTTGGTGTATATGTGGAAGAAGTTTGGTGTATATGAGGAAGAAGTTTGGTGTATATGAGGAAGAAGTTTGGTGTATATGAGCGAGAGGTTTGGTTTATATGGGGGAGAGGTTTGGTTATATGAGGAAGAAGTTTGGTGTATATGTGGAAGAAGTTTGGTGTATATGAGGAAGAAGTTTGGTGTATATGTGGAAGAAGTTTGGTGTATATGAGGAAGAAGTTTGGTGTATATGTGGAAGAGGTTTGGTGTATATGTGGAAGAAGTTTGGTGTATATGAGGAAGAGGTTTGGTGTATATATGAGGGAGAAGTTTGGTGTATATGAGGTAGAAGTTTGGTGTATATGAAGAAGAAGTTTGGTGTATATGAGGAAGAAGTTTGGTGTATATGAGGAAGAGGTTTGGTGTGTGTGTATATGAGGGAGAAGTTTGGTGTATATGCGGTAGAAGTTTGGTGTATATGAAGAAGAAGTTTGGTGTATATGAGGAAGAAGTTTGGTGTATATGAGGAAGAAGTTTGGTGTATATGAGGAAGAAGTTTGGTGTATATGAGGAAGAAGTTTGGTGTATATGAGGAAGAGGTTTGGTGTATATGAGGAAGAAGTTTGGTGTATATGATGAAGAGGTTTGGTATATATATGAGGGAGAAGTTTGGTGTATATGAGGTAGAACTTTGGTGTATATGAAGAAGAAGTTTGGTGTATATGAGGAAGAAGTTTGGTGTATATGAGGAAGAAGTTTGGTGTATATGAGGAAGAAGTTTGGTGTATATGAAGAAGAGGTTTGGTGTATATGCTTTTTTGGTGTATATGAAGCAGAAGTTTATAGACTTCTATATATTCTATATTGAAAACAGTTCTCCCTGATTTCAAATTAGTGAGAAGTGAGACAGCTTGGGGAAAGACTTCTCCCAATCTGTACTCTGGCTTATGCCATGTAAACCTAAATGTATGTACCGATAAGTATAAGCATACCATTTTACATTACAATCTTCTGTGATTTCAGGGCAGAATTTGCTCTAGATAAGACTAGGAAGAAAAAGAAGCGAGAGCTTGCTGAAGAACAGAAGCAGGAGATACGAGAGGCGTTTGATCTCTTTGATACAGATAAAGACAGAGCCATAGACTATCATGAACTTAAGGTATATAAAAAATAATTTTTATCCTAGCAATTTGCTGCTGGCAGCTCATCAAAACAAGTTGAGCTTTTTTTTAAATTTTGTTTTTTAGGGTGAAGTGGGGTACCCAGTACTCAGGGGGCAAAGTCAGGGTCACACTTGTCTCTCAGCACAAATTATGGAGAAGAGAGGTTGCTCATGTATTTCTCATAAATTGTCCTCTAGCCTAAGTCCTAATTGTATGCATATACATGTACTGTGCCGACGGTAAATAATATTTGATTCTGTGGATGCAATCTCTTTTACATAAATGTGAGTGATTCCAAAACAAACAACTTCAAACTATTGAATATTGTGTTCATTTAATGCATTTTTATGATCATGATTTGCACATATTTTCATTTTTGAATGTTCAAATACTGTATTAATATTCAAATATTCATTGCCATTAATCACTAACTTTATAACAGTTATTTTTACACTTTTATAGTCGCCCCCTGGTTATTCTGGATAATGCATCCAGAAGTATACCAGTCCTGGGTTTTTCTCCATTTTCGGAACATTTTCATTTGTTGCCCATGAAATTGGGAACTTCGCACTGTTTTCAAAAATGTTGGCGAACATATCAACTTTAGAAATCAGTTTTAAATGCAATAATCATCGCATTGAAAACGGCTACTGCTGGAAGTTCTACACAGGTCAGCAAGCACAACTTTTTTATTATAATATTGGGAACATAGCCGAATTACGGCTTTAAATTTGGTTGGAAAAAAACACTGATTAACCCTTTCAACACTCTAAATTGGCTTACAAAAAAGTGTGTAGATCCTGATGAGCCGGCTCATGACGAGCCGTCTCATCAGGATCTGCACTTTTTTCAACACCACTTAACCCTTTCAACACCACAGACCTCTAAATTGGCTTACAAAAAAGTGTAGATCCAGATGAGCCGGCTCGTGACGAGCCGTCTCATCAGGATCTGCACTTTTTTCAAGTAATATAACTATTTTTAGGGAAAAAATTACCCATTTTGATAAATGAACTGATCCAAATGTAATTTTGTTATTAATTTATTGGTCTAAAAATATCATGGACCAGTCCATGTGAGTTACTTGGTGTTGAAAGGGCTAAATCTTTTATTTTTGGACGAAAGTCCCAAGAGATACGTTCCAGATGCAGAGGCATCCCTTGTCATTTTACATGGCCGGTGTATCGATGCATAAGACCTTGGCTTATACAAGGCGTTCATTTGACCCGAGCTCCGGTTTTTGACGCATGAAAATCAGGAAAGACGCTTGTTTGACTCTTGATGAAAATGCGTTGTGGGTCAACTTTGACCCAGGACGATGAGCGGTCAAGCGTCATCGAACATTTTCTCAACAGTGTAAGCCTTATAGTAGCATCTGAAATACTGTCAATATTATTATTGTGGGACGGTGGATCGATCCTGCGATACCTGGATTTGCAGTCCAACGTGTTAACCACTGGGTCACTGACCATATAAAGCGTTTCGCCCAATTAGTTTCTCTACCTGTAACCTATCATCACTGATCGTCACAGGTTCGAGCCCTGCTCAGACGTGTCTCTTTATATGAAAAAGTTAGCAGTTTCTTACAGAGATTGGTGCACCAAGTACTGGTTAGCCGCTGGAGCCTGGCCAGGAAAATGTTAGGTAAGCACTATGATGGCAGGTGACGGGTTTGTTTGCTCTCTGTGATGGCAGGTGACAGGTTTGTTTGCTCTCTATGATGGCAGGTGACAGGTTTGTTTGCTCTCTGTGATGGCAGGTGACAGGTCTGTTTGCTCTCTGTGATGGCAGGTGACAGGTCCGTTTGCTCTCTATGATGGCAGGTGACAGGTCTGTTTGCTCTCTATGATGGCAGGTGACAGGTTTATTTGCTCTCTATGATGGCAGGTGACAGGTTTCTTTGCTCTCTATGATGGCAGGTTTGTTTGCTCTCTATGATGGCAGGTGACAGGTTTGTTTGCTCTCTATGATGGCAGGTTACAGGTCTGTTTGCTCTCTATGATGGCAGGTGACAGGTTTGTTTGCTCTCTGTGATGGCAGGTGAAGGTCTGTTTCTCTCTATGATGGCAGGTGACAGGTTTGTTTGCTCTCTATGATGGCAGGTCAGGTTTGTTTGCTCTCTATGTGCAGGTGACAGGTCTGTTTTCTCTCTATGGTGACAGGTCTGTTTGCTCTCTATGATGGCAGGTGACAGGTCTGTTTGCTCTCTATGATGGCAGGTGACAGGTCTGTTTGCTCTCTATGATGGCAGCTCTCTATGATGGCAGGTGACGGGTTTGTTTGCTCTCTATGATGGCAGGTGACAGGTCTGTTTGCTCTCTATGATGGCAGGTGACAGGTCTGTTTGCTCTCTATGATGGCAGGTGACAGGTCTGTTTGCTCTCTATGATGGCAGGTGACAGGTCTGTTTGCTCTCTATGATGGCAGGTGACAGGTCTGTTTGCTCTCTATGATGGCAGCTCTCTATGATGGCAGGTGACAGGTTTGTTTGCTCTCTATGATGGCAGGTGACAGGTCTGTTTGCTCTCTATGATGGCAGGTGACAGGTCTGTTTGCTCTCTATGATGGCAGCTCTCTATGATGGCAGGTGACGGGTTTGTTTGCTCTCTATGATTGGCAGGTGACAGGTCTGTTTGCTCTCTATGATGGCAGGTGACAGGTCTGTTTGCTCTCTATGATGGCAGGTGACAGGTTTGTTTGCTCTCTATGATGGCAGGTGACAGGTCTGTTTGCTCTCTATGATGGCAGGTGACAGGTCTGTTTGCTCTCTATGATGGCAGGTGACAGGTCTGTTTGCTCTCTATGATGGCAGGTGACAGGTCTGTTTGCTCTCTATGATGGCAGGTTTGTTTGCTCTCTATGATGGTAGGTTGTCATACTTTCAGGTAGTCCGCCTCCGTGGTCGAGTGGTTAAGGTCGCTGACTTGTATACCACTGTAACCTATCATCACTGATGGTCACGGGTTCGAGCCCCGCTCAGACCGTGTCTCATTTATATGAAAAAGTTGGTAGTTTCTTATTGAGGTTGGTGCACCCAAGTACTGGTTAACCGCTGGAGCCTGCCCAGAAAAGGTGTTGTTAGGTAAACTGCCCGCCGGCGATATAGCCCAAAATGGTGCTGATGCAGGCGTAAAACCCGAAATATAACATAGCAAAAATATAACATAACATACTTTCAGGTAGCAATGCGCGCTCTAGGTTTCGATGTCAAGAAGACGGATGTATTGAAGGTTTTACGCGATTATGATAGAGAAGGGACGGGGAAAATCACATATGAAGATTTCAACGAAGTCAGTAAGTATGGAGTTGCAGTGTCACATAAGGTTAATGTATGCATATGAATGAAGTTCATATTTTAATGTATAGGTAAATATGTATTTGAACTGCTTGCAATAAATATTGTATTATTCTTTAAATTATAGTGTGGATATTTTAGTACAGACCAGACGATTTTGAGGTCCGTAGTGTTGAAAGGGTTACACTATTAATTTTGTTGTAATAAAATTAAATGATTTGTTAAATCCCACTCAGGGTATCAAATTAGTTCATGTGCGGAAGCTTTCCAGCTGACTTGCAGAGGGTCAGCTGTTCTATCCAGGTTCCAAAATCATAAACGATTATTCAGCGGGCGAAGCCACGGTCCTTAGGGCGACTGTGTCACCCATTTAGGATGAGCCCTGATTTTTTATATTTATGAGATACAGTCAAACCTGTGTTAGTGGTCACCTCTATTAAGCAGCCAACCTGTATTAAGCAGCCATTTTCCAGATTCCCAATATGTTGTTTTATTATACATTTGCACTCTATTAAGCAGCCACCTATGCTAAACGGCCACTTTCTGTGATTCCCTTAGTTTATACCAATTTATTTTGGCTCGATTGCGAAACAAGTTCTTACAACTTATATTAATCACTCTCGATACCTCATTTCTGATGGAATACATCGCCACGAGGGAGAGAGAAGAGGCAACATGGAATATAAATGCCTTGCCTAAGGGCACAATCGTAACGGCTCCAGCGGGGCTCAAACTCTGGACCTTTCGCACCTGAAGAAAACGCGCATCCACTGCGCTATCATAACTTCCACTGTGATTCCCTTGGCTGGCTGCTTAAGACAGGTTTGACTGTATACACATTCCAGCATGGCCAGGGTAATGCTGTTATCTTCATTCATATTCCAGTGACAGACATGATGTTGGAAAGAGACCCTCAGGAAGAAATTTTGAAAGCTTTTAAACTATTTGACGACGACAGTTCTGGGAAAATCAGTTTACGAAATCTCAGACGAGTTGCAAGGTATTCTAAGATCATGTAATACTACGCAGGCGTTGGTTGTCGTTATTTATAATCAGGACCTTCAGTGCAACTATGCATTTTAAGTTTGCGACCTAAAATGTTTGTGAATCCAAGTGTGCGTCTGTTTATGAGGTGGAGAAATGTGGTTAATGCTGACGATTGTTTTCATGATTGCCCTTAGGCAACGAATTTAAATTCCACGTTGCCTCTTCTCTCTCCCTCGTGGCGATGGATTCCATCAGGAATGAGGTCTCGAGAGTGATTAATATAAGTTGTAAGAACTTGTTTCGCAATCGAGCTAAAATAAATTTGTATACACTAAACATGAAAATATCTGTTTTATTTTAAAGAGGTGTTGCATCGCACAATTACATAGAATAGCTTTCTCATAAATATTACATTTCTACTTCAAATGCATCCTAAATAATTTGAACAATAATTTTCAATCAATAAACTGTGTTTTTGCGGTCTACAAACCTTTAAAAATGAAAGTAGGATTTCATATAATGGTCAGCCACGCTCCTGTATTGACGTTTGTGTATTATTGGATTCCATACTAAACAAAATGATACTGTCACTTAGAGATAATTTAAATCTGATCAGTATAAAGATACATACTAGTATGCACAGGCAGAAATGTTGAGATATACGGTAAATTTGTAATGACTGTATCCTGCATGCATTTTGACCCTATTGACATTAATTTGGTATGGGACGTTTATTTATCAGTTGAATTATTCCGTTTCTATAGCGAATATTCGGAAACAAATTATACCTGTTCAAAATGTTATGTCATTTTAAGGTTTACGTGCTCACCAAGGATCAAATAAAATTACATACAATTCAAGCGGTTGCTAACTTGCTAAAGTCATGATTTGCAAGCACGCTGCCAGTGTCTGGATGTTCCTCGGTTTCTTATGGAGGTTGGTGCACCAAGTACTGGTTAACCGCTGGAGCCTGCTCAGGAAAGGTGTTGTTATGTAAACTGCCCACCTGCGATATAGCCCAAAATGGTGCTGATGGGGCATAAAACCCCCGAATAAACAAACAAACAAATTCTCGGAAATTCCATGTATGATGGCTTGTATCGTGGCTCGTAGAATCAAGCTTGCTCAATGAAATGTAACCAAGAAATTATTGTTTGCATAATTATATCTTGTTACGAGGCTGTATTAAATGTTTCAGAGAGTTGGGAGAGAACATGACGGACGAGGAACTGCGGGCAATGATTGATGAATTTGACAGAGACGGGGATGGAGAAAGTAAGTACCGGTGTCTATGTCTAGTATGTTCAGTGTGAAATATTCCCGGCCATAAGTCGAGGACCAAATCTTGACGCGAAAAAGCTGATTTTAAGCTGGATCCTTCAATAAGTCTTGGCGCGAAAAAGCTGATTTTAAACTGGATCCTTCAATAAGTCGAGGGTACTTTGTGGACTTATGACATTTGTTACGACATTACATTCGTCTTTACGATTTTTTTCTATCATTTATTCTCTCGGGTTTGGATGAAATTTGAGATATCTGGTTGACATTTATTCCATTGCAAATATAATACAAATTCACTGATGCGCATCAAAATTTATGCAGTTTGTTTATCAGCATTTCTATTGTTTATAATGTAAATTGTGTAAGCAAATATTAAATATTAAACAAATAAAACAGACATAAATAAACTTCCACCAACAAATAAAAACCATTAATAAAAAACAAATATTTCAATTTTTTTCAAAATATTAATTTGCTATTTTCTCGTCCATAAGTCGAGCTTGTATTTCCATCACATATCTGGATAATAACAAGTTTGACTTACCGCCGAGAGTATTAGGTACTTAAGGAATGGAATGTAGTTTTGTAGTTATCATGAAGATCAGAATAGCTACATTTAATGTATATAAGTTATCAGCTTGACCTTGATAACACAGAGACGTTTAGAGGTGAGACAGCTTGACCTTGATAATACAGAGAAGTTCAAAGGTGAGAAAGCTTGACCTTGATAATACAGAGAAATTTAACGGTGAGAAAGCTTGACCTTTATAATACAGAGAGGTTCAAAGGTGAGAAATCATGCTTGACCTTGATAATACAGAGAAGTTCAAAGGTGAGAAAGCTTGACCTTGATAATACAGAGAAGTTCAAAGGTGAGAAAGTGAGACATTTGTTAATTAGTTAATTACAACTTCTTGCAGTGTCATTATTCTGATTGGTTGATTCAGCCCATGTGGTCGTCATTCATAACTCGATGAACAGCAAAACTATTCTATTTTCTATGTATCCAGTGATTATTAATGCGCAACTTCGCAAAACTATAGTCCATTCCAACAATATAGGAACATGTACAGTGTAAAGGATTCTGTACGGTATGGAAATGTTGACGAATCAAAAAGAGAACTTGTTTTGTAACTTGTAAAATTGTAGTTATAACAATTAAATGTTCTTTTCCTGCATTTAGTCTGCGTCCGTGGTCGAGTGGGTTAAGGTCACTGACTTGTATACTACTGTAACTGTCATCACTGATGGCAACGGGTTCGAGCCCTGCTTAGGCCGTGTCTCATTTATATGAATACGTTGGCAATCTCTTACGGAGGTTGGTGCACCCAAGTACTGGTTAACCGCTGGAGCCTGCCCAGGAAAGGTGTTGTTAGGTTAACTGCCCGCCGGCGATATAGCCCAAAATGGTGCTGATACAGGCGTAAAACCCGAAATATAACATAACATATTTTCCTGCATTTCATCAGGGTATGAAATGTCACTTTTTTACACTAAACTTGCATAACAACCTTTATACCTCAATGAAATGCAGAAATAGAATAGTTAATTGTTAAATGACAACAATTATCTCCGGTGATTCATTCAAGGAGATTTCTTCTACTGCTGCTCTCTAGTATAAGGTATAACATATGTGGAGGACAATGTACCCAATACATTAACCTAATGTCGTTTATAAACCAGCCGCTTACCATAGCGATATATCAAATTACTGTACTGACATTCAAGCAATCCACACACAGGATCGGTCTCCATACACCTGGTTTTATTGGTTGACTATTAGTGTATCCCGGTCAGACGGACACGTGTTTCCGTACAGATGGCATTGGTAATGCTTTCTCATGTGACAGAATCCCTACATGAAAATGCTGACTTTCAAAATACTTGTTTTATACGCCTGCACAAAAGGGTAATTAATGTCTTGGTGAACTGAATGTATAACAAATAGCTGGAATCGTAAAAACCAAAAAATAATTTTTTTTTAAAATATTTATTATAGGGAGAAATGGTGCCCCCAGAGGGCGAAGTCTGGGTCCCTAGGGCAACAATTTCACCCACATCGCCCTCTCAGGGGCCACGCTGTCAGTCGCCACAAGAGCCAAATGGCGATTTTGCGATAGAAATGGCTCCTAAAATTTCAATTTGGCGATTTTCAGAAAATTGCACAAAAAATCGGCATAAATAACGTTTGTGCCATATTTTAACCTTTCATACTCTACGGTTTTTATTTACCATTGACGACGGCGCTTTCCAGTTAAAAAAAATCGATACACAGTCTGTGTTCATTGTATCTTTGACTGGTTACAATTTTTTTGCTCTCATATACGCTATCGTTTGGCGAAACAATCGATTCACAGTCAAAACAGCTGTGTACATGTGCTGGAGGCATATTCCCATCATAAATTGCAATCAAAACAAACTTGTAAATTAGCGGTTACCGTATATGATCACACATTTACAGTTTTGTATAATGGGAATGATTTGATAATTGAGGTCCTTTATGAAAACGGTGAAATGATGACATTGTTTGAAGATTATGTAAACATAATCGGATGACCAAATGACTTGTGTACATAATTAGGTAATAATTATTGGTTTTTCACAAATAAGATCAAAGGTAGTAGTTGTGAAAAATATGATTTTCGTGTCCTCAACTATAAAAAGTGAATGAAACTTGTCCAAATTGCCAGACGGATCTGTAGTCCAGTGGTAACACGCTGGACTAGTAATCCAGGGATCGCAGGTTCGATCCCCGTCTGACCCTAATAAAATTAACAGTCTTTCAGATGGGACGTTAAACCGAGGCCTCGTGTCGGTGCTTTACACCGTGCACGTAAAAGAACCAGAGGAGATTCTGGAATGGGTCTCTGTCTGTATCATGCACTATCCTCCAAAATCTAAAACAACTAATCTCTTCAGGAGGCGTCGCTCATATGGGTAACCGGTAGCGACGATAAATAAACGTAAAAAAAAAAATCCAAATCGCCGATAAATAAACGTAAAAAAAAATCCAAATCGTCACTTGTCAAAATGGCTACTTTCGGTTTTAAACGTCCGAAATGGACATAGTGAATGAAACCTAGACGGCCCAGACAAGTTCAACTTCAAATCGGCATTTGTAATGTGGTCCAAGAAGAACAGACGCATTTCATACTGAATGTTGTGCAATTTGTTAGACATAGTGGATACTTGTACATGTATGTAATTCTGATGTATTTTTAAATTATTATGACCAAGAAAATAATTAAAGTTGTAAAAGTTCATTGGATTGTCTTCAAAAATGAATAGTATGCATGTCTTTTTGAGCTCAAGGTTCATTTGAAATGTAATCCTGTGTTGGCTTCCATTATTAACCACTGTCACATGGCTACATTGTAAAATAAACTTTTAGCCTTAACAGGTATGCATTCTTTCATTCTAATTTCTATATTAATACTTCTTCCAGAAAAAAACGGGCTAGAATCTCACCATTTACAAATAAAAATACCCCAAAAAATCCAACCAGGGAGGGGACGACACCGCTCCCGCACACACCCCATCGTTCACACAGATAAGTGGCCCCAACTTTTTTCGCCTGCCCTCTACAATGATCCCTGTTAAATTAGACTAAATTTGGGCAATTGTCCACCATTTTGCATTTCTGTATAGCTTCAGATGATCATTAGTTATGGTGTTTAAATTTCCATATTAAATACAGTTAAACCTGTGTTAGTGGTCATCTCTATTAAGCAGCAAACCTGTATTAAGCAGCCAGTTTCCAGATCACAATATGATTCTTCATTATACATGTGTCCTCTATTAAGCAGCCACCTGTGCTAAGCAGCCACTTCCTGTGATTCCATTGGCTGGCTGCTTAACACAGGTTTGACTGTAGTGTAAAACAATTGAAACTGTTGCCATAGGAACAATGTTTCAAAGCCCATCACTTTGTTGGAAAAATATAATGACCATGTGGCCATCATGCCCAATGCGACGGGGTTAATAACTTTGTTAAGTTTTTCTATAACTCATATTCTTTACAAACATTTCCACCTTTCACTTGAAACTTCATAATCTTATTTACCACCCTTGGTTTCATTCTGTGCTACACCCACGCTGCACCCATGCTACTCCCATGCTACACCCATGCTACACCCATGCTACACCCATGCTACACCCATGCATGCTACACCCATGCATGCTACACCCATGCATGCTACACCCATGCATGCTACACCCATGCATGCTACACCCATGCTACACCCATGCATGCTACACCCATGCATGCTACTTACACCCATGCTACACCCATGCTACACCCATGCATGCTACCCATGCATGCTACACCCATGCTACACCCATGCATGCTACACCCATGCTACACCTGCATGCTACACCCATGCATGCTACACCCATGCTACACCCATGCATGCTACACCCATGCTACACCCAATGCTACACCCATGCTTACACCCTGCATGCTACACCCATGCTTACACCCTGCATGCTACACCCATGCACCATGCATGCTACACCCATGCACTACACCCATGCATGCTACACCCATGCTTACACCATGCATGCTACACCCATGCATGCTACATGTGTACACCCATGCTTACACCCATGCATGCTACACCCATGCTACCCCATGCATACACCCATGCTACACCCATGCTTACACCCATGCATGCTACACCCATGCTACACCCATGCACGCACACCCATGCTACACCCATGCATGCTACACCCCATGCTACACCCATGCTACACCCATGCATGCTACACCCATGCATGCTACACCCATGCTATGCTACACCCATGCATGCTACACCCATGCATGCTACACCATGCATGCTACACCCCATGCATGCTACACCCATGCAGCTACACCCATGCATGCTACACCATGCTACACCCATGCTTACACCCATGCATGCTACACCCATGCACTGCTACACCCATCCCTGCAGCTACACCCATGCTACACCCATGCACGCTACACCCATGCTACACCCATGCATGCTACACCCATGCACGCTACACCCATGCTGCTACACCCATGCTGCTACACCATGCATGCTACACCCATGCATGCTACACCCATGCATGCTACACCCATGCTACACCCATGCATGCTACACCCATGCATGCTACACCCATGCATGCTACACCCATGCATGCTACACCCATGCATGCTACACCCATGCATGCTACACCCATGCACTACACCCATGCATGCTACACCCTTGCATGCTACACCTGATGCACTACACCCATGCATGCTACACCATGCAATGCATGCTACACCCATGCATGCTACACCCATGCATGCTACACCCATGCATGCTACACCCATGCATGCTACACCCATGCATGCTACACCCATGCTACACCCATGCATGCTACACCCATGCACACTGCTACACCCATGCATGCTACACCCATGCACGCTACACCCATGCATGCTACACCCATGCACTACACCCATGCTACACCCATGCATACACCCATGCTACACCCATGCATGCTACACCCATGCATACACCCATGCATGCTACACCCATGCTACACCCATGCTGCTACACCCATGCATGCTACACCCATGCATGCCACATGCAGCTACACCCATGCACGCTACACCCATGCATGCTACACTCATGCACCCATGCACACCCATGCATGCTACACCCATGCATGCTACACCCATGCATGCTACACCCATGCATGCTACACCCATGCATGCTACACCCATGCATGCACCCATGCATGCTACACCCATGCATGCTACACCCATGCATGCTACACCCATGCTACACCCATGCATGCTACCCCATGCATGCTACACCCATGCATGCTACACCCATGCATGCTACACCCATGCATGCACACCACCCATGCTGCTACACCCATGCATGCTACACCCATGCATGCTACACCCATGCATGCTACACCCATGCATGCTACACCCATGCATGCTACACCCATGCATGCTACACCCATGCATGCTACACCCATGCATGCTACACCCAATGCATGCTACACCCATGCACACCCATGCATGCTACACCCATGCATGCTACACCCATGCATGCTACACCCATGCATGCTACACCATGCTTACACCCATGCTGCTACACCCATGCATGCTACACCCATGCATGCTACACCCATGCTACACCCATGCACGCTACACCCATGCACGCTACACCCATGCTACACCCATGCTTACACCCAACACCCATGCATGCTACACCCATGCTGCACCCATGCTGCACCCATGCTTACACCCAACACCCATGCATGCTACACTAATGCTGCACCCATGCTTACACCCAACACCCATGCATGCTACACCCATGCTGCACCCATGCTACTCCCATGCTGCACATAAAGCTCACACAATACTGATTCATTTAAAAGTGAAATAGAATTTAGGTGAAAGTCATGATGGCGCGTTCGATTCAGGTGCCTAAGGCCCCGGAGTTCACGTCCAGCTTTAGCCGTTTCTATTGTGCCCTTAGCCAAGGCGTTTAAATTGCACATTACCTTCATTATCTCATGGCGATGGATTAGATCAGGAGCTCTTGAGAACGATTAATCTTACGTTGTAAAAACTTGTTTGGCAATCGAGCTAAAATAAATTTGTATAAATTAAATTATGTAATTGAAAGGAAACGAGGTTGAATATTTGCACATTTAATGATGCAAATTAACTGCACAGCAGGTGTTTGTCTAATTGTAGTGATATTCTGCAATATACCTTTAAATGTTATACCAATGTTGTATCATTACCAAGTATACGTTGTCTTGTTTATTCTGTTGGTTTTCCTTCGATATGACTTATTTGTTGTTCATTAGTTATTGATAAATCATCACTATTTGGTATTAATCATCATTTGTTATTCGTCATTCATCATCATTCATTCATTCATCATCATTTGGTATTCATCATGTGTTATTTGTCATTCATTCATCATCATTTGTTATTCATCATTCATTCATCATCATTTGGTATTCATCATCATGTGTTATTCATCATTCATTCATCATCATTTGTTATTCATCATCATGTGTTGTTCATCATGTGTTATTCATCATGTGTTATTCATCATAATCATTTGGTATTCATCATCATTTGTTATTCAACACCATGTGTTATTCAGCATGTGTTATTCATCATAATCATTTGTTATTCATCATTTGTTATTCATCATGTGTTATTCCTCATGTGTTATTCATCATAATCATTTGTTATTCATCATCATTTGTTATTCAACATCAGTTGTTATTCAACATCATGTGTTATTCCTCATGTGTTATTCATCATAATCATTTGTTATTCATCATCATTTGTTATTCAACATCAGTTGTTATTCAACATCATGTATTATTCATCATGTGTTATTCATCATTTGTTATTCATCATCATTTGTTATTCAACATCATGTGTTATTCATCATGTGTTATTCATCATAATCATTTGTTATTCAGTCTTTATTCTTTCAGCATTATTCATCCAACGACTGTTAATGACTGTAAATTGTCGATAAGCCTTAAAAACACCAAAGACATTTATCCAGCTATGTGCGTCACATGTTTGTAACAGAACTACCTTCCTACTTTTCAGTTAACGAGCACGAGTTTTTAGCCATCATGACAGGAGATACGTAAGGTACAGGGACCATAGACAACTGGCAGTTATATTCCACAACGTTGGGACCAATGAGAGATCTACATGATGTTTTATCGTATATTCATGTAGCTACATGATGTTACAAATGTATATTGTATATACATGTATCTCCAAACATTTAGGAGTCCAAGGCTCAAACTCGGCACTTAAACCCTTAATCTTAAGACATTTGAATGGCTTGACTCTACTGCACACTTGCTCACAAATACTGTCAAGCATGTAGCTACTATAAAGCCCATCGGTGCTGCTCGATATTGCGGGGCCAGCAACTCAAAATTAACCCGCTATGGCCCGGATTTATCTGGGTTTTCTCATAAATATTTTTCGCAATCTCGTTGAAAACCAGTTCTTCCATTTTGCTCTGATATTCTATGCAGTGAAACTGTTAATAGGTAGATAGGTGCAGGGAAACTGATATTTAATAGGCAGTGACCAGTTATAATATATTTTTATGTTCCGTGCACAAGATTAATTGTAACATTTTTTTGATAGTTGCCTCCATTTCACTCTTTCCTGATAAGATAAATATTTGTTTTGTTACGTTTATTTATTGTCGCCCCTTTAATCGGGAACGATTCCACCAGAAATATAGTCATTTTATTTTTTGGAGGATAGTGCAAGGTGCAGGAGACGCTCCATTTTATTTTTTTGGAGGATAGTGCAAGAGACGCTCCATTTTATGTTTTGGAGGATAGTGCAAGGTGTAGGAGACGCTCCAATTCCAGAAGTCTTGTCTTTAATAATTCACATAATATTACTAATATAAACATGTTCACTAAAATGTGATTCATTAAAACATTAAAGCGACACTACATCGTTGAAAATTTCTACAAAATATATTTTCCTATTATATGATATAATTTTTTCCGAATGTTTGTAGCAGATTCTGAGTATGTCAAAACTAATAAACAAGTGTCGTATACGACGTTTGTTGACATAACAAAATAATGTAAATAGGGTCAATATCAATGTTTGATACAATTTACTGTTATATCTCACATATTAGCCTCTAAGTGACGGTATCACGCGTTTAGTGTAAACTCCAATAATTAATCTTTAATTCAGGAGTGTGGTTGTCTGCTATATGAAATCATACTTTCACTTTTGAGAGCTTATATACTGAAAAACACTTTATTAATTTCAAGGATCATTCTAGAGGGCGATGTGGGCCTAATTGTCACCCTAGGGACCCTGACTTCGCCCTCTGGGGGCCCCACTTCTCCCTAAAAAAATTATTTTTTGGTTTTTACGATTTTCAAACAAAATGTTGTCTAGTAAGATACACTGGCCCATTATAAAGCACTCCTTCTATTCAAATGTTGTATTTAATGGTTGTACTGTGCATTTTAACCCTATGTTGCAGAAGTATATTATAGAACACCATTTAAGAAAGCGATCACACGCTTTCTCACTTCTCCCAAAAATTCTGACCTAGAATGAACGCTGTATTAATTGAACGTTAGTAGAAGAATTTGTAGTAGCAATGCTATTTATGCGTAAAAATGCATTTTGGGCGTTTTTGCGATGTAATATCGCTTTAAATATTTACTATATTGATGTCTAACCAGTGACGTGAAATATAGACAATGCAAAGTAGAAATAAATTGCGATGAAAACTATTTATAATTCCATTTTGCCAAAATTGAACTTCGATGCATCAGCATTCCATACAATCACGAGGTTTGTGTATCAGTATTTTAACCTGTGCTGCTTGATAAGAATACGTGTCTTACAACAGGGATCATCCTAGAGGGCGATGTGGGCGTAATAGTCACCCTAAGGACCCTGACATCACCCTCTGAGGGCCTCCCTTTTTCATATAAAATTTTGTCCAGTAAGATACACTGGCCCATTATAAAGCACTCCTATTCAAATGTTGTATTTAATGGTGATACTGTGCATTTTAATCATATTTTGTTGAAATTTATTAAATAACACCATTTACAGACGTCATCGCGTGCCTTCTCACTTCTCCCCAAATATTCGGACCTAGAATGAACCCTGCTAACAGACGTTTGTTCCATGTCCTTTAATATTGAAGCGCATTAATAGCTATGCATGATGTATGCTTTTTTGTTTCAAACAGTACATACACATGTATTGTAACCAAACAGTACATACACATGTATTGTAACCAAACAGTACATACACATGTATTGTAACCAAACAATACACACACATGTATTGTAACCAAACAGTGAAAACACATGTATTGTAACCAAACAGTACATACACATGTATTGTAACCAAACAGTACATACACATGTATTGTAACCAAACAGTACATACACATGTATTGTAACCAAACAGTACATACACATGTATTGTAACCAAACAGTACATACACATGTATTGTAACCAAACAGTGCATACACATGTATTGTAACCAAACAGTGCATACACATGTATTGTAACCAAACAGTACATACACATGTATTGTAACCAAACAGTACATACACATGTATTGTAACCAAACAGTACATACACATGTATTGTAACCAAACAGTGCATACACATGTATTGTAACCAAACAGTGCATACACATGTATTGTAACCAAACAGTACATACACATGTATTGTAACCAAACAGTACATACACATGTATTGTAACCAAACAGTACATACACATGTATTGTAACCAAACAGTACATACACATGTATTGTAACCAAACAGTACATACACATGTATTGTAACCAAACAGTACATACACATGTATTGTAACCAAACAGTACATACACATGTATTGTAACCAAACAGTACATACACATGTATTGTAACCAAACAGTACATACACATGTATTGTAACCAAACAGTACATACACATGTATTGTAACATCCATAGATTACTAGTCTGACGAGTAAGGTATGTATTCTTTATTACCCACTGATGCTATTCTAAAATCTTGTTCACTAGTTTTGACCAATATGTATTTTGCTCCATATATGTCCAAACTTCGATATATGTTAATACAAAGACTTGTTTTACCGGTGCATCTTGCAGTTTCTCTTAATCCAAGACCATCGGTTTCTGGTCTAGCCAGTTTGTTTTACCGGTGCGTCTTGCAGTTTCTCTTAATCCAAGACCATCGGTTTCTGGTCTAGCCAGTTTGTTTTACCGGTGCGTCTTGCAGTTTCTCTTAATCCAAGACCATCGGTTTCTGGTCTAGCCAGTTTGTTTTACCGGTGCGTCTTGCAGTTTCTCTTAATCCAAGACCATCAGTTTCTGGTCTAGCCAGTTTGTTTTACCGGTGCATCTTGCAGTTTCTCTTAATCCAAGACCATCGGTTTCTGGTCTAGCCAGTTTGTTTTACCAGTGCGTCCTGCAGTTTCTCTTAATCCAAGACCATCGGTTTCTGGTCTAGCCAGTTTGTTTTACCGGTGCGTCTTGCAGTTTCTCTTAATCCAAGACCATCGGTTTCTGGTCTAGCCAGTTTGTTTTACCGGTGCATCTTGCAGTTTCTCTTAATCCAAGACCGATTTCTGGTCTAGCCAGTTTGTTTTACCGGTGCATCTTGCAGTTCCTCTTAATCCAAGACCATCGGTTTCTGGTCTAGCCAGTTTGTTTTACCGGTGCGTCTTGCAGTTTCTCTTAATCCAAGACCACCGGTTTCTGGTCTGGCCAGTTTGTTTTACTGGTGCGTCTTGCAGTTTCTCTTAATCCAAGACCATCGGTTTCTGGTCTAGCCAGTTTGTTTTACCGGTGCGTCTTGCAGTTTCTCTTAATCCAAGACCATCGGTTTCTGGTCTAGCCAGTTTGTTTTACCGGTGCGTCTTGCAGTTTCTCTTAATCCAAGACCATCGGTTTCTGGTCTGGCCAGTATTTTGTTAGTGCCTGTTGTGTTAACTGTTGTACGGACAATTTAATAGCCATACAATTCTTGTATAATAAACCTGTATTGTTTTGAATATTCTAATTACATCCCAATTCATACAATATTCGTGCATACATCTGGTACATGTAGTCGTATAATCAGCATGTTGTCTACCAGCTGTGGCCTGCTTTGAGCCGCCAATAGCATTTTGTGTGTGTGTTTTACATTTATTTATCGTCGCTACCGGTTGCCCATATGAGCAACGCCTCCTGAAGAGATTAGCCATTTTAGATGTTTGGAGGATAGTGCAATGATACAGACAGAGACCCATTCCGGAGTCTCCTCTGGTTCTTTTACGTGCACGGTGTACAGCACCGACACGAGACCTCGGTTTAACGTCCCATCTGAAAGACTATTAATTTTATTATGGTCAGACGGGGGGTTGAACCTGCGATCCGTGGATTACCAGTCCAGCGTGCTACCACTGGACTACAGAACCGTCTGTACATGCAAAGAAGTAATTTACCATGTTTAATCCTTTCAACACCACAGACCTCTAAATTGGCTTACAAAAAAGTGTAGATCCAGATGAGCCGGCTCGTGACGAGCCGTCTCATCAGGATCTGCACTTTTTTCAAGTAATATAACTATTTTTAGGAAAAAAATTACCCATTTTGATAAATGAACTGATCCAAATGTAATTTTGTTATTAATTTATTGGTCTAAAAATATCATGGACCAGTCCATGTTAGTTACTTGGTGGTGAATGGGTTAAATCTGCAATAAAACATTGTTTAGCAAATGACGTCACACTTGATGTCATTTTACTAGCATTTTTGTTGTCATTTATGCACTCTTAAAAAATAACACCAACTGTTTTTGTGCTTTTCAGACACATTTTGTTAGAATCAAAATATTATTTGCATTGTGTATAGTGGAATAAAGCGTGGATTGTCGTTCTGAGCGCCGGTATTAACCACGTCAGGACCACGTTTTATTCGCCAATACCTAGCTCAAAGACAAATGTTATTTCTTAATTAAACAGCTGGTTTATCAATCCCGAAGTGACCTTATCATATACATATACAGTCAAACCTGTGTTCGTCATAGCCACATGTGCTAAGCAGCCACTTTCTGTAGTTTCATTGACTGGCTGCGTAAGATAGGTTTGACTGTAGATACATCTCTACATTGTATAAAGCAGGAATCTATTGTTGCTCAGGAAATCTAACAATGCTGAATGGATATGTGCCTTTACTGCATCTTGTGTGGCGAGAGCAAAAGTGTCTTCAAATTATTACTTGTCAGACATATTCGTTTTTTCGATTACTTTCAATACTATAATTCCTATGCAAATTTACTCTAGTGTAAGTTTACAACCATTTACCGGTATAGAGCTATTGGCAATTTTGTTAAAAATATCCATAAAGGGAGGTAATTCACAAATGGTAATTTTACAAAAGCAGGCATATTTTCTGAATTTTAATTTAACCCTTTCCCCCATAGAGATGTGAACTTGCCTACTCCACCATCATGGAGGTTACTAGGAATTATTAAGTGTTGTATACACTACGTTGTACCGATCTTTATTATAGCTTGTTTGACTACTAATGTATTGATCTATGTGCAATAGGTATTGGCGTCGAGAGGCGCTAGTAAGGGGGAAAGGGTTAAGACAATAATTAATCAAGGTATTTAATCATCCTCTCCTTACACTATTTTGGTGTGCAGCACATTAACCCATTTCATTGATCTGGCTCTGTGTTCTTTTCAAATACTGTTTGAACGGTATCCAGAATGAAATGGGTTAGTTTATACAAATTTATTTTAGCTCGATTGTGAAACAAGTTATGTCAACTTATATTAATCACTCTCGAGACCTCATTCCTGATGGAATCCATCGCCACGAGGGAGAGAGGAGGCAACGTGGAATTTAAATGCCTTGCCTAAGGGCACAATCGTAACGGCTCCAGCAGGGCTCGAACTCCGGACCTTTCACACCTTAAGCGAACGCGCATCCACTGCGCTATCACGACTTCCTGAAATGGGTTAAGTAAATGCATAGTGGGCTTTAAATGTACACTCCTTTGTTCATGCTGTGTTTCCCTAAACAGATGTTGCAGTATGATAAAGTGATTTTATCAAAAGCATGTTAATTAATTGAATAATTGAGTAAAATATTCACTGAAGATACCACGACTATCGTAACTCAGTATAATTTATACAGCTCGAATGCGAAACGGGTTCCTAAAACTTATATTAATCGCTCTCGAGACCTCATTCATGATGGAGGGAATCACCACGAGGAGCAAACCGAACCATGACAATTGTACACGTATCACTATTATGCAAAATACTATGCACCACGTGTTCTGTGCTAGATGTCGACCAGAGCATGTACAGTCAAACCTATGATACATGTACAGTCAAACCTATGATACATGTACAGTTAAACCTATGATACATGTACAGTTAAACCTATGATACATGTACAGTTAAACCTATGATACATGTACAGTCAAACCTATGATACATGTACAGTTAAACCTATGATACATGTACAGTCAAACCTACGATACATGTACAGTTAAACCTATGTACAGTCAAACCTATGATACATGTACAGTCAAACCTATGTACAGTCAAACCTACGATACATGTACAGTCAAACCTATGTACAGTCAAACCTATGATACATGTACAGTCGAACCTATGATACATGTACAGTTAAATCTATGTACAGTCAAACCTACGATACATGTACAGTCAAACCTATGTACAGTCAAACCTATGTATAGTCAAACCTATGATACATGTACAGTCAAACCTATGATACATGTACAGTTAAACCTATGATACATGTACAGTTAAACCTATGTTACATGTACAGTTAAACCTACGATACATGTACAGTTAAACCTATGATACATGTACAGTCGAACCTGTCTTAACCCTTTCCCTCATAGAAGCACTACTTGACGCCATTACCAATACGACATACATTGACAATGTAGTAGCCAAACCAATGTTCATAATAAAGGCCAGAATCTCATGTAGTCCCAGTAATATCTATGGAGGTGGGATAGATATGGCGACTACTTATCTACTGCATGATAGCTAAATGGCTGTCATTTGTATGGAGATATAATAGTATATTAACCTAAATCTCTATGAAGGAAAGGGTTAAGCAGCGAGCCAGTGGAGTCGCAGAATGTGGCTGCTTAATAGAGGTCAAATGTATAACAAAGTAACATATTGGGAAAACTGGCTACTTAATACAGCTGTTAAATAGAGGCGACCGGTAACACAGGTTGGAATGTATATTAATTAGTTTTCTAGTGGTTTAGTTCATCAAACATTGGTCCTTAATAATATTTTTTGTGTTTGAATTCCACCGTGATGTCGATATTGTTCGTGTGAGGAACATATCCAGCTCGCTAGCGGAAGGTTGGTGGTTCTACCCAGGTACCTGCCCCGTGTCTGCTTAGAGGGGCATTTAAGGTTTTCTCCACCATTAGCAGCTGTCGGTACCCTCAAACCCCAAAAACGCAAGCCTACATCAAGTAGTCACCTGTGTTAACCCTTTCAACACCACAGACCTCTAAATTGGCTTACAAAAAAGTGTAGATCCAGATGAGCCGGCTCGTGACGAGCCGTCTCATCAGGATCTGCACTTTTTTCAAGTAATCTAACTATTTTTAGAAAATAAATTACCCATTTTGATAAATGAACTGATCCAAATGTAATTTTGTTATTAATTTATTGGTCTAAAAATATCATGGACCAGTCCATGTCAGTTACTTGGTGTTGAATGGGTTAAGCAACTAATTTCAGTGTGTCCACGGGCTGGCTGGCCAAGACAATGTTTGATTATATATGCAGATTAATGAAGTGGATAGATTGTATTAGTATGAAATACTACATGTATTTATCTTTGTAATGTTCGTATTTCTATATAAACCAATGAGTGAAATAAATTAAAATGAACATTTCTGTATTTAGCTCAATTATTCATACTGAGACCTCGGTGTTTTAGGTCAATACCATGATACCTTAAAGCAACACTACATCGATGTAAAAAAACAAATGTCTACAGAATGTCAGTATTATGTTCAGATACAACCCAACAAACGCTGTTGATACTCAGATGGGTTTAAGATTAACACAAACAAAAAGGATAGAACAGTTTTGTTTCATAATCATATACGAGGCTTTGAATCAACTCTAACACATACTACAAAGTCGACACACAGCAAAATCATCTGTATGAAAACATCCTACCAGACCATAGATGAGATTAAACCCTTTGCATGCCAGCGAGTCTACCAATGCATGGCCAGAAATCAAGAAATTAAGTACTTTCAAATACCTGGCAATATTTTCAGGAACTTTCCAAGTTTTTAATTTTCATTAAATTCAAGTACTTTCAAGGACCCTTGGAAACCCTGCATTATATTCTGTACAAATTTCTTTATACTCTGTGTAAACTGCACTATGTTCTGTGTAAACTCCATTATGTTCTGTGTAAACTGCACTATGTTCTGTGTAAACTCCATTATGTTCTGTGTAAACTCCATTATGTTCTGTGTAAACTCCATTATGTTCTGTGTAAACTCCATTATGTTCTGTGTAAACTCCATTATGTTCTGTGTAAACTTCATTATTTTCTGTATAAACTCCATTATTTTCTGTGTAAACTCCATTATGTTCTGTGTAAACTTCATTATGTTCTGTGTAAACTCCATTATGTTCTGTGTAAACTCCATTATGTTTAGTACAAAATTTCATTATGTTCTGTGTAAACTCCATTATGTTCTGTGTAAACTTCATTATGTTCTGTGTAAACTGCACTATGTTCTGTGTAAACTCCATTATGTTCTGTGTGAACTGCGTTATGTTCTGTGTAAACTTCATTATGTTCTGTGTGAACTTCATTATGTTCTGTGTAAACTCCATTATGTTCTGTACAAATTTCAGTATGTTCTGTACAAACATCATGTTCTTTCTGTACAACCGACCTTATGCTCTGTACTGTACAGACTGCACAAAATTCCATCATATACGGTACACACTTTATTGTGTTCTCTACAAACTATATCAGTAATGGTGCTTTAATATACATGATTCAAATCAGAATTACTATAAGCTCCTGTAGCTTTCAATTCAATTCACTTGTCTTGATAGTTGTATTGTATGAATGTTATATGTACAGATGTAATATGTCATGTTTATCTTGATAAATAAAATAAATTATGTTTAGACCAATATACTATAACATGATTCTGATAATCAATTCCTTAGAATATCTCTGTGTACAGTACACCATGGTGCTTTAATATACTATAACATGATTCTGATAATCAATTCCTTAAAATATCTCTATTATACAACACACCATGGTGCTTTAATATACTATAACATTAATCTGATAATCAATTCCTTAGAATATCTCTATTATACAGCACACCATGGCGCTTTAATATACTATAACATGATTCTGATAATCAATTCCTTAGAATATCTCTGTGTACAGCACACCATGGCACTTTAATATACTATAACATGATTCTGATAATCAATTCCTTAGAATATCTCTGTGTACAGCACACCATGGCGCTTTAATATACTATAACATGATTCTGATAATTAATTCCTTAGAATATCTCTGTGTACAGCACACCATGGCGCTTTAATATACTATAACATGATTCTGATAATTAATTCCTTAGAATATCTCTATTAAACAACACACCATGGCACTTTAATATACTATAACATGATTCTGATAATTAATTCCTTAGAATATCTCTATTATACAGCACACATTGGCACTTTAATATACTATAACATGATTCTGATCATTAATTCCTTAGAATATCTCTATTATACAGCACACATTGGCACTTTAATATACTAGAACATGATTCTGATAATCAATCCTTAGAATATCTCTATTAAACAGCACACCATGGCGCTTTAATATACTATAACATGATTCTGATAATTAATTCCTTAGAATATCTCTATTATACAGCACACCTTGGCACTTTAATATACTATAACATGATTCTGATAATTAATTCCTTAGAATATCTCTATTATACAGCACACGTTGGCACTTTAATATACTATAACATAATTCTGATAATCAATTCCTTAAAATAACTCTATTATACAGCACACGTTGGCACTTTAATATACTATAACATGATTCTGATAATCAAGTCCTTAAAATATCTCTATTATACAGCACACCATGGCACTTTAATATACTATAACATGATTCTGATAATCAATTCCTTAAAATATCTCTATTATACAGCACACCATGGCACTTTAATATACTATAACATGATTCTGATAATCAATTCCTTAAAATAACTCTATTATACAGCACACGTTGGCACTTTAATATACTATAACATGATTCTGATAATCAATCCTTAGAATATCTCTATTAAACAGCACACCATGGCACTTTAATTTACTATAACATGATTTTGATAATTAATTCCTTAGAATATCTCTATTATACAGCACACGTTGGCACTTTAATATACTATAACATGATTCTGATAATCAATTCCTTAAAATATCTCTATTATACAGCACACCATGGCACTTTAATATACTATAACATGATTCTGATAATCAATTCCTTAGAATATCTCTATTATACAGCACACGTTGGCACTTTAATATACTATAACATGATTCTGATAATCAATTCCTTAGAATATCTCTATTATACAGCACACGTTGGCACTTTAATATACTATAACATGATTCTGATAATCAATTCCTTAGAATATCTCTATTATACAGCACACCATGGCACTTTAATATACTATAACATGATTCTGATAATCAATTCCTTAGAATATCTCTATTATACAGCACACGTTGGCACTTTAATATACTATAACATGATTCTGATAATCAATTCCTTAGAATATATCTGTGTACAGCACACCATGGCGCTTTAATATACTATAACATGATTCTGATAATCAATTCCCTAGAATATCTCTATTATACAGCACACCTTGGTACTTTAATATACTATAACATGATTCTGATAATTAATTCCTTAGAATATCTCTATTATACAGCAAACAATGGCGCTTTAATATACTATAACATGATTCTGATAATTAATTCCTTAGAATATCTCTGTGTACAGCACACCATGGTACCTTAATATACTATAACATGATTCTGATAATTAATTCCTTAGAATATCTCTATTATACAGCACACCATGGCACTTTAATATACTATAATATGATTCTGATAATCAATTCCTTAAAATATCTCTATTATACAGCACACCATGGCGCTTTAATATACTATAACATGATTCTGATAATTAATTCCTTAGAATATCTCTATTATACAGCACACCATGGCACTTTAATATACTATAACATGATTCTGATAATCAATTCCTTAGAATATCTCTATTATACAGCAAACAATGGCGCTTTAATATACTATAACATGATTCTGATAATTAATTCCTTAGAATATCTCTGTGTACAGCACACCATGGCGCTTTAATATACTATAACATGATTCTGATAATCAATTCCTTAGAATATCTCTATTATACAGCAAACAATGGCGCTTTAATATACTATAACATGAATCTGATAATCAATTCCCTAGAATATCTCTATTATACAGCACACCATGGTACTTTAATATACTATAACATGAATCTGATAATCAATTCCTTAGAATATCTCTATTATACAGCACACCATGGCGCTTTAATATACTATAACATGATTCTGATAATCAATTCCTTAGAATATCTCTGTGTACAGCACACCATGGCGCTTTAATATACTATAACATGATTCTGATAATCAATTCCTTAGAATATCTCTATTATACAGCAAACAATGGCGCTTTAATATACTATAACATGATTCTGATAATCAATTCCCTAGAATATCTCTATTATACAGCACACCATGGTACTTTAATATACTATAACATGAATCTGATAATCAATTCCTTAGAATATCTCTATTATACAGCACACCATGGCGCTTTAATATACTATAACATGATTCTGATAATCAATTCCTTAGAATATCTCTGTGTACAGCACACCATGGCACTTTAATATACTATATCATGATTCTGATAATTAATTCCTTAAAATATCTCTATTATACAGCACACCATGGCACTTTAATATACTATAACATGATTCTGATAATCAATTCCTTAGAATATCTCTATTATACAGCACACGTTGGCACTTTAATATACTATAACATGATTCTGATAATCAATTCCTTAGAATATCTCTATTATACAGCACACCATGGCACTTTAATATACTATAACATGATTCTGATAATCAATTCCTTAGAATATCTCTATTATACAGCACACGTTGGCACTTTAATATACTATAACATGATTCTGATAATCAATTCCTTAGAATATCTCTATTATACAGCACACCATGGCACTTTAATATACTATAACATGATTCTGATAATCAATTCCTTAGAATATCTCTATTATACAGCACACGTTGGCACTTTAATATACTATAACATGATTCTGATAATCAATTCCTTAGAATATCTCTATTATACAGCACACCATGGCACTTTAATATACTATAACATGATTCTGATAATCAATTCCTTAGAATATCTCTATTATACAGCACACCATGGCGCTTTAATATACTATAACATGATTCTGATAATCAATTCCTTAGAATATCTCTATTATACAGCACACCATGGCGCTTTAATATACTATAACATGATTCTGATAATCAATTCCTTAGAATATCTCTATTATACAGCACACCATGGCGCTTTAATATACTATAACATGATTCTGATAATCAATTCCTTAGAATATCTCTGTGTACAGCACACCATGGCGCTTTAATATACTATAACATGATTCTGATAATCAATTCCTTAGAATATCTCTATTATACAGCAAACAATGGCGCTTTAATATACTATAACATGATTCTGATAATCAATTCCTTAGAATATCTCTATTATACAGCACACGTTGGCACTTTAATATACTATAACATGATTCTGATAATCAATTCCTTAGAATATCTCTATTATACAGCACACCATGGCACTTTAATATACTATAACATGATTCTGATAATCAATTCCTTAGAATATCTCTATTATACAGCACACGTTGGCACTTTAATATACTATAACATGATTCTGATAATCAATTCCTTAGAATATCTCTATTATACAGCACACCATGGCACTTTAATATACTATAACATGATTCTGATAATCAATTCCTTAGAATATCTCTATTATACAGCACACGTTGGCACTTTAATATACTATAACATGATTCTGATAATCAATTCCTTAGAATATCTCTATTATACAGCACACCATGGCACTTTAATATACTATAACATGATTCTGATAATCAATTCCTTAGAATATCTCTATTATACAGCACACCATGGCGCTTTAATATACTATAACATGATTCTGATAATCAATTCCTTAGAATATCTCTATTATACAGCACACCATGGCACTTTAATATACTATAACATGATTCTGATAATCAATTCCTTAGAATATCTCTATTATACAGCACACCATGGCGCTTTAATATACTATAACATGATTCTGATAATCAATTCCTTAGAATATCTCTATTATACAGCACACCATGGCGCTTTAATATACTATAACATGATTCTGATAATCAATTCCTTAGAATATCTCTATTATACAGCACACCATGGCGCTTTAATATACTATAACATGATTCTGATAATCAATTCCTTAGAATATCTCTATTATACAGCACACCATGGCGCTTTAATATACTATAACATGATTCTGATAATCAATTCCTTAGAATATCTCTATTATACAGCACACCATGGCGCTTTAATATACTATAACATGATTCTGATAATCAATTCCTTAGAATATCTCTATTATACAGCACACCATGGCGCTTTAATATACTATAACATGATTCTGATAATCAATTCCTTAGAATATCTCTGTGTACAGCACACCATGGCGCTTTAATATACTATAACATGATTCTGATAATCAATTCCTTAGAATATCTCTATTATACAGCACACCATGACGCTTAGAATATCTGTGATGATGTAATCCATGAAGATTTGTATGTAACGTTGCTTAGCAACAATCACAACATTAAATGAATATGACATGTATTTACTGCAACATTGCCGTCATCCTCCACGAAAAACTTAATTAAGCATGGACATACCATAATTTAGTATGGACATACGCGTGTTAGTGTTAATGAAGCTCGGCCCGCCTGCCAGAATGCACTGTAAACGAGAGACCTTTTGAGTGAGCACAGGTCGCTCACCCACCCCCACCGATGTGTATACCGTGCGTCTTAAAAGATATATTTTTGAGTTTTGAACATATAGAATTATCATTATTATTAGAAAGTTCATGAAGACACAAACACGATGTCAAATGGAAACTATTTATAGTAACAAATCGGCCTTCTTGGACTGGACAAAAGAAATGCTAGTCATGCATCACAATACCCTAAAGTGATCGGACAAGTTTCATAACAATACCCAAATCAAACTATCTACAATACCAGGATCTGCTTGAATATATATCTATATTCCTGTTAATACTAAGTCAACCATGCTGAATCAGATAAAGGATATTGCCTCAATATCTTAAAGTTACGCAAATGAATTTATGTAAAGCAGTTTATCCAAAAAGAGAACATTAACCTGCCAATTACAAGTCGCTTTTGCAAACAGCACAGAACCAGATCAGATGGCAGACGGCACAGAATGCTGTTTACTATTCAGATTGTGGAGATAAAACACTCATCTGAATAGCAAACAACATAGATCCTGATCAGAAGCGGCACATTCACATTCCGTCCCAATTTATTTGGCAGGTTAAAGGCAAATCACATATAGTAACAAATCAGCCATCTTGAGTCAGCAAACAAATGTGCAAGGTTTTCGCCTCAATCATCTAAAGTATCATGGTGAATTACAGCACGACAGGTGTAGTGGTTTTGCCACTAACATAACTATAAACACAAAACTATTTAATGCAACATCCTTGATTAACCCATTTGATTCTGGATACCATTCAAACAGTATTTGCAAAGAACATAGAGCCAGATCAGCCGCCATGGAACGTGCCGTCTGGTCAGGCTCTATGATGTTTACTATTCAGATGATCTTGCTAAGACACGTGGCTATGTAGCAAACATTAACAACATAGATCCTGATCAGTACATAGCGTCACGCTGCGGCTGATCTGGATCTATGTTGTTTGCAAAAGCTTTTAAATGTATCCAGAATGAAATGGGTTAAACACCCAACGTATTTCCAAAGTACCAAATACAATCAGAATTATGATGTGAATTGGATTAGCCACAAACTAATTATTTTAAAGTTTAAATGGTGAAATGCAAGAACAAACTAGATATAACATCACGTTTTTTCTTCACAGCAAGTAACCAGGGTTACAGTCGGTCGATATTTCACTTTTTTAATTCTGGTAAAATGAAATCAGAAACTCTGAATTAAGGGTGTGGGTGTTGAATAAATCGATATATATATATGATGGACAAGGCAAAATATATGAACACCTGTTCCCAGGCTACACAGCAAGCTACAAATGGGTTGTGACTAGCAATTTATTTCAGTCGACTGGTGGGTCAAACAGACAGTCCAATTTAATACTTCAGTCGACAACACGTTACAATGTACCTGTAAATGTGCGCATCAACCTATATCCAGGACTTGAGACTGGACAGTGCATTAGTTTAATGAATGTGGTCATTCGTGTGGGTGGAAACCGGAGTACCCGGAGAAAACCCACCTGTCCGATCTGGTGACCACCGTACCATCTCACATACAGTGCTTTGAATGGAAAATTGTGGGAAAAAAGAGGACATCTGTAAAATACTGAAAATAGGATCGCCCAAACCTAGAGTGAAAAAATATCTTTTCTCGGAACAAATCTAATAATTTTTCAGAATAATAAATTGTTCAAGATTTTAACCAATACACTGGCTGGTGCAGTGTGATTTGGGTGAAATCGCTGCTTAAGTTTTCAAATAAAGAATACATGTATATAGAGGACACTCGGCAGAGTCAACATACCTTACATTTGTATAACTTACACATCTCTCTAATAAAATGTCTAGTTTATGACCTGCTATTATACCATATCTAACAAACATTGTACTACACTTTCTACACTCATTTTTCTCTTGGGATGTTGACCATGGGTAACATGGACGGCCACCTGGGTAGAACCAGCAACCTTTCCTCACATAAAACAATTTGAAACCCATCGATTTCTTTTTGGGGTTTAAAGTCGCACAAACAGCTTAGGTAATATGGTGACTCTCCAGCTATTATTGGTGGAGGAAGACCCTGGGTGCCCCTCTAAGCAGTATTGCAGGCACCTGGGTAGAACCACCTACCTACTACAGGTAATATGGTGACTCTCCAGCTATTATTGGTTGAGGAAGGAAGACACTGGGTGCCCCTCCAAGCAGTATTGCAGACACAGACAGGCACCTGGGTAGAACCACTAACGTTCAGCAAGCCAGCTGGATAGCTTCCTCACATGAAAGAATTGAACACCCCTACAGCGGTGAGTGGCAAGTGATTTGAAGTCAATGACCGTAGCCACTCAGCCACTCACCCCCGCCAACATTAACAAACAAACATACTGGAGATCTAAATGTACAGTGACTTTTTTATTTTCAATTTAAATGATCATTAACCAAGTCTTCCTCTTCAGTACACGTATCACTATCATCCGTATCAGTTTCTGAATCAGTAACCTCATTGTCAACTAAATCATTTATGTTTTCCACGTTTAACTTGTTCATCATTTTATCAGTTTTTGCTGCATCTTTATCGGTAATTGACTGATGGCACAGCGGACACGAATCCTTGACGTACAGCCACTTCCTCAAACAGCACCCATGGAAATAGTGTCCGCACCCCGTAATCCGAGCACTGGTCAATGCTTGGAAACATATAACGCATACATCATTATGCTGCGACAATTGGACAGCGGTTGCCTCTGGGAGCGACGCTATCTTATTCACCGCTTCACGTCTCAGCAAGAACGTCTTCCAGCCACTTTGCAACCGTTGCCATACGTTGAAATAACAGTGGATAATCAGAATACCCGAATTCACCCAGCTCCATTCAGAAAACACCGACTCTTTAAATCCAAAGCACACGACAAATACGGCCACCATGAATTCCAAGACTCGTACGGTCGATCGAATATAGTAGACGACATCGTCGAGTTTTTCCCACGTTTCCGCTCTGAATGTGTCGTACAAGAAGAGCCAGTAAATCAACAGGGACCCAATCACCTGCACCGACGTGAGAATACAACTAGAAATGATTATCATCAACCAAAAGTCAAGGTCAAAGTATTGACAAATGGCGTAGGTCATGTAGAGCGGTAGCATCCAAAGTACTGTGCACAAAGCCAGCACACGAAGGTGCTTACCAATACTTCGACTGTGTGAAGCGCTTAGCACCAATAAAATTGGATCTGTTATTTCATACATAGATTGCACGAGTGAAGAAACGATAATGAAGAGCAGGATGCTCATTAGAAATGCTCGTTGTAGGGGTTCAAGGTCGAGCAATCCCGTTTGCAAGGCGATAAGAAGCATGGTGAAGCCTTCAGTCCATCCTCGCAGCAGGTCATTGTCCTGTACCAACCCATCCCATCCCAGTAGGAAGACCTTAGTGAGCGTCAGCACATAGTACGATAGATATGATATTGCAATACACAAAGCAAACAAGCTCACTGGCGTCGCGCAGCACTCGCCCATTGTTGCCAGTAAAAACAGTATTGTGCCATCTGTCGATATATTTTTCGACTTCAAAAATACAAATATCTGCGACGCGAACAAACACGCCCAGAATATTAATAACTGCACTGGTAACATCATAGCGTACCAGTAAGTAATTATCACTGGGATCCAGCCTACTTCAGTCACGGCTTCTTGAAATTGTCCGAGCCCAACTCTTAACACGTGTAATCCAGATCCGAGCGTGTTAAATGTATGGAAAACTGTCATTATTATGCTGAATAAAACACAGAAATTGTGCACTGCATATAAATCTCGCACCGGTAACCCCGACAGTCTGGCGATTATTGGTAAGGTAAAGACTAGTAGTGTGTACTTTGTCCAATCTTTGATATCGACAAGATATCCCGCAACAGTAGCGATAATACACTGCGCACACAGATGTAGGATCATTCGCTTTGCCACTCCGAAGTCTCGTAACGCAGCAAACAGTTCCTTGTTGACGTCGACGCCACTACCTTCCTCAACGCGGATGTACAGGTCGGAGAGGTAGTACGCTCCATAGAGTAGTGCCAGACTGATCACGTACATGTAGGTGGTGACGAGCTTCTCCAGAGGAATTGTTGCCAGGGCAACCGCAACCAGGACAACTGAAATGTATCATTGCTGTATGTTTACAATTTCTTATCTAAGGAGTACAGTCAAACCTGTGTTAGTGGTCACCTCCATTAAGCAGCCAACCTGCATTAAGCAGCCAACCTGCATTAAGCAGCCAACCTGCATTAAGCAGCCAACCTGCATTAAGCAGCCAGTTTCAAGATTCCTAATATGTTGTTTTATTATACATTTGGCCTCTATTAAGCTGCTTAACACAGGTTTGACTGTAGATAATAATTTCGAATAACTTAAAATGAACACCACAGTATACAGTCAAACCTGTGTAAGTTGTCACCTCCATTCAGCAGCAGGTTTCCAGAATCCCAATTTATCATACATTTGCCCTCTATTATAGTAAACAGCCACCTGTGCTAAGCAGCCACATTCTGTGATCCCTAGCTTAGCTGCTTAAGACAGGTTTGACTGTATACAGTACACGCCGGACGGAACATGCGACCTAGTACTGCATAAGTTTAGTCGATTTACATTTGTCACTAAAATTTAGCGGAATAAAATGGACACAAGACAGTCAAAGATGGATTGATTATTTGCATTGGGCAATTTCCTTTTGATGGCGATCGTAATGATTGAATTGAGTCACGACGTCTGAATTAAGTTATGCTAGGTACCTGGATGGTGCCATTGTTAATTAACATAGACAGATCAGAGCACAGTGTGAGCTATTCAGTCAATTAAACAGTTCTTAGAAACTTTTTATATGAGATAATATATTGATTATGTATACTCAGCTTAGCAACCACCAAATACTATATTTAACCCGTAACCCACCAAATACTATATTTAACCCGTAACCTACCAATCACAACTAAAGTCGCTTTTGCAAACAGGCTCTATGCTGTTTGCTATTCGGATAGTGGATCTTATGTTATGTTATATTTCTGGTTTTACGCCTGCATCAGCACCATTTTGGGCTATATCGCCGGCGGGCAGTTTACCTAACAACATCTTTCCTGGGCAATAGTGGATCTAAATCACTTTAGTTACGCCGCAGCTGATCTGGATCTATGTTGTTTGCACAATCCATCTAATTTATTCAGCAGGTTATGGGTCACGATTGTGTCATCACTCTTAGTTTATACAAATTTATTTTAGCTCGATTGCGAAACAAATTATTTCAACTTATATAAATCACTCTCGAGACCTCATTCCTGATGGAATCCATCGCCACGACCGAGAGAAGAGGCAACGCGGAATTTAAATGCCTTGCCTAAGGGCACAATCGTAACGGCTCCAGTGGGGCTCGAACTCCGGACCTTTCGCGCCTGAAGCGAACGCGCATCCACTGCGCTATCACGACTCCATCACTCTTGTTGGGAGTACAGACGGATCTGGCTCAACACTGATCACAAACCTCCCATACCTGTCTGTTTTTAATCTACAACATGATTCTGCACAGATTCATCATGAAAGGTTAGGTATGTTCCATTAATGCCAAAACCTATGCGCAGACAAATTTATTTTAGCTTGATTGTGAAACAAGTTCTTACAACTTATATTAATCCCACTCGAGACCTCATTCCTGATGGAACCCATCGCCACGAGGGAGAGAGAAGATGCAACGTGGAATTTAAATGCCTTGCCTAAGGGCACAATCGTAACAGCTCCAGCGGGGCACGAACTCCTGACCTATCGCATCTGAAGCGAACTCGCTACCGCTGCGCTATCACGACTTCCTGCTGAAAATAACAACAATATACTCTAATCTTTCTACGTACTGCTATAGTAAACACAATAAGCTATTGCTATGACATCTTCTGTTGTGTTCTGGAGCGCCACAGCTGGAACGGAGTTGAACCAGGCTTCAAGTATGAACAGTGCCGGTACACGGAGGATGATGCTAACTGCCGTCTCGGCATACTCCCTGGGAATGGTCAACTTTGGAAACGTCATTCTTACTCGGTAGTTCAAACTGCAAAGAGAATAATAAATTACATCTACTGTATGTACATGTATTCTATTACATTAAATTTTAATTGCCAACTGTAAGAATTTTATGCTACCATATATGTTATATTATTATGTTATATTTCGGGTTTTACGCCTGCATCAGCACCATTTTGGGCTATATCGCCGGTGGGAAGTTTACCTAACAACACCTTTCCTGGGCAGGCTCCAGCGGTTAACCAGTACTTGGGTGCACCAACCTCCGTAAGAAACTACCAACATTTTCATATAAATGAGACACGGCCTGAGCGGGGCTCGAACCCGTGACCATCAGTGATGATAGGTTACAATGGTATACAAGTCAGCGACCTTAACCGCTCGACCACGGAGGCGGACTGTAAGAATTTTAAAAATGCAATAGTTTATAAATAAAATATTTTAGCTTGATTGTGAAACAAGTTCTTTTGTGTTTGTTTGTTTTAGGGGCTTAATGTCAGACAAACACCTTAGGGCATAGGATGACATACCAGTTGTTATTGGTGGAGACAGACCCTGGGTGCCCCTCCAAACAGTATTTCTAATAAGCAAGTTCATACAACAATAGAAGAATCACTCTTGATTCCTCATTCCTATGGAATCCATGGCCACAAGGGAGAGAACAGGCAATGTGAGGCTAAAGAGTCTTGCCTAATGTCACAACCACAATGCACAGGGCTCAAACTCTCACAACACAATGGATATAAAGGTTGACACTGTATCTTTTACAATAGTTAATACAAACAGTTCTGCTGTATTGGACTAATGGTTAAATCTTTCATAGCTGCTTGCACATTAAAACCTACATCATATTGTTTTTTGCCAAACACACTCTGCATGTCTGACAGTTTTATCATGTTCACAGATGCTGACAATCAATGTTAAAAATTCATCATGTGTGTGTTTTGCGTTTATTTATCGCCGGAAGAAATTAGTCATTTTAGAATGTTGGAGGATAGTGCAATGATACAGACAGAGACCCATTCCAGTCTCTTCCAGAGGCACTATCATTGCACTATCCTCCAAAAATCAAAAATGGTCCTCAAGGTGTCGCTCATATGGTAGCAACGATAAATAAACCTAAAACACACAGAAAAAAGAAAATTTCTACACAATGCATCAGGGCCCACACTGGACCGAAAAAAGTTGGGGCCACTTATCTGTGTGAACAATGGGGTGTCCCCACCCTGATTTGATTTTTTTCCCTATTTTTATTTGTAAATGGTGAGATTCTATCCCGTTTTTTTCTGGAAGAAGTATTAATATAGAATGAAAGTATGCATACCGAAGTTTATTTTAAAATGTAGCCCTGTGACAGTGATTAATAATGGAAGCCAACACAGGATTACATTTCAAATGAACTTTACGCTCAAAAAGACATGCATACTATTCATTTTTGAAGACAATCCAATGATCTATTGCATACGACGTTTGTTGGCATAATAAATTCAGAAAAAGAGAATAAAATTTATTATGTCAATAAATGTCGTATGCATCGTCTTGGACCATTCAAATAGACAGTCTATTATCATCTAGCTCAAGCTAGACTCAAAATTTTGGGAGATGTCACTTCTCCCTCCAGATGATTTAGGGAGAAGTGAGAAAATTTAGGGAGAAGTGGGGGAGACATTTGAATGACTGCAAATAGTGAAATCGTATTTAGTCGAGGTTTGCAAGATATACATATCCTGGGAACAGACGTCGATACTATAAATTGCGTATTGAGTTTCTGATCATATCAACTTGTCATTTTGCCAGAAGTTAAAAAGTGAAAAATCAACAGACTGGCACACAGGCTAGGATATACATTGTAGGAACTATTGTATATAGAAAAGCTGCAGGGCATTCACTAGACTTTGAAAGAGAAAGTCAGAAATAAGGTGAAACGGATGTCGCCCTGATGTCTATTGTCGGCGAAGTGGCAGAAAATAAAGTGACCACTTCATCCGAATCACCCTCTAGCGTGAGACCTGCATATGCTTAACAACAAAATAAGTTTTTTTAAGTAACATATCTAAATCTATTAATACACATTTCAATGTCTTAATAGCCATTGTTCTTATATATAGAGTGGTGGAACCTATGCTCCGCAGAAATCCTACATATCACGGCCTATAAAAAAAAGTTAAATGCACTTGCCGTATATTATTTTCTTTAGTCGTGAACACAACTTTTAAAAAATTGTTGTTGCAAAGTTTAGCTTCATTACGAGACCATGCGCCTCAATACAGCTATCGCAACTGCACCTGTTTCCATGGGGAACTAGATACTTTTGGGCAATTTTGTATTTATGCACAGGTAAATGTTGAATATATTATCATGACTTAGTAACATCAATAACTAACAATATTACAACGCATAAGAAACATTTTTTCTGGTTATTTGTACATTTTCCCCCAATTCCCTGAAATGCTCAAAATCCGCATCATTTCGGTGGAAAAAAATTCCCAACAAGTTGTCTGTTTATATTCGGCTACTGAAGTTGCATTAGGCTACCGGTATGCACATCGGAATGCTATTGAACCATGCTTCACCTCTGTCAGTGAAAATAGGCTAAAACTATTTAAATACGGATGTAAATGGAAAAAATACGCCGAGCATAGGAATACGCCAAGCATAGGTTCCACCCTAAGAAACAACACCAATGTCACAAATAACACATGTTTTATTAAGAAACGTTATACATTGACATAATAAAGGAATATCCAGCACTGGACACCAACTTGCGTTTACCCAGATGGTACCCTAATTAACGATGTTGAACATCGCAGATGTTTCAGCGTTCCCGCTATCTTAATGGAATATTGTCTCGTTAGAATCCGACCTGAAAATACATGAAACATAATATTTCAGGGGTGTGCAAATCCTATGCCCGACTCATGGGTGTGCAAATCCTATGCCCGACTCAGGGGTGTGCAAATCCTATGCCCAACTCGTACAATTTGTCAAAGTGGAATTGCGAATCTTAGTTTTTCCGCGGACGAATAAATTATAACAAATTACTTAGCGGAAGTTTGAAATGTAAACATTCCGCCATGATGGATCCGTATAAAACATTTATAAAACCCAGCTATGACAGTGTTCAATCCGAGACGAAGGCAATCCGTCAAAGTTTTATTTTACGGCTGTTTGCAAATTACTCGATTCAGTGCAGCGACTGATCGTTTTTAATCAAGGGCCCTGCAACTTCAAGTAACAACAATCTCAATAGCAAGTCTGAGAGACAAGACAAAGTCTATGACTAAATAAAAAACAACTATAACGTCGGTTTGTTGTTTGATTCGTGGGTTACAGAGTTTCCGTGGTGGCAATCAGACGGTCCTGATCAAGTCACATGTGCCGTATTCACACAGTACCCATAAATAGCAGACAAAACATTCAGCTTATATGTCGGCAGTTGAATGGCGAGACACATTTATAGCTCATTAAATATATGCCAAGCATGTTATGTGTATGTCAGAACAAGAATCAAAGGTCAAGTCAACTTTGCAATTTGGTCTTAATTTTGGTGACAAGTAGGATTCAGTGTCGGGCAAGGACAGTTAAGTTGTCCTGTCTAGTTGTCCACGGACAGGTGAAAAGTTTTGAGATTTCCACACCCCAAAAGTTGCAATGAACTCGCTTCTCTTGATGAGACACCTTGTGTGATTGATTGCCTACATTCAGACTGCTGCTTTATTGTTATATTTCAGGTTATACGCCTGCATCAGCACCATTTTGGGCTATATCGCTGGCGGGCAGTTTATCTAACAACACCTTTCCTGGGCAGGCTCCAGCGGTTAACCAGTACTTGGGTGCACCAACCTCCGTAAGAAACTGCCAACTTTTTCATATAAATGAAACACGGCCTGAACCCGTGACCATCAGTGATGATAGGTTACAGTGGTATACAAGTCAGCGATCGTAACCACTCGACCACGGAGGCGGACTGTGAAATTTGTGTCAGCTTCTGACGTCATATGATATATACAGTACTTACATGTCAAGATCTTCTTCATCAACCGACCGATGTGCTACGTCAACCTTTGATTCGTCTATAAACATTCTCCCACACTCTAATCATCGCCGAGCTGGTCTGGCAGGACGATGGGTTCTGCTGTGATATCTAAGCTGTCATCTTGATCATGCCCGCCGATTACATAGGACTAGGAGACGCTAGTACCTTTCCAGTGGTGCAATCCATCGCTGCGGCATAGGCAGTGGCTACATTGATGGTGTAATCATTCTGTAAAATGAACATTGCACATATATAAAATCAGTGAACCATTTGTATACAAACAAAACATAATAATTAATTTACACAAAACCCACATTTACACATATACCAAGAAAAACGTGATACACAGGTAATACAGGTGCTGCTACATGTACACCTTTAAATTACATACATGGAGCTCTATCAACTGGCAGTTATCACGGACGATGCTTACTTTCAGGGATATTTCTAGAGGGCGATGTGGGCGAAATAGTTGTCCTATGGACCCTGACTTTGCCCTCTGGGGGCACCACTTGTCCGTAAAAAGAATTTAAAAAATTACAATTTCATACAAAAAATTATCCAGTAACATACACTGGCTCATTATATTTAATATAAACCTTACACTCCTATTCAAATGTTGTAGTTATGGTCATACTGTGCATTCTAACGATATTTAATTGACATTTATTAAATAGCATCGCGCGTTTTCTCACTTCTCCCAAAAATTCGGACCAGAATGAACAATGATTTGTACTATCTTCGGCTGTACATACACGTACATGTATTTGGTCATGCATGAAAAATAGCAAGTTACAAGTTAATAACATAATTATTTGATTTGAATGAATTGTACAAGTTATGCATCAATAGTAGAAGTTATTCTACCTTCACCTTCATGCGTAATAATGGTCAAATACGGCCTGCCTAATAAATTTTGCTTTATTAGTCAGTGCCGAATAAACCTTCCGTGACGTAACGATGCTGTGTGCATGACGTCAGGGTTCATTCTAGGTCAGAATTTTTGGGAGAAAGCACGTGATCGCTTCCTTAAATGGTGTTCTTTAATATACTTCTGCAAAATATGGTTAAAATGCACAGTACAACCATTAAATACAACATTTGAATAGAAGGAGTGCTTTATAATGGGCCAGTGTATCTTTCTAGACCAAATTGTGTTTGAAAATCATAAAAACCAAAACATTTTTTTTTTTAGGGAGAAGTGGGGCCCCCAGAGGGCGAAGTCAGGGTCCCTAGGGCGACAATTTCGCCCACATCGCCCTCTAAACTGATCCCTGGACGTCATATCTTCACAGATAGTATGATAAACAGGCCATGAATATTTGGTAATCTTTCCTCTCTAAAATTTTCTTTTTTATCAGAAGATAGGATAAATAGAATATTAGGTTACTGTTTTATAAATGTTAAATTATTTGGCCAGTTGAAGAAAACATACAAGGCTCGACAGACCGAGGACCAGGAAGTGTGTGAGATGGTACGGTGGTTGCCGGATCGGACAGGTGGGTTTTCTCCGGGTACTCCAGTTTCCTCCCACACGAATGACCACATTAACACTTTCATCCACGCCATTGAGAGTGATTAATATAAGTTGTTGAAAGTTGTTTCGTAATCTTTGTAAAATAAATCAAGTTTAAACTAACTTGCCTAATAAATTAAAATTTATAAGACAGTAACCTAATATTCTCTCTCTCTCTCTATAAATATATATATATACAGTATTATACAAGTGCCATAATGGTTGGCTTGAAAGCAATATACTATATTACTAAACTCTCTAAAGCAGCCTGTTGAAATAAAACATGTGTTCCACAGCAAGCCGGGTATAACTTGTATACATGTCATGGTCATATACAGTCAAACATGTGTTAGTGGTCACCTCCATTAAACAGCCAACTTGTATTAAGCAGCCAGTTACCAGATTCCCAATATCTTGTTTATTATACATTTGCCCTCTATTAAGCAGCAACCTGTGCTAAGCAGCCACTTTCTGTGAATCCTTTGGCTGGCTGCTTAAGACAGGTTTGACTGTATTTATAAAATACACTAATGATTGTGACACTGTAAATATATTTATTATGCATGTAAATGTAGATAGATACCTGCATTGCCACAACCGCATTGTTGCCATCTTCCACAGGAATCGATGCCGATTTGTCGACGACTTGTTACAAAGACAATTAATGTAGAAGTACCCACGATGAGCGAATGTTTTAATACTTTGATGTACGTCACAGACAACGTTTTGAGATGAAATAGAAGTACCCACGGTGAGCGAATGTTTTAATACTTTGATGTACGCCACAGACAATGTTTTGAGACGAATGTAGAAGTACCCACGGTGAGCGAATGTTTTAATACTTTGATGTACGTCACAGACAACGTTTTGAGATGAATGTAGAAGTACCCACGATGAGCGAATGTTTTAATACTTTGATGTACACCACAGACAACGTTTTGAGATGAATGTAGAAGTACCCACGATGAGCGAATGCTTTAATACTTTGATGTACGCCACAGACAACGTTTTGAGATGAATGTAGAAGTACCCACGGTGAGCGAATGTTTTAATACTTTGATGTACGCCACAGACAACATTTTGAGATGAATGTAGAAGTACCCACGATGAGCGAATGTTTTAATACTTTGATGTACGCCACAGACAACAGTTTGAGATGAATGTAGAAGTACCCACGATGAATGTTTTAATACTTTGATGTACGTCACAGACAACGTTTTGAGATGAATGTAGAAGTACCCACGATGAATGTTTTAATACTTTGATGTACGCCACAAACAACGTTTTGAGATGAATGTAGAAGTACCCACGATGAATGTTTTACTACTTTGATGTACGTCACAGACAACGTTTTGAGATGAATGACATTCTATGATGTTTGTTTCAGATGAGTAATTAATTAATAATAGATTAAAACAAATAGTAAATAATGGGATTCGCTTAAAACTTGAAAGCAATATACTATATTACTAAACAGTAAACTCTCTAAAGCAGCCTCTCTTAACCCATTTCATTCTGGATACCATATTTGCAACGAACATAGAGCCAGATCAACCGCCACGGAACGTGCAGTCTGATCAGGCTCTATGCTGTTTGCTATTCAGATGATCTTGCTAAGACACTTGGCTATGTAGCACGCAGCTGATCTGAATCTATGTTGTTTACAAAAGCCTTTAAATGTATCCAGAATGAAATGGGTTAAGGCCATCCTTTGTTTGGCATAACCTGACCGACCCAGCTAAATTCCCACAACACTAATTATTGTCCCGCAGATTTGCTTTTTTAGCAACTTATATATATTCATCATTCCGGAAACCAGAATAACCCACCTGTCCGATGTGGTGACCATCGTACATACTTCCCGGTCCGAGGATCGAACCCGGGTTGAATTGGTATGAGGTGAGCGAGCTAACCACTGCGCTAATTGGACAGCTTTTCTATGAGTGTAGCAGATCGGACCACAGGAACTTGAAGGCTTATGGATAAAATTTCAAGTTCCTGTGATCGGACAGAACTTAGTTAATGATGTAGTTAGTAACTCTACTAAATATAAAGAATAAGATACTGTTTATTTTTCTTTCCTAGTAAAGCCTTTAATATGCATAATCACCAATTAACACTTTCCCTCATAGAAGCACCCCTTGACGCCATTCCCAATACGACATAGTGATACATTAACAATGTAGTAGCCAAACCAATGTTCATAATAAAGGCCAGAATCTCATGTAGTCCCAGTAATATCTATGGAGGTGGGATATATATGGCAACTACTTATCCACTGCATGATAGCTAAATGGCTGTCGTTTGTATGGAGATATAATAGTATATTAGCCTAAATCTCTATGAAGGAAAGGGTTAATAAAAACCGGTCTCCCTATTCACCGACAAGAGATGAATAATGGTTAAACTGGCATACAAGACGTCGACAAGAGATGGTTACTGAACAAATATGATATAATAAAGTCATCTAAAGTATTAAATATAACATGTGTTTGTCTTATATTGGCTTATTCCATCCAAAACCAAAAAAACTCAACACGATCAAAGGCGGTCTTGACGGTCCGCCATACTGTAAAGGGACTTAACTCTGTCTGACCCAGCAGCCGACAAGAGAACAGGCACCTGTTCCCGTGTGCATGTGCACACACACGCGCGTGCTCACACACACATGCACACAGGTGCCTGTTCTCTTGTCGGCTGCTGGGTCAGACAGGGTTAAGTGATTGAATGTAAACAAAAATCACGTGAATAAACAAAGGCCGAAAACAGGTGCCGGCCGATATCAGGGATGTTGACGATAATATGTTCGCGGTTGAAATACAGGACAACCCCCTGACCTAATACTGTATATATAGTCAATGTCAAGACTCTAGCTTCGGCATAGGTATCATTGGTTAACGCAATTCATATCAGCAGACAATTACCTTTGAATGTCTTCATTAACCCAGTATTCAAGTACAAACGCGCTGTATAAACGCGCTGTATAAAAAAAAGGAAAAATAAAATCCAGCAAATAATTGTTATCCAACTCAACTGATGAAAATTGATGCAAAATATATCAGTTCAACGAAATTTAAATGCCGCAAAGGAAACTGATCCGCGCCATCACGCACCCCAAACAATTACTTAAGATGAATGATGTACTCTCACTATCTCCCCTCTCCAATCTCCCCCTCCTCTCCTCCCTCTCCAATCTCCACCCTCTCCTCCCTCTCCCCCTCTCTCTAAGCCTAAATGTACTTGTTATTGAGCTTAATAAAGCGTTTGACAGGCTTATCACGAATGATATACAAACTTAATAAGTGTCCACCCATGTGTTATCACGGTGGATAAAGACATACCTGCCAAATCCTGGGTCACTGAAGGTTCTGTTTTAGGACATTGTCTCTTCCTAGCCTATATTAAGGACTTCACAGATGCCATCTAAAGTAAAGCTAGACTGTTTGTAGATGGCACCACAGTGCAAAATCCTACAAAGTGACATGTATGCTCTAGAACAGTGTGAACGGATCTGGTCAATGGAGTTCAATCTTGATAAATGTGAGGTCCTGAGAATAACTCGCAAAAGAAAACCACTCATTTGCCTGTACACGCTCCACTAAAGACAACCGATGCCGCTAAATATCTAGGTGTTGCAATTATCAAAGCCTTATACAGTCTCCCATGTAAGCAACATCTCATCTAAGGCTATTAACTCTCTCAGATTCATTAAAATAGAACATGAAGACCAGTAAAAAGAAGGTCACAGAACATGTGTATAGCAACACATATATACGTTCCTCCCCATTATTGATCAACCATCTGTCACCATGGCAAAAATATATCACCTATAAAGCAGAAAAGTGCAGTAGCGCGATATATCTGTAATGACTATAACTACAGTGAGTGTAACTAAAATGATTAACTTCCCGAACTGGCAAACGCTTGATCACGCATCAGTCATAGGCCTATACCAAATTTGAAATAAGTTGGTATGCGTCGACCATATCACGACTTCCACATGCAGTAATCTAAACAATGACTATTTAAAATACAACATAAATTATGAGACGGTTCATACTCTGATTCCAGTGTGTAAAATACAGAACATTTTTCTATCAAATGTAGCCAATAAAATACAAGGTATACAGAATTACGCTGTTCAAAGAAATTACAAGTGTTCTTCTCCTCAGTGTCGATCTGCACTCGAGGATAAAAGTCTTGTTCGAGATGAATGTCATTGATTATTTCGTAATATGTATACATACAGTCATCTTGCTCGAGGGACCACGTCTATTCAGAGAACACGTGTATTAAGAAACCACCTTTTCAGTTCCCATTTGTGTTGTTAATGAACACATTAGTCTGTATTAAGAGAGACAACCTGTTTAGACACCGCAGTTTGCCCTTCTCCTTTACAAATTTGACTATATACAACCTTGTATATTGGACTACTTTGAACATACATGTACATTATTTCATTGTAACAAGTTTATCAAAATTAATTTTCATCATAGCACTAACAATGGATACACCACCTGTGTAAGGGGACAAAATTGTGAACACCCCTCTCAGAATTTATGAAACAGATTTTGATTGAACCCGGAAATCAACATCCATATAAATTTTATTGACAGACAGACATATCATTCTATAGACGGATATGTAGTCCAGTGGTAACACGCTGGACTGGTAATCCAGGGATCGCAGGTTCGATCTCCCGTCTGACCCTAATAAAATTAACAGTCTTTCAGATGGGACGTTAAACCGAGGTCTCGTGTCGGTGCTTTACACCGTGCACGTAAAAGAACAAGAGGAGATTCTGGAATGGGTCTCTGTCTGTATCATGCACTATCCTCCAAAATCTAAAATAACTAATCTATTCAGGAGGTGTCGCTCATATGGGCAACCGGTAGCGACGATAAATAAACGTAAAACACACACACACATATCATTTTATTTCAATCAGGTTACAAGCAAGTAACAACATGATCAGTACAAAATTTAAGCATAATTGTAGGTTATCATTTATTTTACATTTGTAAAAGATGACCAACGCCGTAGCATTGGGGACAGTGATATATATCTAATCAACAGTGATCAGTCATAAACACTACGTGCTCAATACAACATTGTGCATACTAGTTTGAGCGGGTTTGCGTACCAATCATAAATAATATGATTAATACGAATCGCTAGCAAGTTCAACACATTGTGGCTAATTTAAGCTTATATCCAGACACTCATCCAAACCCACATCTGATGTGGATCTAATCAATAATAATACTTGTCCTAATACTGGCCAACAAGAGAAAACACATAAATGGAACTACATATATTCAATGCTGAAATATAGCATCATACATTTCTTGAAGCAGTATGCCACACGACCGTTCGATCGCTCTATACACACTCCTAAACCGACATTATGTGTTTTGATGTTTGTAGCCTAAATTATGATCTGAAATATTCACATATTAACGAATACAAGATGCGGGACTCCTGTACTGACATATAATTATGTTGGTGCTTGCAGCCTAATATATGGCCAGGCTGAACATTCAAATAGTATTACTACTGCACACAAAATAACCACCTTAGTCTATGATGTATGAGTGTTAGCTAAACGCCTTAGTACGCTCGCCCACATGGCATTGGGGAGTGTGAACAGACAACTGGGGCGGCTATACACTTAACAACTCTTATAAGTGTGCATGTATAAATGGTCTCATATCCACGTCAATATTTACCCGATAATGATGAAATTTTCAGGAAAATACAGTTGAGATATATTTCATGATATTCCATTTATTTTATTTCATAACAAACACAAATTTAACACACATGACTAAGTAATGTGATGGTGCGTAAAAAGTCAATGTTGCAAAATGATAATGTCAATGATAAAACTAAGGCCGATGAGAATTAATTATTCTAATATCGCGTATGCCCACCCTGACTGCGGATCACAGCTTGGCAACGTCGTCGCATGGAAGGGACATAACGTCGTACATAGTTCTGGGGTAGATTTGCCCACTCTTGCCCAATATTCACACGGAGCTGGGCGATGGTCTGTCGTACTGCCCGGTCCTTCTTACGCGGCGATTCAATTCATCCCATAGATTTTCTATAATGTTTAAGTCGGGAGACTTCGGTGTTATGTCCATCACATTGATGTGGTTAGCATTCAGAAAGAATCTTGTCGCCCAAGCCGTGTGGGCTGGTGCGCCATCCTGCAGCAACCGCAATCCTCTATTGTTCCTAAACATGGGTACTACCTCACTTTGAAACACGTCATGTTGGTACCGGGCGGCGTTTAGATTACCGTTAATGAACACGATGTTAGTCTTGTGATGTAAGGAGACACCAGCCCATACCAGTACTGATCCACCCCCGTACATATCTCGTTCGATGACGCAGTTGTCGTTGAACCGTTCTCCCCGTTGTCGATATACCCGTGAACGACAGTCGTGTTCCTGTAGGCAGAACTTCTTTTCGTCAGTAAACAGGACCTGCCCCCCATTCTGCCTGTGTTGTTCTAAGATGACGCCGAGCCCAACGATCGTGCAGTGCCCTATGCCTCTGAGTCAGTACAATAAATACCCTTACACCGCATGTTGCGAGCGATCGAAAACGCCTTCTAACGGTCTGCGCAGAGATATGGCGTCTGTGCGTCTCACGCGTTTCTCCGGCCGTCTTGACAGCTGGACGTGTTCTCTGCTGACGATGCACACGTACGATGTGATTATCTTGTGCAGCTGTTGTACAACGCCCACGTGGTCTGCGAGGGAGGTTATCAACGTTACCAGTCGCTCTGTACTTAAGCATCAGATTGCTGATGGTGTTGCGGTGTACACCCATGCGTCGCGCAACCTGCACATGATACGGATAACATGAAATTAGTAATTAAAATATATAATTTATTTTTTATGGATATTTTCGGTAAAAAACTGAATGTTAGTGACTTTCAATTTTTATAACACAAAGAAACTTAATTAATTAGTGACATTGAATTAACTTTGAGACGTACCTCTGTTTGGTGTATACCGGCGTTGGTGAAGCCGACGGCTATTCCCCGTTCCGCTATGGTCAGCCTGCCCATGTCATGTTTTTCTGATGTGTGGATCGTAATCAAGTCCACAACGACCAAATGCAGTTTAATTTTGTGCCAGCGCACCATTTCCTCGTGCATTGTGTTGATGTTGACGTTGCGTGGTTCAACGCGCCGTATCAATTAAATTGAACACGTGGAGCATGGAATAGTACTCGAAATGTAGTCAATAGCCAGTACACAAAATTTCGTTATACGGAAATCAAAGATGCACACTTATAAGAGTTGTTAAGTGTATGTAATGAAATTGTTGAAGCGTTTACAGAAGCTGAATATTAAACTTTGTCGGTCGCCGACGATGGATGGGGCGGGGAATATGTCTGGTAAATAAGCAGGATGTACAGCTCCCGCATAAGGTGTTGGCTCCAAAAGGCACAATACCATTACCGTTGAAGCCAGACCTTAATCGTGCATTGTGAAGTCATTTGTGAAACAAGGTAGGTTGAAGAGCAAACTATGTATTAACCAATCGTAGAGTGTGTTGATGCAATTGGGCTAGTTGAAACATGGGATACTAAAGCAATCACTGATGCATACGGTCTGTTGAAGACAATTACAGACTCTATACTTTCATTATTTGGTCCCAGGCCGTTTTGCATATCTTTGGCTACGTCATCGGTATAAGTAGCAAGATGCAGGTACCTCTCTAGCTATTATGCAGGCATATCAAATGATACACATGTAAAACACTCTGTATCTGCAACTAGAAACTGTACATGCAAATCTTTGAAATTGCAACGAAAACGGCCCAATCTGCAGGGATCGATTTAGCCTGGGAACAGGCGTCAATATAGTTTCCTGGTCAGTCAAATAACTATATTTTAACACCGATACTATTAATTGGGCCGTATTGAGTTTCTGAACATACCAATTGTCATTGGCTAGAAGTTAAAAAGTGAAAAATCAACAGACTGCAACCCAGGCTACATATCAACGTCATTTTGCCAGAAGTTACTAAGTGGAAAATCGACAGACTGGCAACCAGGCTAGGATCGATATACAGATGCCAAGAAGGAATGGACACCAGAGTTTGAGAAATAATGTTCCCGCAGACACAACCGAAAAGTAGTACGCTGCGATTTGTGGACTCTTATGACACAGCATTTGAATTTAAGGTTCAACACGGTAACACAGCAAGCCTGTCTAGCATTATGTCAAAAAAGGAGACAAGTCAAACCCCGCCATTTATAGGGCTATCTTACTGACATGTGTTCAATGCAAGGTTCTAGAACATATAGTTTCCTCCTCGATAGTAAAACACTTCACTAACCACAGTATTCTGTACCATTTGCAGCATGGTTTTTAGAGAAAAACGGTCATGCGTGACCCAATTAGTAATGCTAGTCAAGGACTTGGTTACCTCTGTCTACAATAAGCATCAGGTAGAGCTCATCCCCCATTAGACTTCAGTAAGTCTTTCGACAAGGTCAATCACGAGAAAGTACTACTAAAATGCATGACTAGGGAGTCAGAGGTCAAACATTAAGGTGGAATAAGAGCATTCTAGACAATATACTCCAGTCAGTTGTCCTTAATGGTATTAGTTCAGAGGCCATTCCGGTGTCCTCTGGAGTCACACATGGATACGTACTTGAACCCCTGCTTTTCCTAGCCTATATAAACGACCTCCCACAAAACATCAGTTCCAAAGTCCGTATCGTTGCAGATGATACTGCAGTCTATCACTGACATCATTCTGCAAATGAATCGGTCACACTCGAAAACGATCTTAAGAGATTAGAAGAGTGGGACATGGAATTTAACCCCTCCAAATGTCAAGTTATCCATGTCACCAGAAGGAAACATCCTATTCCCAGTCAATATAAACTCCATGGAGTCCTACTTGAGTCGGTCACCTCAGCCAAATACCTTGGCGTGGATATCTCAAATAACCTGTCGTGGGACACTCACATAAAAAGGTCAACTAAGAAAGCAAACCAAACATTAGGATTTCTACGTAGAAACCTCCAGGTCAAATCCGAACCCCTTAAGTCCATGGCTTACCAGACACTATAGTGATACCCCATCTTGAATATGGCTTCGAGATCTGGTCGCCCCATACCCACACATTGATATACCAAATTGAAGGTGTCCAGCGAAGAACAGCCCATTGGATAAAGGCTGAGTTCTATCGTACCTCTATAGTGTTACAGACATGCTACATTCACTAATTCTGCGCAGACTAGATCAACGGTGTAATTGCAATAATATTATGTTATCCCGTATGTATACAATTCACAATGGTCTTGTTGTTATCCCCTATGAAAATGACCTAGTTCCCCTTTCATCGTCCTGCTCGCCATTGTCATTCCTTAAGCTATAGGTTAATTGCAGCAACTACAGACTACTACGATACAAGTTTTCCTTTTTTCAAGAATCTACCATTGGAACAATCTCCCTCCTGACATTGCCCATCTCCCTACCATAGAGCAATGTATGTATGTGTGTGTGTGTGTGTGTGTGTGTGTGTGTGTGTGTGTGTGTGTGTGTGTGTGTGTGTGTGTGTGTGTGTGTGTGTGTGTGTGTGTGTGTGTGTGTGTGTGTGTGTGTGTGTGTGTGTGTGTGTGTGTGTGTGTGTGTGTGTGTGTGTGTGTGTGTGTGGTGTGTGTGTGTGTGTGTGTGTGTGTGTGTGTGTGTGTGTGTGTGTGTGTGTGTGTGTGTGTGTGTGTGTGTGTGTGTGTGTGTGTGTGTGTGTGTGTGTGTGTGTGTGTGTGTGTGTGTGTGTGTGTGGTGTGTGTGTGTGTGTGTGTGTGTGTGTGTGTGTGTGTGTGTGTGTGTGTGTGTGTGTGTGTGTGTGTGTGTGTGTGTGTGTGTGTGTGTGTGTGTGTGTGTGTGTGTGTGTGTGTGTGTGTGTGTGTGTGTGTGTGTGTGTGTGTGTGTGTGTGTGTGTGTGTGTGTGTGTGTGTGTGTGTGTGTGTGTGTGTGTGTGTGTGTGTGTGTGTGTGTGTGTGTGTGTGTGTGTGTGTGTGTGTGTGTGTGTGTGTGTGTGTGTGTGTGTGTGTGTGTGTGTGTGTGTGTGTGTGTGTGTGTGTGTGTGTGTGTGTGTGTGTGTGTGTGTGTGTGTGTGTGTGTGTGTGTGTGTGTGTGTGTGTGTGTGTGTGTGTGTGTGTGTGTGTGTGTGTGTGTGTGTGTGTGTGTGTGTGTGTGTGTGTGTGTGTGTGTGTGTGTGTGTGTGTGTGTGTGTGTGTGTGTGTGTGTGTGTGTGTGTGTGTGTGTGTGTGTGTGTGTGTGTGTGTGTGTGTGTGTGTGTGTGTGTGTGTGTGTGTGTGTGTGTGTGTGTGTGGTGTGTGTGTGTGTGTGTGTGTGTGTGTGGTGTGTGTGTGTGTGTGTGTGTGTGTGTGTGTGTGTGTGTGTGTGTGTGTGTGTGTGTGTGTGTGTGTGTGTGTGTGTGTGTGTGTGTGTGTGTGTGTGTGTGTGTGTGTGTGTGTGTGTGTGTGTGTGTGTGTGTGTGTGTGTGTGTGTGTGTGTGTGTGTGTGTGTGTGTGTGTGTGTGTGTGTGTGTGTGTGTGTGTGTGTGTGTGTGTGTGTGTGTGTGTGTGTGTGTGTGTGTGTGTGTGTGTGTGTGTGTGTGTGTGTGTGTGTGTGTGTGTGTGTGTGTGTGTGTGTGTGTGTGTGTGTGTGTGTGTGTGTGTGTGTGTGTGTGTGTGTGTGTGTGTGTGTGTGTGTGTGTGTGTGTGTGTGTGTGTGTGTGTGTGTGTGTGTGTGTGTGTGTGTGTGTGTGTGTGTGTGTGTGTGTGTGTGTGTGTGTGTGTGTGTGTGTGTGTGTGTGTGTGTGTGTGTGTGTGTGTGTGTGTGTGTGTGTGTGTGTGTGTGTGTGTGTGTGTGTGTGTGTGTGTGTGTGTGTGTGTGTGTGTGTGTGTGTGTGGTGTGTGTGTGTGTGTGTGTGTGTGTGTGTGTGTGTGTGTGTGTGTGTGTGTGTGTGTGTGTGTGTGTGTGTGTGTGTGTGTGTGTGTGTGTGTGTGTGTGTGTGTGTGTGTGTGTGTGTGTGTGTGTGTGTGTGTGTGTGTGTGTGTGTGTGTGTGTGTGTGTGTGTGTGTGTGTGTGTGTGTGTGTGTGTGTGTGTGTGTGTGTGTGTGTGTGTGTGTGTGTGTGTGTGTGTGTGTGTGTGTGTGTGTGTGTGTGTGTGTGTGTGTGTGTGGTGTGTGTGTGTGTGTGTGTGTGTGTGTGTGTGTGTGTGTGTGTGTGTGTGTGTGTGTGTGTGTGTGTGTGTGTGTGTGTGTGTGTGTGTGTGTGTGTGTGTGTGTGTGTGTGTGTGTGTGTGTGTGTGTGGTGTGTGTGTGTGTGTGTGTGTGTGTGTGTGTGTGTGTGTGTGTGTGGGTGTGTGTGTGTGTGTGTGTGTGTGTGGTGTGTTGTGTGTGTGTGTGTGTGTGTGTGTGTGTGTGTGTGTGTGTGTGTGTCGGGGACCTATACATGTTTCCTGTGCAGGCTTAGCCGACCTAAGCAATTAACCAGTACTAAGCAATGTGTGTGAGGTGCCTTGCTCAATGACACTACATACGTGGCCTTTCCGAGTAACGAACCCGGGACCGTTTGATTCCAAATATGACGCTCTACCACTGGACCACACTAGTTAGTTGACACTGCTGTTATATTTTATAACAACACCGGCGATTGTCCGTTTCCCACACCTTTCTGCCGATTTTGATTGACAGCTGGCGTTAGCCAATCGCATCGCACCATTCGCGCACACCCCCGGCAACGGTTTATCGCCGCCATCTTGTTAGACA
>CM026393.1:38513198-38596991 GCA_014843695.1 Archivesica marissinica | reverse complement strand
GTTGCTGTAAGGATGCTACAAACCTGGTTGTGGTTGCTGTAAGGATGCTACAAACCTGGTTGATGTAAGGATGCTACAAACCTGGTTGATGTAAGGATGCTACAAACCTGGTTGTGGTTGATGTAAGGATGCTACAAACCTGGTTGTGGTTGATGTAAAGATGCTACAAACCTGGTTGTGGTTGATGTAAGGATGCTACAAACCTGGTTGTGGTTGCTGTAAGGATGCTACAAACCTGGTTGTGGTTGATGTAAGGATGCTACAAACCTGGTTGTGGTTGATGTAAGGATGCTACAAACCTGGTTATGGTTGATGTAAGAATGCTACAAACCTGGTTGTGGTTGATGTAAAGATGCCACAAACCTGGTTGTGGTTGATGTAAGGATGCTACAAACCTGGTTGTGTTTGATGTAAGGATGCTACAAACCTGGTTGTGGTTGATGTAAGGATGCTACAAACCTGGTTATGGTTGATGTAAGAATGCTACAAACCTGGTAGTGGTTGATGTAAAGATGCTACAAACCTGGTTGTGGTTGATGTAAGGATGCTACAAACATGGTTGTGGTTGCTGTAAGGATGCTACAAACCTGGTTGTGGTTGATGTAAGGATGCTACAAACCTGGTTGTGGTTGATGTAAGGATGCTAAAAACCTGGTTGTGGTTGATGTAAGGATGCTACAAACATGGTTGTGGCTGATGTAAGGATGCCACAAACCTGGTTGTGGTTGATGTAAGGATGCTACAAACCTGGTTGTGGTTGATGTAAGGATGCTACAAACCTGGTTGATGTAAGGATGCTACAAACCTGGTTGCTGTAAGGATGCTACAAACCTGGTTGTGGTTGCTGTAAGGATGCTACAAACCTGGTTGATGTAAGGATGCTACAAACCTGGTTGTGGTTGCTGTAAGGATGCTACAAACCTGGTTGTGGTTGCTGTAAGGATGGTACAAACCTGGTTGTGGTTGATGTAGGGATGCTACAAACCTGGTTGTATGTAAGGATGCTACAAACCTGGTTGCTGTAAGGATGCTACAAACCTGGTTGTGGTTGCTGTAAGGATGCTACAAACCTGGTTGATGTAAGGATGCTACAAACCTGGTTGATGTAAGGATGCTACAAACCTGGTTGTGGTTGCTGTAAGGATGCTACAAACCTGGTTGTGGTTGCTGTAAGGATGCTACAAACCTGGTTGTGGCTGATGTAAGGATGCTACAAACCTGGTTGTGGTTGATGTAAGAATGTGGGAGGAAAGCAGAGTACCTGGAGAACACCCACCTGTCTAATATGGCGACCACCATTTCACATACTTCCTGGTCCTAGGATAGAACCCGGGTTGTATTGGTGATTTAGGCTGTGGATACTTACGTAGCATAGCAGAATACTGTATTGCCATTTATTGTCAGGTTCTCCAAGTTAGGTGGTACAGTGTTTGATCTTTCTTCCCTCCTGTAAATTATAAACAGAACATTTATACTGCTCTAGTCAACAACCATCGAACAGCCACTCTCAGATAGGTGGCCACCTCTTGTCAACAACCACATCCATCCTTCCATCCAACAGCCGCTCTCAGATAGCTGGCCACCTCTTGTCAACACCCACATCCATCCTTCTATCCAACAGCCGCTCTCAGATAGCTGGCCACCTCTTGTCAACACCCACATCCATCTTTCCATCCAACAGCGGCTCTCAGATAGCTGGCCACCTCTTGTCAACAACCACATCCATCCTTCTATCCAACAGCCGCTCTCAGATAGCTGGCCACCTCTTGTCAACAACCACATCCATCCTTCTATCCAACAGCCACTCTCAGATAGGTGGCCACCTCTCATTAACAACCACATCCATCCTTCCATCAAACAGCTGCTCTCAGATTACCTGCCACCTCTCATCAACAGCCACATCCATCCTTCCATCAAACAGCTGCTCTCAGATTACCTGCCATCTCTCATCAACAACCACATCCATCCTTCCATCAAACAGCTGCTCTCATATTACCTGCCACCTCTCATCAACAGCCACATCCATCCTTCCATCAAACAGCTGCTCTCAGATTACCTGCCATCTCTCATCAACAACCACATCCATCCTTCCATCAAACAGCTGCTCTCATATTACCTGCCACCTCTCATCAACAGCCACATCCATCCTTCCATCAAACAGCTGCTCTCAGATTACCTGCCATCTCTCATCAACAACCACATCCATCCTTCCATCAAACAGCTGCTCTCATATTACCTGCCACCTCTCATCAACAGCCACATCCATCCTTCCATCAAACAGCTGCTCTCAGATTACCTGCCATCTCTCATCAACAACCACATCCATCCTTCCATCAAACAGCTGCTCTCATATTACCTGCCACCTCTCATCAACAGCCACATCCATCCTTCCATCAAACAGCTGCTCTCAGATTACCTGCCATCTCTCATCAACAACCACATCCATCCTTCCATCAAACAGCTGCTCTCAGATTACCTGCCACCTCTCATCAACAGCCACATCCATCCTTCCATCCAACAGCTGCTCTCAGATAGCTGGCCACCTCTTGTCAACACCCACATCCATCCTTCCATCAAACAGCCGCTCTCAGATAGCTGGCCACCTCTCATCAACAACCACATCCATCCTTCTATCCAACAGCCGCTCTCAGATAGCTGGCCACCTCTCATCAACAACCACATCCATCCTTCTATCCAACAGCCGCTCTCAGATAGCTGGCCACCTCTCATCAACAACCACATCCATCATTCTATCCAACAGCCGCTCTCAGATTACCTGCCACCTCTCATCAACAACCACATCCATCCTTCTATCCAACAGCCGCTCTCAGATTACCTGCCACCTCTCATCAACAACCACATCCATCCTTCTATCCAACAGCTGCTCTCAGATAGCTGGCCACCTCTCATCAACAACCACATCCATCCTTCCATCAAACAGCCGCTCTCAGATAGCTGGCCACCTCTCATCAACAACCACATCCATCCTTCCATCAAACAGCCGCTCTCAGATAGCTGGCCACCTCTCATCAACAACCACATCCATCCTTCTATCCAACAGCCGCTCTCAGATAGCTGGCCACCTCTCATAGACAACTACATTTAGTCTTAACATCTTACATTTCCATCACCTACAGTAACTACATGTATAATGAAAACACGAGACGTTTGTAAAATATAGTATACCAACTACATTTTGTGTTAAACAGTTTGTAAAACATAATATACCAACTACATTTTGTGTTAAACAGTTTGTAAAACATAGTATACCAACTACATTTTGTGTTAAACAGTTTGTAAAACATAGTATGCCAACTACATTTTGTGATAAACAGTTTGTAAAACATAGTATACCAACTACATTTTGTGTTAAACAGTTTGTAAAACATAGTATGCCAACTACATTTAGTCTTAAATAGTAACAATAATGGAAACCGACTCCGTTAATAGTTCAACATAGACAGGACATTACAATTTAGCACTTTGACCGTTGTCGGGTGTGATCTTGACCTTGAATCTACGGACCTGGGTCTTGTGTGCAACCTGTCAACTCAATACGATGAACAATTGTGTGAAGTAATTTAAAAATAACTGATCCGTTTCAAATAATTGGAGCAGACACAAAGTGATCCATCCATTTCTGACCTTCTCGCCAGTGTGACCTTGACATTGCAGCTATGGATCTGTTGAATATCTTTTGTGAAGTTCTTTGAAATATGACCCAGTTATTTCTGAGATACATGTACAAGGTGGGCCTAAAAACAGACAATCAGACCAACCTACACCTACAAAACAATATACAGTCAAACCTGTCTTAAGCAGCCAGTCAAGGGAGTCAGAGAAAGTGGCTGCTTAGTGCAGGTGGCTGCTTAATAGAGGTCAAATATATAATAAGACAACCAAATGGGAATCTGGAAACTGGCTGCTTAATACAGGTTGGCTGCTTAATGGAGTGACCACTAACACAGGTTTGACTGTATCATAGTTAAAAGCAGGCATCATATACGACTCGTAAAATCTTCCAAACAGACTTACTTACCACAGTCTACAAATATCTATGATCATGAATATGAATGATGGATCTTTCTGTTGAATTTTTTCCAGTATAGTCTGCACACAAACACATTGCTGCGCGGTAAAATCCGTGGGAGCATCCATGGGAATAAAGTACGATAATCCATACTCCTCAAAACCATGGCCACAAAAGTAAAACACAACATACACGTTTTTATCCACAAGGTCACAGAAATGCAACACAGCATTTTCTATTTCTGGTTTAGTGAGGTTAATCAGAGAAACAACCTTGAAGTCTAAAGCTTTAAATGATTCTGTAAGAACATGGACATCTTTCGTGGTGCCTTTTAGCACTTTCTTATAGTCCGAGTTCCCAATCAGCAATGCTACTTTATCGGAAGCTGAAACAATATAAAAACGATGAGACAATACAATATCAGAACATGCTGCAGCAAACAGGTGGCAAATAACCGAACATGCTGCAGCAAACAGGTGGCAAATAACCGAACATGCTGCATCAAACACGTTGCAAATAACCGAACATGCTGCAGCAAACACGTGGCAAATAACCGAACATGCTGCAGCAAACAAGTGGCAAATAACCGAACATGCTGCAGCAAACAGGTGGCAAATAACCGAACATGCTGCAGCAAACAGGTGGCAATAACCGAACATGCTGCAGCAAACAGGTGGCAAATAACCGAACATGCTGCAGCAAACAGGTGGCAAATAACCGAACATGCTGCAGCAAACAGGTGGCAAATAACCGAACATGCTGCAGCAAACAGGTGGCAAATAACCGAACATGCTGCAGCAAACAGGTGGCAAATAACCGAACATGCTGCAGCAAACAGGTGGCAAATAACCAAACATGATGCAACAAACAGATGGCAAATAACCGAACATGCTGCAGCAAACAGGTGGCAAATAACCGAACATGCTGCAGCAAACAGGTGGCAATAAAAGAACATGCTGCAGCAAACAGGTGGCAAATAACCGAACATGCTGCAGCAAACAGGTGGCAAATAACCGAACATGCTGCATCAAACACGTTGCAAATAACCGAACATGCTGCAGCAAACACGTGGCAAATAACCGAACATGCTGCAGCAAACAAGTGGCATATAACCGAACATGCTGCAGCAAACAGGTGGCAAATAACCGAACATGCTGCAGCAAACAGGTGGCAAATAACCGAACATGCTGCAGCAAACAGGTGGCAAACAACCGAACATGCTGCAGAAAACACATGGCAAATAACCGAACATGCTGCAGCAAACACATGGCAAATAACCGAACATGCTGCAGCAAACACATGGCAAATAACCGAACATGCTGCAGCAAGCAAGTGGCAAATAACCGAACATGCTGCAGCAAACACGTGGCAAATAACCGAACATGCTGCAGCAAACAGGTGGCAAATAACCAAACATGCTGCAGCAAACAGGTGGCAAATAACCGAACATGCTGCAGCAAACAGGTGGCAAATAACCGAACATGCTGCAGCAAACGGGTGGCAAATAACCAAACATGCTGCAGCAAACGGGTGGCAAATAACCGAACATGCTGCACACTTCTATGCATATTATGATATATATCTGTATACTTCTATACCTTGAAATATTATGATATATATCTGTACACTTCTATACCTTGAAATATTATTATATATATCTGTACACTTCTATACCTTGAAATATTATGATATATATCTGTACACTTCTATACCTTGAAATATTATTATATATATCTGTACACTTCTATACCTTGAAATATTATGATATATATCTGTACACTTCTATACCTTGAAATATTATGATATATATCTGTATACTTTTATACCTTGAAATATTATGATATATATCTGTACACTTCTATACCTTGAAATATTATGATATATATCTGTAAATTTCTATACCTTGAAATATTATGATATATATCTGTACACTTCTATACCTTGAAATATTATGATATATATCTGTACACTTCTATACCTTGAAATATTATGATATATATCTGTATACTTTTATACCTTGAAATATTATGATATATATCTGTACACTTCTATACCTTGAAATATTATGATATATATCTGTAAATTTCTATACCTTGAAATATTATGATATATATCTGTACACTTCTATACCTTGAAATATTATGATATATATCTGTACACTTCTATACCTTGAAATATTATGATATATATCTGTATACTTTTATACCTTGAAATATTATGATATATATCTGTACACTTCTATACCTTGAAATATTATGATATATATCTGTACACTTCTATACCTTGAAATATTATGATATATATCTGTACACTTCTATACCTTGAAATATTATGATATATATCTGTACACTTCTATACCTTGAAATATTATGATATATATCTGTACGTACACTTCTATACCTTGAAATATTATGATATATATCTGTATACTTTTATACCTTGAAATATTATGATATATATCTGTACACTTCTATACCTTGAAATATTATGATATATATCTGTAAACTTCTATACCTTGAAATATTATGATATATATCTGTACACTTCTATACCTTGAAATATTATGATATATATCTGTACACTTCTATACCTTGAAATATTATGATATATATCTGTATACTTTTATACCTTGAAATATTATGATATATATCTGTACACTTCTATACCTTGAAATATTATGATATATATCTGTACACTTCTATACCTTGAAATATTATGATATATATCTGTACACTTCTATACCTTGAAATATTATTATGTATATCTGTACACTTCTATACCTTGAAATATTATGATATATATCTGTACACTTCTATACCTTGAAATATTATGATATATATCTGTATACTTTTATACCTTGAAATATTATGATATATATCTGTACACTTCTATACCTTGAAATATTATGATATATATCTGTACACTTCTATACCTTGAAATATTATGATATATATCTGTATACTTCTATACCTTGAAATATTATGATATATATCTGTACACTTCTATACCTTGAAATATTATGATATATATCGGTAAACTTCTATACCTTGAAATATTATGATATATATCTGTACACTTCTATACCTTGAAATATTATGATATATATCGGTAAACTTCTATACCTTGAAATATTATGATATATATATGTACACTTCTATGCCTTGATGTATATATATATATACACACTTCTATACCCTCAAACAATATTGCTAAACCGAAACTATTCATACTAACATGAACACCTTGAAATAGAGAAATCACATCCAAGAGTTGTGCGTCTGTATCCCTGAAATTCCATGACGACATGAAGATATCTAAGGAGGTGTAGCCACAAACAAATGGTAGCTAACCTTTCCTAGTAACAAGTCAGCATCGTGTAACAGACAAAATACGTCCAGTATCACAAATAGGGCTGCACGTGTACAGATTCTTGTAAACGTATACACGATCCTTAATACACGACATGGCGCGGTGATCATAGTGTACACGCTTACTCAATTAGTACACGTGTATTGCCATTACACGACACGACTCCATTTACACGTGTAAACCTGGAAGCCCTAATCACAAAGGTGCGTATGAAACTTACGGTTATATTCCACGCTGTCCTTGACTGATGGAATCTCTAGTGCGAGAACAGCAGCTGATGTAAGTCGTCGAGGTATGGCCCTGCTTAAAGAGTTCACAGAAATCTCACACTGATAAAAACCCGCTACACTTCGGTTCTGAATATTCATGAACTTTATTTCTGATGTTGTTTCGCCTAAAATATTAGAAGAAATTAATTATACATACAATTCCCTCATAACTCATAACAATCTGATGAAATCAAGGTCAATGTTTAATTTATTTTTAGATTTTGAGACTCTTTGAGAAACGTATATTATTTTTAACAAATTGGGTATATTATTTTTAACAAATAGGGTACATTATTTTTAACAAATAGGGTATATTATTTTTAACAAATAGGGTATATTATTTTTAACAAATAGGGTATGGCAATGTGTCACAGAATTAGTTCAGAATTCAGCATAAGTATATAGATTAGTTCATAGTTTTCTGGTATGAATCCCAGCCGATCTCCCAACAGCGTGCACGTCTCGATTGGGGCACATCTCGCAGCAGCAATGTAGGATTCTGGGATACAAATTTATTTTTAGCTCGGTAGAGAAACAAGTTCCTAAAACCTATATTAATCGCTCTCGAGACCTCATTCCTGATGGAATCCATCGCCACGAGGGAGAGAGAAGAGGCATGTGGATTCTGGGATTTTCTGGTTGTCGACCTTGCAACATGGGACACACGCTCCAGCATCAGAATTCAGTGTAAGTGTTAATATATAGATTATACGTTGGACTGGTAATCCATCTGACATTAATAAATAAATTGGTCTTTCAGATGGGACTTTAAACCGAGGTCTTGTGTCGGTGCTGTACACCGTGCATGTAAAAGAACCAGAGGAGAGTCTAGAATGGGGTCTCTGTATGCATCATTGCACTATCTTCCAAAATTTAAAATGACTAATCTCTTCAGGAGATGTCGCTCATATGGGCAACCGGTAGCGAAGATAAATAAACGTAAAAAAAAAGGTATATACAGTCAAATCTGTGTTAGTGGTCACCTCTATTAAGCAGCCAACCTGTATTAAGCAGCCAGTTTCCAGATTTCCCAATATGTTGTTTTACTATACATTTGACCTCTATTAAGCAGCCATCTGTGTTAAGCAGCCACTTTCTGTGATTCCCTTGGCTGGCTGCTTAACAGAGGTTTGACTGTATATTAGTTCATAGTTTTCTGGTATGGAGAGGATGATTGAGCTTATTTACCCTCACCTTCGGCGAACCATATGGGAGTGAATATATTTTACACACTATACAGTCAAACCTGTCTTAAGCAGCCAGCCAAGGGAGTCAGAGAAAGTGGCTGCTTAGCACAGGTGGCTGCTTAATATAGGTTAAATATATATTAAAACAACCAATTTGGAATCTGGAAACTGGCTGCTTAATACAGGTTGGCTGCTTAATGGAGGTGACCACTAACACAGGTTTGACTGTATATACATCACAGTAACTGCGCAATAGAATAACATTTCTGTGATTCCCTTGGCTGGCTGCTTAACAGAGGTTTGACTGTATATTAGTTCATAGTTTTCTGGCATGGAGATACATCACAGTAACTGCACAATAGAATAACATTCCACTGGAGCATCAACATGTGGGACCACAGGCATAGAACTACAATATTGATAGCAGTTAAAATAGTTCTTGTCGGATTCAGTTAAAAACTTAAAAAACAATAAATACTGAATGCTGATAATATCTGAGAAACGCTTCTCTATGTTGAGAAACACTTCTCTATGATGAGAAACACTTCTCTATGTCGAGAAGTTCTCGATACTTCTCTATGTCGAGAAACACTTCTCTATGTTGAGAAACGCTGCTCTATGTTGAGAAACGCTTCTCTATGTCGAGAAACACTTCTGTATGTCGAGAAACACTTCTCTATGTTGAGAAACACTTCTGTATGTTGAGAAACGCTTCTCTATGTTGAGAAACACTTCTCTATGTCGAGAAACACTTATCTATCTTGAGAAACACTTATCTATCTTGAGAAACACTTCTCTATCTTGAGAAACGCTTCTCTATCTTGAGAAACACTTCTCTATCTTGAGAAACGCTTCCCTATCTTGAGAAACACTTATCTATCTTGAGAAACACTTCTCTATCTTGAGAAACGCTTCCCTATCTTGAGAAACACTTCTCTATCTTGAGAAATGCTTCTCTATCTTGAGAAACACTTCTCTATCTTGAGAAACGCTTCTCTATCTTGAGAAACACTTCTCTATCTTGAGAAACGCTTCTCTATCTTGAGAAACACTTATCTATCTTGAGAAACACTTATCTATCTTGAGAAACGCTTCCCTATCTTGAGAAACACTTATCTATCTTGAGAAACACTTATCTATCTTGAGAAATGCTTCTCTATCTTGAGAAACATATCTCTATCTTGAGAAACGCTTCCCTATCTTGAGATACACTTCTCTATCTTGAGAAACATATCTCTATCTTGAGAAACGCTTATCTATCTTGAGAAATGCTTCTCTATCTTCAGAAACACTTCTCTATCTTGAGAAACACTTCTCTATCTTGAGAAACACTTCTCTATGTCGAGAAACACTTCTATCTTGAGCCATTGACTGGGGGAGATGGGAATTGAAGGGACACATTTGTACCATACCGGATAATGGACCCCCCTCCCCCTGATGGAATATACAATAAATATACTCACCTTGAAGAGGCATGCCGTCTTTAAACCATTGAAAACTGAGAGGTTCACAGCACTTTACTTCACAACTGAACAAAGCACATCCTCCAAACTTCACTGAGACAGACTTTGGTTGTGACACCACCAATATTTCTGCAAGATCAAGACAAACACTATTTCAACACCAATAATTACTAAACGTATTTATTTCCCATCCTTTCCGTGACCTAGACATGGTTTTTCTGGGAAGGCCTAGCCAACATAAGCCGTTAATCAGTACTATGCAATGTGTGCGAGATTCCTGGCTCAACAACACTACATACGTGCCGTGCCGTGACCGAGTATCGAACCCTGGCCCATCAATTCCAAATCTGATGCTCTAGCACTGGACACCACACATTATATGTAACCAACCGACATCCTGTATACCAAACCATTAATTGCATATGGTTGTTATGTTATATTTATGTTATATTTCGGGTTTTACGCCTGCATTAGCACCATTTCGGGCTATATCGCCGGCTTGGATTGGAGATACATTAATTACATATGGTTGTCCATTAAGAGATCTTGGATTGGAGATACATTAATTACATATGGTTGTCCATTAAGACATCTTGGATTGGAGATACATTAATTACGTATGGTTGTCCATTAAGACATCTTGGATTGGAGATACATTAATTACGTATGGTTGTCCATTAAGAGATCTTGGATTGGAGATACATTAATTACGTATGGTTGTCCATTAAGAGATCTTGGATTGGAGATACATTAATTATGTATGGTTGTCCATTAAGAGATCTTGGATTGGAGATACATTAATTACGTATGGTTGTCCATTAAGAGATCTTGGATTGGAGATACATTAATTACGTATGGTTGTCCATTAAGAGATCTTGGATTAGAGATACATTAATTATGTATGGTTGTCCATTAAGAGATCTTGGATTGGAGATACATTAATTATGTATGGTTGTCCATTAAGAGATCTTGGATTGGAGATACATTAATTATGTATGGTTGTCCATTAAGAGATCTTGGATTGGAGATACATTAATTACGTATGGTTGTCCATTAAGAGATCTTGGATTGGAGATACATTAATTACGTATGGTTGTCCATTAAGAGATCTTGGATTAGAGATACATTAATTATGTATGGTTGTCCATTAAGAGATCTTGGATTGGAGATACATTAATTATGTATGGTTGTCCATTAAGAGATCTTGGATTGGAGATACATTAATTATGTATGGTTGTCCATTAAGAGATCTTGGATTGGAGATACATTAATTACGTATGGTTGTCCATTAAGAGATCTTGGATTGGAGATACATTAATTACGTATGGTTGTCCATTAAGAGATCTTGGATTGGAGATACATTAATTACGTATGGTTGTCCATTAAGAGATCTTGGATTGGAGATACATTAATTATGTATGGTTGTCCATTAAGAGATCTTGGATTGGAGATACATTAATTACGTATGGTTGTCCATTAAGAGATCTTGGATTGGAGATACATTAATTACGTATGGTTGTCCATTAAGAGATCTTGGATTAGAGATACATTAATTATGTATGGTTGTCCATTAAGAGATCTTGGATTGGAGATACATTAATTATGTATGGTTGTCCATTAAGAGATCTTAGATTGGAGATACATTAATTACGTATGGTTGTCTATTAAGAGATCTTAGATTGGAGATACATTAATTACGTATGGTTGTCTATTAAGAGATCTTAGATTGGAGATACATTAATTACGTATGGTTGTCCATTAAGAGATCTTAGATTGGAGTACATTAATTACGTATGGTTGTCTATTAAGAGATCTTAGATTGGAGATACATTAATTACATATGGTTGTCTATTAAGAGATCTTAGATTGGAGATACATTAATTACGTTTGGTTGTCCATTAAGAGATCTTGGATTAGAGATACATTAATTACGTATGGTTGTCTATTAAGAGATCTTAGATTGGAGATACATTAATTACGTTTGGTTGTCCATTAAGAGATGAGTATCATAAACACTTATACAATTTTGTTGAAATCATAAAGTGGATAAAAGGATTTGTCTGGGCGTACGCACTTAAATGTCCAAATATTCAAGACAACAACTACAAAGTTGGGAAAAATCAAAAACTTTAATTTTTAAAACATTTGCAACTTACCAACATTTCTGTCGGGTATGAGCAGCTTTTCTAAAATAAAAGTCTTATATTAACCATTAGCAAGTACATAAACACATAATTTATACATGCACTAGCAATTTGACCACAAAGGGTTGCACAAAGAACATTTGTACAGTGATGTTCAATGCATCACACAGCCAATTACTTGATTAACCCTTTCCTTCATGGAGATTTAGGTTAATATACTATTATATTTCCATACAAACGACAGCCATTTAACACTTTCCTTCATGGAGATTTAGGTTAATATACTATTATATCTCCATACAAACGACAGCCATTTAGCTATCATGCAGTGGATAAGTAGTCGCCATATCTATTCCACCTCCATAGATATTACTGGGACTACATAGAGATTTAGGTTAATATACTGTTATATCTCCATGCAAACGACAGCCATTTAGCTATCATGCAGTGGATAAGTAGTCGCCATATCTATCCCACCTCCATAGATATTACTGGGACTACATAGAGATTTAGATTAATATACTATTATATCTCCATACAAACGACAGCCATTTAGCTATCATGCAGTGGATAAGTAGTCGCCATATCTATCCCACCTACATAGATATTACTGGGACTTCATAGAGATTTAGGTTAATATACTATTATATTTCCATACAAACGACAGCCATTTAGCTATCATGCAGTGGATAAGTAGTCGCCATATCTATCCCACCTCCATAGATATTACTGGGACTTCATAGAGATTTAGGTTAATATACTATTATATTTCCATACAAACCACAGCCATTTAGCTATCATGCAGTGGATAAGTAGTCGCCATATCTATCCCACCTACATAGATATTACTGGGACTTCATAGAGATTTAGGTTAATATACTGTTATATTTCCATGCAAACGACAGCCATTTAGCTATCATGCAGTGGATAAGTAGTCGCCATATCTATCCCACCTACATAGATATTACTGGGACTACATAGAGATTTAGGTTAATATACTGTTATATTTCCATACAAACGACAGCCATTTAGCCATCATGCAGTGAGTGGATAAGTAGTCGCCATATCTATCCCACCTCCATAGATATTACTGGGACTACAAAGAGATTTAGGTGAATATACTATTATATCTCCATACAAACGACAGCCATTTAGCTATCATGCAGTGGATAAGTAGTCGCCATATCTATCCCACCTCCATAGATATTACTGGGACTACATAGAGATTTAGGTTAATATACTATTATATCTCCATACAAACTACAGTCAATATATGTCGTATTGGTAATGGGATGTGAGGAAAATAGTTAGAACAAGTCTCCACTGAGTGGGATAAGACAAATAGTTAGAACAAGTCTCCACTGAGTGGTATGTGAGGCAAATAGTTAGAACAAGTCTCCACTGAGTGGGATAAGACAAATAGTTAGAACAAGTCTCCACTGAGTGGGATAAGACAAATAGTTAGAACAAGTCTCCACTAAGTGGGATGTGAGACAAATAGTTAGAACAAGTCTCCACTGAGTGGGATGTGAGGAAAATAGTTAGAACAAGTCTCCACTGAGTGGGATGTGAGACAAATAGTTAGAACAAGTCTCCACTGAGTGGTATGTGAGGCAAATAGTTAGAACAAGTCTCCACTGAGTGGAATGAGACAAATAGTTAGAACAAGTCTCCACTGAGTGGGATGTGAGGCAAATAGTTAGAACAAGTCTCCACTGAGTGGGATGTGAGGAAAATAGAAGACTCAAAAGTGCATGGCAAATGTATAATACTGAAGGTGAAGCTGAAGGTAGACATCTCTAATTCCTATGGGGGGATTTCAAATGAAAATAAAGTAAAGTGCTTGTTTATTATAGTGTCACCCCTATTTCAAGGGCCAGTCATTTCTGACTTATTTCTGACTTATGAGTCACCTCTTTTTATGAACATCAGTACTTCCCGAATCATATGGTTGTATGTCAGGCGCCAGACTGGTAGGCAATCGGTAACCATTATTTAACTAGCTGGCAGCTCACCAATAGCCATATCAGAACGAACCCCTGACATGGTTCAAACCTTCGACCTCCTGCTCCGTAGGCGGACGCCTTAACCACTAGGCCACGGAAATATTTATATAGAACAAATATACAAATAATTGGGACATTTTGTATATTATAGAAAAATAGAGACCATTTTAAAGAAATTCCCCCCTCCCTGAAAAGGGTTGCCATTACTTCAAGAATGAATTATTATACCTGTAACGCATGCTGTGTTACTTTGTTCCGTCTCGTATCTACTACTCACAACACAATGATACCGCCCAAAGTCTAACGCTGTAGCTTGTGATACCTGTATACGTACAAGAGATATAGATATATATACAATGTTACATCAGTGCACATTTGTAATTTAGATCTAAAGCCGACCTCTAACCTGACCCCACTCACCACAAATTGATAGGATTTCATCTAATGACCATGAAAAATCTGTGTGGGGAAATCCACTAATCAGAACAACTCTGTCCTTGACCTACTGGCCTACTTAATGAAAAATTACAATTACTAATATTACACAATTTTTTACGATAGTAGTATATCACTAAATAAATGATTAATCTTATTCAATCAGCTACTTTATTTTTCGAGAACTTTGGGTTTTTTAAACATTTTGATAACGGCTAATTCTATACTGACTTACTTCCCTTGAATATTGGAATTCTTGAGCGCATGATTGGTCAACATTTATACGATAGGTTTCCCCCATTACGTCAAGAGCCTCGCTCGCTTCTCACCAATGCGACCCGGGTTCAATCATCTATGTGAGATGGTACGATGGTCGCCAGATCGGACAGGTGGGTTTTCTCAGGGTACTCCGGTTTCCTCCCACATAAATGACCACATATACGCTTTCATCCGAGCCAACGAGAGTGATTAAAATAAGTTGTTAAAACTTGCTTCGCAATCGTTGTAAAAATAAATAAAGTCTAAAATAAGAGCCATTGCGCATTGGTTGGTTGACAATTTTATGCATCACCATCACACTGTCCTTGAGCATTGACCTACTGACCTTAAATCCATTGACCTACTGACCTTAAATCCATTGACCTACTGACCTTAAATCCATTGACCTACTGACCTTAAATCCATTGACCTACTGACCTTAAATCCATTGACCTACTGACCTTAAATCCATTCATCATTCATCACTACTCTTGTCTATCTTCTGTGATTGATTGTCAAACAACAGTGATATACTGCAGCATGCTTACTTCCAGTTTTGATGTGAACCTTCCTTCCAATGGCAGACCATTTCTGTACCACTGGTACGCTATTGGCGGGTCGCCACATGTCTCTACTGACAAAACAAACGGTTCATTCATGCCCAGTGTCACATCCCGGGGATGTCCCAATATCAAACTGTAACTCACGGAGCTACCTGTAATATAAACATATAAACATCACCTCGAACTCAAACAAACCTCACATGGTCGCCACAAAGGTTTGTGCAAGTCTCATAGCTAACTTGAAACATTCAGTGAACGAGTGAATCTACAGTAAAAACAAGAAAGATTACATGTTTCACAGATGGATCTGTAGTCCAGTGGTTTACACGCTGGACTGGTAATCCAGGGATCGCAGGTTCAATCCCCCGTCTGACCATAATAAAATTAACAGTCTTTCAGATGGGACGGGACGTTAAACCGAGGTCTCATGTCGGTGCTGTACATCGTGCACGTAAAAGAACCAGAGGAGACTCTGGAATGGAGTCTGTTTCATTGCACTATTTTCCAAAAATCTAAAATGATTAATCTCTTCAGGAGGCGTCGCTCATATGGGCAACCGGTAGCGACAATAAATAAACATAAAACACACAGTTTCACAGATAGTTGACGAAATGCGAATACATGTACCAATATTGCACGATTATTATACCATAGTAGTATATTATTAAATACATGCTTAATCTTCATTTAGGCTGTCCGATTAGCGCGGTGGTTAGCACGCTCGCTTCACATCAATGCAACAAAGGTTCGATTCTCGGACCGGGAAGTATAAGAGACGGTATGGTGGTTGGCAGATCAGACAGGTGAGTTTTCCTCGGGTACTCCAGTTTCCTCCCACACAAATGACCACAAATACGCCGTCATCAGCGCAAACGAGAGTGATTAATATAAGTTGTTAAAGCTTGTTTCGCAATCGTATTAATTTTTAAAATCTTGTAATGAGAGACATTGGTCAGTTACTGCCCCTGAATACTCTTCAAGGAGGAAAAGTCCTCTTAATTGGTTTCCTCTGTTTTTATCATTGTTACCTTTGCACCACATATCAATTTTCAATTCTTTACTCATCTTATAAGTATTAAATTTTTCATTCTTGACAGATGTTCTACAGTATGTCCGATCGTTACTTTACTGTAAAATTATGCTATGAATTAATTGACATGATTGTCATAAAATGATTATTTACAAACAATTAATTCTGGTGGATAATGCTTCCTTTACGTCAATGTCAATTATTCAATCATATAGCTGAATTATAGCTACCATGATCAGTCTCCCTCATTGCAGAATAAATCTCCCTCATTGCAGAATAAATCTCCCTCATTGCAGAATAAATCTCCCTCATTGCAGAATAAATCTCCCTCATAGCAGAATAAATCACCACCATTGCAGAATAAATCACCCTCATTGCAGAATAAATCTCCCTCATTGCAGAATAAATCTCCCTCATTGCAGAATAAATCTCCCTCATAGCAGAATAAATCACCACCATTGCAGAATAAATCACCCTCATTACAGAATAAATCTCCCTCATTGCAGAATAAATCTCCCTCATTGCAGAATAAATCTCCCTCATTGCAGAATAAATCTCCCTCAACAAACGGACGAGGAAATGCAGTGGAAACTACAATGAAGAATAAGCTCTTACTTCTTTGATTAAGATCGCCGACAAAGTCCAGCATCATACGAGATTGTGACGATTCAAGATCAGATCCTGCAAAGCAACAACGATAAACCAGTCAGTAATACGATGAACATCACAACACTGAGGAAATACGAGGAACGTGGCTCCCCCATGTTCTGATACACCAGTCAGTAATACGATGAACATCACAACACTGAGGAAATACGAGGAACGTGGCTCCCCCATGTTCTGATACACCAGTCAGTAATACGATGAACATCACAACACTGAGGAAATACGAGGAACGTGGCTCCCCCATGTTCTGATACACCAGTCAGTAATACGATGAACATCACAACACTGAGGAAATACGAGGAACGTGGCTCCCCCATGTTCTGATACACCAGTCAGTAATACGATGAACATCACAACACTGAGGAAATACGAGGAACGTGGCTCCCCCATGTTCTGATACACCAGTCAGTAATACGATGAACATCACAACACTGATAACCTCTTCTCTCTCCATCACGATTGAGGTCTCAAGAGCGATAACCTCTTCGCTCTCCATCACAAGGTCTCAAGATTGATAACCTCTTCTCTCTCCATCACGAATGAGGTCTCAAGAGTGATAACCTCTTCTCTCTCCACCACAAGGTCTCAAGAGAGATAACCTCTTCTCTCTCCACCACAAGGTCTCAAGAGCGATAACCTCTTCTCTCTCCATCACGAATGAGGTCTCAAGAGTGATAACCTCTTCTCTCTCCATCACAAGGTCTCAAGAGTGATAACCTCTTCTCTCTCCATCACAAGGTCTCAAGAGTGATAACCTCTTCTCTCTCCATCACAAGGTCTCAAGAGCGATAACCTCTTCTCTCTCCATCACGAATGAGGTCTCAAGAGTGATAACCTCTTCTCTCTCCATCATGAATGAGGTCTCAAGAGTGATAACCTCTTCTCTCTCCATCACAAGGTCTCAAGAGCGATAACCTCTTCTCTCTCCACCACAAGGTCTCAAGAGTGATAACCTCTTCTCTCTCCACCACAAGGTCTCAAGAGTGATAACCTCTTCTCTCTCCACCACGAATGAGGTCTCAAGAGTGATAACCTCTTCTCTCTCCATCACAAGGTCTCAATTGCGATAACCTCTTCTCTCTCCATCACAAGGTCTCGAGAGTGATAACCTCTTCTCTCTCCATCACGAATGAGGTCTCAAGAGCGATAACCTCTTCTCTCTCCATCACGAATGAGGTCTCAAGAGTGATAACCTCTTCTCTCTCCATCACGAATGAGGTCTCAAGAATGATAACCTCTTCTCTCTCCATCACGAATGAGGTCTCAAGAATGATAACCTCTTCTCTCTCCATCATGAATGAGGTCTCAAGAATGATAACCTCTTCTCTCTCCATCACGAATGAGGTCTCAAGAGCGATAACCTCTTCTTTCTCCATCACGAATGAGGTCTCAAGAGTGATAACCTCTTCTCTCTGCATTACGAATGAGGTCTCAAGAGCGATAACCTCTTCTCTCTCCATCACGAATGAGGTCTCAAGAATGATAACCTCTTCTCTCTCCATCACGAATGAGGTCTCAAGAATGATAACCTCTTCTCTCTCCATCATGAATGAGGTCTCAAGAATGATAACCTCTTCTTTCTCCATCACGAATGAGGTCTCAAGAGTGATAACCTCTTCTCTCTGCATTACGAATGAGGTCTCAAGAGCGATAACCTCTTCTCTCTCAAGAGCGATTAATCCCATTAAGTTGCAACAATTTGTTTCGCAATCGAACTGAAATAAATTTATATAAACTAAATCAAAGAAAGCTGCGATGAAGACTTTTGTTTTATTCTTCCACATTCTTACATTTCTTTTAGCAAACTGTTTCGATCACTAACAATATTTGAAAGAATTAATCATGCATGAATACACAATAGGTGCATTTCCTATAAGAAAAACAAATGTAGGTATCAAATGCCTGTGTAGGTATTAAATGCCTGTGTAGGTATTAAATGCCTGTGTATGTATCAAATGCCTGTGTATGTATTAAATGCATGTGTATGTATTAAATGCCTGTGGAGGTATCAAATTCATGTGTAGGTATCAAATACCTGTGTATGTATTAAATGCCTGTGTAGGTATTAAATGCCTGTGTAGGTATTAAATGCCTGTGTAGGTATTAAATGCCTGTGTAGGTATTAAATGCCTGTGTAGGTATCAAATGCCTGTGTAGGTATTAAATGCCTGTGTAGGTATTAAATGCCTGTGTAGGTATTAAATGCATGTGTAGGTATTAAATGCATGTGTAGGTATTAACTGCCGGTGGAGGTATCAAATGCCTGTGTAGGTATTAACTGCCTGTGTAGGTATTAACTGCCTGTGTAGGTATTAACTGCTGGTGGAGGTATCAAATGCCTGTGTAGGTATTAAATGTGTGTGTAGGTATCAAATGCCTGTGGAGGTATCAAATGCCTGTGGAGGTATCAAATGCCTGTGGAGGTTATAATGCATGTGTAGGTGTCAAATGTATGTGTACGTATCAAATGCATGTGTAGGTATTAAATGCCTGTGTAGGTATTAACTGCCGGTGGAGGTATCAAATGCCTGTGTAGGTATTAAATGTGTGTGTAGGTATCAAATGCCTGTGTAGGTATCAAATGTATGTGTAGGTATCAAATGCCTGTGTAGGTATCAAATGTATGTGTAGGTATCAAATGTATGTGTAGGTATCAAATGCCTGTGTAGGTATCAAATGTCTGTGTAGGTATCAAATGCCTGTGTAGGTATCAAATGCCTGTGGAGGTATCAAATGCGTGTGTAGCTATTAACTGCCGGTGTAGGTATCAAATGCCTGTGTAGATTATAATGCCTGTGTAGGTATCAAATGCCTGTAGATTATAATGCGTGTGTAGGTATCAAATGCGTGTGTAGGTATTAAATGCCTGGGTAGGTATTAAATGCCTGTGTAGGTATCAAATGCCTGTGTAGGTATCAAATGCCTGTGTAGGTATTAAATGCCTGTGTAGGTATCAAATGCCTGTGTAGGTATCAAATGCCTGTGGAGGTATTAAATACCTGTGTAGGTATTAAATGCCTGTGTAGGTATCAAATGCCTGTGTAGGTATCAAATGCCTGTGGAGGTATTAAATACCTGTGTAGGTATTAAATGCCTGTGTAGGTATTAAATGGCTGTGGAGGTATTAAATGCCTGTGTAGGTATTAAATGCGTGTGTAGATTATAATGCGTGTGTAGGTATCAAATGCGTGTGTAGGTATCAAATGCCTGTGTAGGTATCAAATGCGTGTGTAGGTATCAAATGCCTGTGTAGGTATTAAATGCCTGTGTAGGTGTTATGCCTGTGGAAGTATCAAATGCCTGTGGAAGTATCAAATGCCTGTGGAGGTATCAAATGCCTGTGTAGGTATTATGCCTGTGGAAGTATCAAATGCCTGTGTAGGTATTAAATGCCTGTGGAGGTATCAAATGCCTGTGTAGGTATTATGCCTGTGGAAGTATCATATGCCTGTGTAGGTATTAAATGCCTGTGGAGGTATCAAATGCCTGTGTAGGTATTATGCCTGTGGAAGTATCAAATGCCTGTGTAGGTATCACATGCCTGTGGAGGTATCAAATACCTGTGGAGGTATCAAATGCCTGTGGAGGTTATAATGCCTATTGCCTTGTCAATGTCCACATTGCAACCATGTGATACAGCTTACACAAAGTGCTTCAATTAAATGTTTCAATTAACTCTTACAGATTAATAATGTTATTTTCTACAAGACTATAATATGCCAATATAGCGAGAAGGCAATCTGTATTAGCGCGAGACATGTAACTGTATCTTACCTAGACCAAGAAATGTACGAATGACCGTGTCATTATTTGGTACTTTCAAACCCGTGTCCAATGGGTGAAGGTTTGGTGAGACTGAAACGAGGATTTTACTGGTAAACTTGGTTTTCTTCGGGTCTCCACAGTTATGGATCCGACAAGAGTAATTCCCAGCATCATCATTTCTGCAACAATAAACAGGTACATAGACATGCTGTATATATGTGTGTGTCATAGAGCAGGTACATAGACATGCTGTATATATGTGTGTGTCATAGAGCAGGTACATAGACATGCTGTATATATGTGTGTGTCATAGAGCAGGTACATAGACATGCTGTATATATGTGTGTGTCATAGAGGAGGTACATAGACATGTTGTATATATGTGTGTGTCATAGAGGAGGTACATAGACATGTTGTATATATGTGTGTCATAGAGGAGGTACATAGACATGTTGTATATATGTGTGTGTCATAGAGGAGGTACATAGACATGCTGTATATATGTGTGTGTCATAGAGGAGGTACATAGACATGTTGTATATATGTGTGTCATAGAGCAGGTACATAGACATGCTGTATATATGTGTGTGTCATAGAGGAGGTACATAGACATGTTGTATATATGTGTGTGTCATAGAGCCGGTACATAGACATGCTGTATATATGTGTGTGTCATAGAGCAGATACATAGACATGCTGTATATATGTGTGTGTCATAGAGCAGGTACATAGACATGCTGTATATATATATATATGTGTGTCATAGAGCAGGTAGATAGACATGCTGTATATATATGTGTGTCATAGAGCACATACATAGACATGCTGTATATATGTGTGTGTCATAGAGCAGATACATAGATATGCTGTATATATGTGTGTGTGTCATAGAGCAGGTACATAGACATGCTGTATATATGTGTGTGTGTCATAGAGCAGGTACATAGACATGCTGTATATATGTGTGTGTCATAGAGCAGGTCATAGACATGCTGTATATATGTGTGTGTGTCATAAAGCAGGTACATAGACATGCTGTATATATGTGTGTGTCATAGAGCAGATACATAGAAATGCTGTATATATGTGTGTGTCATAGAGCAGGTACATAGACATGCTGTATATATGTGTGTGTCATAGAGCAGATACATAGACATGCTGTATATATGTGTGTGTCATAGAGCAGATACATAGACATGCTGTATATGTGTGTGTGTGTCATAGAGCAGGTACATAGACATGCTGTATATATGTGTGTGTCATAGAGCAGATACATAGACATGCTGTATATATGTGTGTGTCATAGAGCAGTACATAGACATGCTGTATATATGTGTGTGTCATAGAGCAGATACATAGACATGCTGTATATATGTGTGTGTGTCATAGAGCAGGTACATAGACATGCTGTATATATGTGTGTGTCATAGAGCAGATACATAGACAATTAGACATGCTGTATATATGTGTGTGTCATAGAGCAGGTACATAGATATGATGTATATATGTGTGTGTGTGTCATAGAGCAGGTACATATACATGCTGTATATATGTGTGTGTCATAGAGCAGGTACATAGACATGCTGTATATATGTGTGTGTCATAGAGCAGGTACATAGACATGCTGTATATATGTGTGTGTCATAGAGCAGGTACATAGACATGCTGTATATATGTGTGTGTCATAGAGCAGGTACATAGACATGCTGTATATATGTGTGTGTCATAGAGCAGGTACATAGACATGCTGTATATATATGTGTGTCATAGAGCAGGTACATAGACATGCTGTATATATATGTGTGTCATAGAGCAGGTACATAGACATGCTGTATATATACGTGTGTCATAGAGCAGGTACATAGACATGCTGTATATATGTGTGTGTCATAGAGCAGGTACATAGACATGCTGTATATATGTGTGTGTCATAGAGCAGATACATATATATGCTGTATTTATGTGTGTGTGTGTCATAGAGCAGGTACATAGACATACTGTATATGTGTGTGTCATAGAGCAGATACATAGACACGCTGTATATGTGTGTGTGTCATAGAGCAGATACATAGACATGCTGTATATATGTGTGTGTCATAGAGCAGGTACATATACATGCTGTATATATATATATATATATATGTGTGTCATAGAGCAGGTACATAGACATGCTGTATATATGTGTGTGTCATAAAGCAGGTACATATACATGCTGTATATATGTGTGTGTCATAGAGCAGATACATAGACATGCTGTATATATGTGTGTGTGTCATAGAGCAGGTACATAGACATGCTGTATATATGTGTGTGTCATAGAGCAGATACATAGACATGCTGTATATGTGTGTGTCATAGAGTGGGTACATAGACATGCTGTATTTATGTGTGTGTCATAGAGCAGGTACATATACATGCTGTATATATGTGTGTGTCATAGAGCGGGTACATAGACATGCTGTATATATATGTATGTGTCATAGAGCAGGTACATAGACATGCTGTATATGTGTGTGTCATAGAGCAGATACATAGACATGCTGTATATGTGTGTGTCATAGAGTGGGTGCATAGACATGCTGTATATATGCGTGTGTGTCATAGAGCAGGTACATAGACATGCTGTATATATGTGTGTCATAGAGCAGGTACATAGACATGCTGTATATATGTGTGTGTGTCATAGAGCAGATACATAGACATGCTGTATATATGTGTGTGTCATAGAGCAGGTACATAGACATGCTGTATATATGTGTGTGTGTCATAGAGCAGATACATAGACATGCTGTATATATGTGTATGTCATAGAGCAGGTACATAGACATGCTGTATATGTGTGTGTCATAGAGCAGATACATAGACACGCTGTATATGTGTGTGTGTCATAGAGCAGATACATAGACATGCTGTATATATGTGTGTGTCATAGAGCAGGTACATATACATGCTGTATATATATAAATGTGTGTCATAGAGCATGTACATAGACATGCTGTATATATGTGTGTGTCATAGAGCAGGTACATAGACATGCTGTATATATGTGTGTGTGTGTCATAGAGCAGATACATAGACATGATGTATATATGTGTGTGTGTCATAGAGCAGGTACATAGACATGCTGTATATATGTGTGTGTCATAGAGCAGGTACATAGACATGCTGTATATATATGTGTGTCATAGAGCAGGTACATAGACATGCTGTATATATGTGTGTGTCATAGAGCAGATACATAGACATGCTGTATATGTGTGTGTGTCATAGAGCAGGTACATAGACATGCTGTATATGTGTGTGTCATAGAGCAGATACATAGACACGCTGTATATGTGTGTGTGTCATAGAGCAGATACATAGACATGCTGTATATATGTGTGTGTCATAAAGCAGGTACATATACATGCTGTATATATATATATGTGTGTCATAGAGCAGGTACATAGACATGCTGTATATATGTGTGTGTCATAGAGCAGGTACATAGACATGCTGTATATATGTGTGTGTCATAGAGCAGATACATAGACATGCTGTATATATGTGTGTGTCACAGAGCAGGTACATAGACATGCTGTATATATATGTGTGTGTCATAGAGCAGGTACATAGACATGCTGTATATATGTGTGTGTCATAGAGCAGATACATAGACATGCTGTATATATGTGTGTGTGTGTCATAGAGCAGATACATAGACATGCTGTATATATGTGTGTGTCATAGAGCAGGTACATATATATGCTGTATATATGTGTGTGTGTCATAGAGCAGGTAAATATACATGCTGTATATATGTGTGTGTCATAGAGCAGATACATATATATGCTGTATTTATGTGTGTGTGTCATAGAGCAGATACATAGACATGCTGTTTATATGTGTGTGTGTCATAGAGCAGATACATAGACATGCTGTATATATGTGTGTGTCATAGAGCAGATACATAGACATGCTGTATATATGTGTGTGTCATAGAGCAGATACATAGATATGCTGTATATATGTGTGTGTGTCATAGAGCAGGTACATAGACATGCTGTATATATATAAATGTGTGTCATAGAGCAGGTACATAGACATGCTGTATATATGTGTGTGTCATAGAGCAGGTACATAGACATGCTGTATATATGTGTGTGTCATAGAGCAGATACATAGACATGCTGTATATATGTGTGTGTGTGTCATAGAGCAGGTACATAGACATGCTGTATATGTGTGTGTCATAGAGCAGGTACATAGACATGCTGTATATATATGTGTGTCATAGAGTAGGTACATAGACATGCTGTATATATGTGTGTCATAGAGCAATACATAGACATGCTGTATATGTGTGTGTCATAGAGCAGGTACATAGACATGCTGTATATGTGTGTGTCATAGAGCAGATACATAGACACGCTGTATAGTGTGTGTGTCATAGAGCAGATACATAGACATGCTGTATATATGTGTGTGTCATAAAGCAGGTACATAGACATGCTGTATATATATATGTGTGTCATAGAGCAGGTACATAGACATGCTGTATATATGTGTGTGTCATAGAGCAGGTACATAGACATGCTGTATATATGTGTGTGTCATAGAGCAGATACATAGACATGCTGTATATATGTGTGTGTCACAGAGCGGGTACATAGACATGCTGTATATATATGTGTGTGTCATAGAGCAGGTACATAGACATGCTGTATATATGTGTGTGTCACAGAGCAGGTACATAGACATGCTGTATTATGTGTGTCATAGAGCAGATACATAGACATGCTGTATATATGTGTGTGTCATAGAGCAGGTACATAGACATGCTGTATATATGTGTGTGTCATAGAGCAGGTACATAGACATGCTGTATATATATGTGTGTCATAGAGCAGGTACATAGACATGCTGTATATATGTGTGTGTCATAGAGCAGGTACATAGACATGCTGTATATATATGTGTGTCATAGAGCAGGTACATAGACATGCTGTATATATGTGTGTGTCATAGAGCAGGTACATAGACATGCTGTATATATGTGTGTGTCATAGAGCAGATACATAGACATGCTGTATATATGTGTGTGTCATAGAGCAGGTACATAGACATGCTGTATATATGTGTGTGTCATAGAGCAGGTACATAGACATGCTGTATATATGTGTGTGTCATAGAGCAGGTACATAGACATGCTGTATATATGTGTGTGTCATAGAGCAGATACATAGACATGCTGTATATATGTGTGTGTCATAGAGCAGGTACATAGACATGCTGTATATATGTGTGTGTCATAGAGCAGGTACATAGACATGCTGTATATATGTGTGTGTCATAGAGCAGGTACATAGACATGCTGTATATATGTGTGTGTCATAGAGCAGATACATAGACATGCTGTATATATGTGTGTGTCATAGAGCAGATACATAGACATGCTGTATATATGTGTGTGTCATAGAGCAGATACATAGACATGCTGTATATATGTGTGTGTCATAGAGCAGATACATAGACATGCTGTATATGTGTGTCATAGAGGAGGTACATAGACATGCTGTATATATGTGTGTGTCATAGAGCAGATACATAGACATGCTGTATATATGTGTGTGTCATAGAGCAGATACATAGATATGCTGTATATGTGTGTGTGTGTCATAGAGCAGATACATAGACATGCTGTATATGTGTGTGTGTGTCATAGAGCAGATACATAGACATGCTGTATATATGTGTGTGTCATAGAGCAGGTACATACACATGCTGTATATATATAAATGTGTGTCATAGAGCAGGTACATAGATATGCTGTATATATGTGTGTGTCATAGAGCAGGTACATATACATGCTGTATATATATAAATGTGTGTCATAGAGCAGGTACATAGACATGCTGTATATATGTGTGTGTCATAGAGCAGGTACATATACATGCTGTATATATATAAATGTGTGTCATAGAGCAGGTACATAGACATGCTGTATATATGTGTGTGTCATAGAGCAGGTACATAGACATGCTGTATATATGTGTGTGTCATAGAGCAGATACATAGACATGCTGTATATGTGTGTGTCATAGAGCAGGTACATAGACATGCTGTATTTATGTGTGTGTCATAGAGCAGATACATAGACATGCTGTAAATATGTGTGTGAATCATAGAGCAGATACATAGACATGCTGTATATATGTGTGTGTGTCATAGAGCAGATACATAGACATGCTGTATATATGTGTGTGTCATAGAGCAGGTACATAGACATGCTGTATATATGTGTGTGTGTCATAGAGCAGATACATAGACATGCTGTATATATGTGTATGTCATAGAGCAGGTACATAGACATGCTGTATATATGTGTGTGTCATAGAGCAGATACATAGACATGCTGTATATGTGTGTGTCATAGAGCAGGTACATAGACATGCAGTATATATGTGTGTGTCATAGAGCAGGTACATAGACATGCTGTATATATGTGTGTGTGTCATAGAGCAGGACATAGATATGCTGTATATATGTGTGTCTCATAGAGCAGATACATAGACATGCTGTATATATGTGTGTGTCATAGAGCAGGTACATAGACATGCTGTATATATGTGTGTGTCATAGAGCAGATACATAGACATGCTGTAAATATGTGTGTGAATCATAGAGCAGATACATAGACATGCTGTATATATGTGTGTGTGTCATAGAGCAGATACATAGACATGCTGTATATATGTGTGTGTCATAGAGCAGGTACATAGACATGCTGTATATATGTGTGTGTGTCATAGAGCAGATACATAGACATGCTGTATATATGTGTATGTCATAGAGCAGGTACATAGACATGCTGTATATATGTGTGTGTCATAGAGCAGATACATAGACATGCTGTATATGTGTGTGTCATAGAGCAGGTACATAGACATGCAGTATATATGTGTGTGTCATAGAGCAGGTACATAGACATGCTGTATATATGTGTGTGTGTCATAGAGCAGGACATAGATATGCTGTATATATGTGTGTCTCATAGAGCAGATACATAGACATGCTGTATATATGTGTGTGTCATAGAGCAGGTACATAGACATGCTGTATATATGTGTGTGTCATAGAGCAGATACATAGAATGGCTGTATATATGTGTGTGTGTGTGTGTGTCATAGAGCAGATACATAGACATGCTGTACATATGTGTGTGTCATAGAGCAGGTACATAGACATGCTGTATATATGTGTGTGTCATAGAGCAGGTACATAGACATGCTGTATATATGTGTGTGTCATAGAGCAGGTACATAGACCATTACTACTATATATGCATGTGTGTCATAGAACTGGCACATAGACCATTACTGCTATATATACATGTGTCATAGAGCAGACACATAGACCATTACTGCTATATATACATGTGTGTCATAGAGCAGACACATAGACCATTACTACTATATATACATGTGTGTCATAGAGTAGACACATAGACCATTACTGCTGTATATACATGTGTGTTATAGAGCAGACACATAGACCATTACTGCTATATATACATGTGTCATAGAGCAGACACATAGACCATTACTGCTATATATACATGTGTCATAGAGCAGACACATATACCATTACTGCTATATATACATGTGTCATAGAGCAGACACATAGACCATTACTGCTGTATATACAGGTGTCATAGAGCAGACACATAGACCATTACTGCTATATATACATGTGTCATAGAGCAGACACATAGACCATTACTGCTATATATACATGTGTGTCATAGAGCAGACACATAGACCATTACTGCTATATATACATGTATCATAGAGCAGTCACATATACCATTACTGCTATATATACATGTGTGTCATAGAGCAGACACATAGACCATTACTGCTATATATACATGTGTCATAGAGCAGACACATAGACCATTACTGCTATATATACATGTGTCATAGAGCAGACACATAGACCGTTACTGCTATATATACATGTGTGTGTCATAGAGCAGACACATAGATCATTACTGCTATATATACAGGTGTCATAGAGCAGACACTTAGACCATTACTGCTATATATACATGTGTCATAGATCAGACACATAGACCATTACTGCTATATATACATGTGTGTCATAGAGCAGACACATAGACCATTACTGCTATATATACATGTGTGTTATAGAGCAGACACATAGACCATTACTACTATATATACATGTGTCATAGAGCAGACACATAGACCAGTACTGCTATATATACATGTGTCATAGAGCAGACACATAGACCAGTACTGCTATATATACATGTGTCATAGAGCAGACACATAGACCAGTACTGCTATATATACAGGTGTCATAGAGCAGACACTTAGACCATTACTGCTATATATACATGTGTCATAGAGCAGACATATAGACCATTACTGCTGTATATACATGTGTGTCATAGAGCAGACACATAGACCATTACTGCTATATATACATGTGTGTCATAGAGCAGACACATAGACCATTACTGCTATATATACATGTGTCATAGAGCAGACACATAGACCATTACTGCTATATATACATGTGTCATAGAGCAGACACATAGACCATTACTGCTATATATACATGTCTGTCATAGAGCAGACACATAGACCATTACTGCTATATATACATGTCTGTCATAGAGCAGACACATAGACCATTACTGCTATATATACATGTCTGTCATAGAGCAGACACATAGGCCATTACTGCTATATATACATGTGTCATAGAGCAGACACATAGACCATTACTGCTATATATACATGTGTGTCATAGAGCAGACACATAGACCATTACTGCTATATATACATGTGTGTTATAGAGCATACACATAGACCATTACTGCTATATATACATGTGTCATAGAGCAGACACATAGACCATTACTGCTATATATACATGTGTGTTATAGAGCATACGCAGACCATTACTGCTATATATACAGGTGTCATAGAGCAGACACATAGACCATTACTGCTATATATACATGTGTCATAGAGCAGACACATAGACCATTACTGCTATATATACATGTGTCATAGAGCAGACACATATACCATTACTGCTATATATACATGTGTCATAGAGCAGACACATAGACCATTACTGCTATATATACATGTGTCATAGAGCAGACACATAGACCATTACTGCTATATATACATGTGTCATAGAGCAGACACATAGACCATTACTGCTATATATACATGTGTCATAGAGCAGACACATAGACCATTACTGCTATATATACATGTGTCATAGAGCAGACACATAGACCATTACTGCTATATATACATGTGTGTCATAGAGCAGACACATAGACCATTACTGCTATATATACATGTGTGTCATAGAGCAGACACATAGACCATTACTGCTATATATACATGTCTGTCATAGAGCAGACACATAGACCATTACTGCTATATATACATGTGTCATAGAGCAGACCCATAGACCATTACTGCTATATATATACATGTGTGTCATAGAGCAGACACATAGACCATTACTGCTATATATACATGTGTCATAGAGCAGACACATAGGCCATTACTGCTATATATACATGTGTCATAGAGCTGGCACATAGACCATTACTGCTATATATACATGTGTCATAGAGCAGACACATAGACCAGTACTGCTATATATACATGTGTGTCATAGAGCAGACACATAGACCATTACTGCTATATATACATGTGTCATAGAGCAGACACATAGACCATTACTGCTATATATACATGTGTCATAGAGCAGACACATAGACCATTACTGCTATATATACATGTGTCATAGAGCAGACACATAGACCATTACTGCTATATATACTGTGTGTCATAGAGCAGACACATGCCATTACTGCTATATATACATGTGTATAGAGCAGACATAGACCATTACTGCTATATATACATGTCTGTCATAGAGCAGACACATAGACCATTACTGCTATATATACATGTGTCATAGAGCAGACCCATAGACCATTACTGCTATATATATACATGTGTGTCATAGAGCAGACACATAGACCATTACTGCTATATATACATGTGTCATAGAGCAGACACATAGGCCATTACTGCTATATATACATGTGTCATAGAGCTGGCACATAGACCATTACTGCTATATATACATGTGTCATAGAGCAGACACATAGACCAGTACTGCTATATATACATGTGTGTCATAGAGCAGACACATAGACCATTACTGCTATATATACATGTGTCATAGAGCAGACACATAGACCATTACTGCTATATATACATGTGTCATAGAGCAGACACATAGACCATTACTGCTATATATACATGTGTGTCATAGAGCAGACACATAGACCATTACTGCTATATATACATGTGTGTCATAGAGCAGACACATAGACCATTACTGCTATATATACATGTGTCATAGAGCAGACACTTAGACCATTACTGCTATATATACATGTGTGTCATAGAGCAGACACATAGACCATTACTGCTATATATACATGTGTCATAGAGCAGACACATAGACCATTACTGCTATATATACATGTGTGTCATAGAGCAGACACATAGACCATTACTGCTATATATACAGGTGTCATAGAGCAGACACTTAGACCATTACTGCTATATATACATGTGTCATAGAGCAGACACATAGACCATTACTGCTATATATACATGTGTCATAGAGCAGACACATAGACCATTACTACTATATATACATGTGTGTCATAGAGCAGACACATAGACCATGAGCCCTGGGTCAAATATCCCAACTGCTTCACAGATATGGAACATTAATGACAATGGGACCGACTGATTGACAAACATTTGCAAGACATTACACTACACTTTCTATGAAAGGAAGTGAACGGGAGCATAACAAACGCTGTGCACAATTTCCCCCGATAAAAACCAACGACTGTTTAAAGAAAATAATACACAAGTAATATTTTATAGCAACATGGTAAATTATTTATGAGTGCCATCAAATAATCGCACTATCAAACCACAATTTAATTTATCAATATTATGGGCCAACCCACACAACTACCGTTGACTCGAACCTCCCATGACTCGAACCATTACTCATGGACACGTCAAGTTTGAGGCAACGAAATTTGACTGTATTTAATTAAACATGCAAATAACGGCCAAAGAAACTGAAAATAATTACAATTTACATGGTATAAAATAATAAAATTGTATAAAAACACACACAAAAGAAAACTTAATATGTGGGGCCCCCAGGGGGTGAAGTCAGGGTCCCTAGGGCGACTATTACCCCCAAATCGCCCGCTAGAATGAGCCCTGATTAATGACAACGTGACCGACTGATTGACCAACATCTGTAAGACATTACACTACACTTTCTATGAAAGCATCGATTAATCACATACGTGACACTATCATATCGCAGGCTATTCTCGACTCTGCCTTGAAGCTTGATAAAATCATCTTGTCCATTTTGACAGAAGAACCACTGGTAGCATGGGTATGGCTGACCGGTAGCTTCCACTTCCAGCATGAGCGCACCTCCTTCATCTACCTCTACCACCATCGGCGGACATTTAACAATCTCTATATCCTCTGAAATATTTTTAAAAGTTAACATTGTCACAGTAAAGGCTTGCATAGTTTGTTCAGTTAATGTGGGTAACACTGATAGCATTGTCACAGTAAAGGCTTGCATAGTTTGTTCAGTTAATGTGGGTAACACTGATAACATTGCACAGTAAAGGCTTGCATAGTTTGTTCAGTTAATGTGGGTAACACTGATAGCATTGTCACAGTAAAGGCTTGCATAGTTTGTTCAGTTAATGTGGGGTACACTGATAACATTGCACAGTAAAGGCTTGCATAGTTTGTTCAGTTAATGTGGGTAACACTGATAGCATTGTCACAGTAAAGGCTTGCATAGTTTGTTCAGTTAATGTGGGTAACACTGATAGCATTGTCACAGTAAAGGCTTGCATAGTTTGTTCAGTTAATGTGGGGTAACACTGATAACAGTGCCACAGTAAAGGCTTGCATAGTTTGTTCAGTTAATGTGGGGGGGGGGGGTAACACTGATAACAGTGTCACAGTAAAGGCTTGCATAGTTTGTTCAGTTAATGTGGGGTAACACTGATAACATTGTCACAGTAAGACTTGCATAGTTTGTTCAGTTAATGTGGGGTAACACTGATAACAATGTCACAGTAAAGACTTGCATAGTTTGTTCAGTTAATGTGGGGTACACTGATAACATTGTCACAGTAAAGGCTTGCATAGTTTGTTCAGTTAATGTGGGGGGGGGTAACACTGATAACAGTGTCACAGTAAAGGCTTGCATAGTTTGTTCAGTTAATTGGGGGGGTAACACTGATAACAGGTACAGTAAAGGCTTGCATAGTTTTGTTCAGTTAATGTGGGGTAACACAGATAACATTGTCACAGTAAAGGCTTGCATAGTTTGTTCAGTTAATGTGGGGGGGGGTAACACTGATAACATTGTCACAGTAAAGGCTTGCATAGTTTGTTCAGTTAATGTGGGGTAACACTGATAACAATGTCACAGTAAAGACTTGCATAGTTTGTTCAGTTAATGTGGGGTAACACTGATAACATTGTCACAGTAAAGGCTTGCATAGTTTGTTCAGTTAATGTGGGTAACACTGATAACAATGTCACAGTAAAGACTTGCATAGTTTGTTCAGTTAATGTGGGGTAACACTGATAACATTGCACAGTAAAGACTTGCATAGTTTGTTCAGTTAATGTGGGTAACACTGATAACATTGTCACAGTAAAGACTTGCATAGTTTGTTCAGTTAATGTGGGGTAACACTGATAACATTGTCACAGTAAAGGCTTGCATAGTTTGTTCAGTTAATGTGGGGTAACACTGATAACATTGTCACAGTAAAGGCTTGCATAGTTTGTTCAGTTAATGTGGGGTAACACTGATAACATTGTCACAGTAAAGGCTTGCATAGTTTGTTCAGTTAATGTGGGGTAACACTGATAACATTGTCACAGTAAAGGCTTGCATAGTTTGTTCAGTTAATGTGGGGTAACACTGATAACATTGTCACAGTAAAGGCTTGCATAGTTTGTTCAGTTAATGTGGGGTAACACTGATAACATTGTCACAGTAAAGGCTTGCATAGTTTGTTCAGTTAATGTGGGGTAACACTGATAACATTGTCACAGTAAAGGCTTGCATAGTTTGTTCAGTTAATGTGGGGTAACACTGATAACATTGTCACAGTAAAGGCTTGCATAGTTTGTTCAGTTAATGTGGGGTAACACTGATAACATTGTCACAGTAAAGGCTTGCATAGTTTGTTCAGTTAATGTGGGTAATGTTCAGTTAATGTGAGTAACACTGATAACCGTGTCACAGTAAAGGCTGATTAATGGTGATTATAATTATATTTGTTTGGAATGTCTCCCTATCAACTTGTTTTGCATGTTACAGGGAAAGCAAAAGAACTCATGTCAATTTTAAGGAGCATTGATACAGTCAAGACAATCTGGAGCCCGACAGTAATGAAAACATTACAACTAAATAAAAATATAAGATATGGGACAAAAACTTTCACACCTGCTAAAATCCCAGAGACGTATCAAAACAATGTGTTCAGATCCCAGAGATGCATCAAAACAATGTGTTCAGATCCCAGAGATGCATCAAAACTATGTGTTCAGATCCCAGAGATGCATCAAAACTATGTGTTCAGATCCCAGAGATGCATCAAAACTATGTGTTCAGATCCCAGAGATGCATCAAAACTATGTGTTCAGATCCCAGAGATGCATCAAAACTATGTGTTCAGATCCCAGAGATGCATCAAAACTATGTGTTCAGATCCCAGAGATGCATCAAAACTATGTGTTCAGATCCCAGAGATGCATCAAAACTATGTGTTCAGATCCCAGAGATGCATCAAAACTATGTGTTCAGATCCCAGAGATGCATCAAAACTATGTGTTCAGATCCCAGAGATGCAGCCAAACAACATGTTCAGAGATGCAGCAAACTATGTGTTCAAATCACAGAGACGCAGCATTAGTTGCCTCTAAGGTAAGTACCGATCAGGTTACAGGGAAGCCAAAATGCCAATTCTTGATAAGACATTTACCCCCCCCTCCCCAAGTGATTCTATTACCTCTCCCCCAAGTGATTCTATCACCCCCACCAGTGATTCTATTACCCACACAGTGATTCTATTACCCTCCCCCAAGTGATTCTATCACCCCCACCAAGTGATTCTATTACCCCCCACAGTGATTCTATTACCCCTCCCACAAGTGATTCATTACCCCACCCCCACCCCAAGTGATTCTATTACCCCCACAATGATTCTATTACCCCCCCCAGTGATTCTATTACCCCCCCCCAGTGATCATTACCCCCCCCCCAGTATTCAATTACCACCACCCAAGTGATTCAATTACCCCCCCCCAGTGATTCTATTACCCCCCCAGTGATTCAATTACCCCCCCAGTGATTCAATTACCCCCCCCAAGTGATTCATTACCCCCCAGTGATTCAATTACCCCCCCCCAAGTGATTCTATTACCCCCTCAGTGATTCTATTACCCCCCACCCCAAGTGATTCAATTACCCCCACAGTGATTCATTACCCCCCCCCCCCCAAGGATTATATTACCCCCCCCCCCCCCGGATTCAATTACCCCCCCCCAGTGATTCAATTACCCCCCCCCCACAGTGATTCAATTACCCCCCCCCCAGTGATTCAATTACCCCCCCAAGTGATTTTATTACCCCCCCCCAGTGATTCTATTACCCCCCCAAGTGATTCTATTACCCCCCCCCCCCCCAGTGATTCAATTACCCCCCCCCCCCCAGTGATTCAATTACCCCCCCCCCCAGTGATTCAATTACCCCCCCAGTGATTCAATTACCCCCCCCCCAAGTGATTCTATTACCCCCCCCAGTGATTCAATTACCCCCCCCAGTGATTCAATTACCCCCCCCCCAAGTGATTCTATTACCCCCTCAGTGATTCTATTCCCCCCACCCCAAGTGATTCAATTACCCCCACAGTGATTCATTACCCCCCCCCCCAAGTGATTATATTACCCCCCCCCAGTGATTCATTACCCCCCCCCCCAGTGATTCAATTACCCCCCCCCGTGATTCATTACCCCCCAAGTGATTTTATTACCCCCCCCCCAGTGATTATATTACCCCCCCAGTGATTCAATTACCCCCCCCCCCCCACAGTGATTCTTACCCCCCCAGTGATTCAATTACCCCCCCAAGTGATTCTATTACCCCCCCCAAGTGATTATATTACCCCCCCCAGTGATTCAATTACCCCCCCCCCCAGTGATTCAATTACCCCCCCCCCCCAGTGATTCAATTACCCCCCCCCCAGTGATTCTATACCCCCCCCCCAGTGATCTATTACCCCCCCCCCATTTCTATTACCCCCCCCATTGATTCTATTACCCCCCCCCAGTGATTCTATTACCCCCCCCCAGTGATTCTATTACCCCCCCCAGTGATTCATTACCCCCCCCAGTGATTCAATTACCCCCACCCCAAGTGATTCATTACCCCCCCCCCATGATTCATTACCCCCCCCGTGATTCTATTACCCCCCCCCCAAGTGATTAATACCCCCCCCCGTGATTCAATTACCCCCCCCAGTGATTCAATTACCCCCCCCCCCAGTGATTCAATTACCCCCCCCCCAGTGATTCAATTACCCCCCCCCCAGTGATTCAATACCCCCCAAGTGATTCATTTCCCCCCCCCCAAGTGATTCTATTACCCCCCCCAGTGATTATATTACCCCCCACAGTGATTCTATTACCCCCCCACCCCAAGTGATTCAATTACCCCCCCCCCCAGTTATTCAATTACCCCCACCCCAGTGATTCATTTACCCCCCCCAGTGATTCTATTACCCCCCCAGTGATTCATTACCCCCCCCAGTGATTCAACTACCCCCCCAAGTGATTCAATTACCCCCCCCAAGAGATTCAATTACCCCCCCAAGTGATTCGACCACCCCCACCCCAAGTGATTCAATTACGCCCCCCAGTGATTCCATTACCCCCCCAGTGATTCAATACCCCCCCCCCCAGTGATTCAATTACCCCCCCCCGTGATTCATTACCCCCACCCCAGTGATTCAATTACCCCCCCCAGTGATTCATTACCCCCCCCCCAGTGATTCAATTACCCCCCCCCAGTGATTCAATTCCCCCAATCCCCCCCCCAAGTGATTCATTTACCCCCCACCCCAAGTGATTCTATTACCCCCCACAGTGATTTATTACCCCCCACAGTGATTCTATTACCCCCACCCCAAGTGATTCAATTACCCCCCCCCAGTTATTCAATTACCCCCACCCCAAGTGATTCATTTACCCCCCCAGTGATTCTATTACCCACCCCCAGTGATTCAATTACCCCCAAGTGATTCAACTACCCCCCCAAGTGATTCAATTACCCCCACCCAAAGTGATTCAATTACCCCCCCAAGTGATTCGACCACCCCCCCCCCAAGTGATTCAATTACCCCCCAGTGATTCCATTACCCCCCAAGTGATTCAATTACCCCCCCCAAGTGTTCAATTATACCCCCCCCCCAGTGATTCAATTACCCCCCCCCAAGTGATTCAATTACCCCCCCCAGTGATTCAATTACCCCCCCCCCCAAGTGATTCAATTACCCCCCCAGTGATTCATTTACCCCCACCCCAAGTGATTCAATTACCCCCCCCCAGTGATTCAACTACCCCCCCCCCACCCCCGTGATTCAATTACCCCCCCCCCAAGTGATTCAATTACCCCCCCCAGTGATTCAATTACCCCCACCCCAAGTGATTCAATTACCCCCCCCCCAAGTGATTCAATTACCCCCCCAGTGATTCAATTCCTCCCCCAAGTGATTCAATTACCCCCCCCAAGTGATTCAACTACCCCCCCAAGTGATTCAATTACCCCCACCCCAAGTGATTCAATTACCCCCCCCCCCCAAGTGATTCAACTACCCCCACCCCAAGTGATTCAATTATGCCCCCAGTGATTCAATTACCCCCCAAGTGATTCAATTACCCCCCCAAGTGATTCAATTACCCCCCCCAGTGATTCAATTACCCCCCCCAGTTATTCATTACCCACCCCAAGTTATTCAATTACCTCCACCCCAAGTGATTCAATTACACCCCACCCCAAGTGATTCAATTACCCCCCAGTGATTCAATTACCCCCCCCCCAGTGATTCAACAACTCCCCCCAATTTATACTGGCTATGGATAAACAGTTTAGGTATGAATGATACATTATATAATTTATACTGGCTATGGATAAACAGTTTAGGTATGAATGACTTATTATAATTTATACTGGCTATGGATAAACAGTTTAGGTATGAATGATACATTATATAATTTATACTGGCTATGGATAAACAGTTTAGGTATGAATGATACATTATATAATTTATACTGGCTATGGATAAACAGTTTAGGTATGAATGATACATTATAATTTATACTGGCTATGGATAAACAGTTTAGGTATGAATGATACATTATATAATTTATACTGGCTATGGATAAACAGTTTAGGTATGAATGATACATTATATAATTTATACTGGCTATGGATAAACAGTTTAGGTATGAATGATACATTATATAATTATACTGGCTATGGATAAACAGTTTAGGTATGAATGATACATTATATAATTTATACTGGCTATGGATAAACAGTTTAGGTATGAATGATACATTATATAATTTATACTGGCTATGGATAAACAGTTTAGGTATGAATGATACATTATATAATTTATACTGGCTATGGATAAATAGTTTGATACACTAACCATATGGTGAGAGACCAAGTGGGAAGGTATCGATCCGGAGATGATTCAGGTATTTGATCAACTCTGCTACCGTCATACCCTGGGAGCTGAGCAGAGTCAGCAGTTTTGCTGAAGCACTTTGTCCAAGGATCGTTGCAGTTGCGAATCTCTCTAACACAGCGCGCCTGCAATATCAACAAGAAAAGATGTCAAATTCATGAATACAAATTATGGTATTAAAATGCACAGTATGACCATTAAAGCAGCATTACATCGTAATAAAGGATGTTTTGGGTAAAATATAAATACTAATGTGTGTGTGCTTACATAACAGGGCGTTCACTAGACTTTGAAACTCAAGAGTCAATGACCCTTGAGGTCAAAATCTCAAGAGTCAAGCTGGAATTTTCAAGAGTCAAATATATGCATGTTGGTACTTTACGTACATGTAATTGTTGTAGGTTCGTGCTACCACTGTTAGCAAAGGGATTTTTCTTTTTAGCATCTCTACACCAAGTACAATACAACAGAATCTGATCATCAGTTTGTTTCATTTCCAGCCACCCAAATTCATTAAGCCACTCAGACCTGAATTTTCTTTTCACTTTATACTTAGGAGTGTCACAGTCTACTTTATGGCGTTTAGGTGTCCCAGGTTCACTAACACTATCACTCAGCTTACGTTTGCTGTGTGTGCCAATTCCGAAGTGACTAAGGCTTTTCTGAACCATATTTAAGCTTTAATTTCTAAAACTGATACTCTTTAATTTTTTATCTCCGATCTGATTGAAAATATAACTAAGAATGATTTAGGAATATTCTCCAGAAAATGAAGGGATAATGTAGAAACAATGAAATGATTAATGGGTGGTGCACACAATGAATACCCCATAGAAATCTGTAACAAACAATAACAAAAGTACTTTTACTCACCGACATCATCAAACGATTCAGGCGTATAATTTCTATATCAGTGGCCCACTATAAGCTTCTCAAATAGCAGACAACTTATTATTGACAATACACGTGTTACAAAAACACCGTTTTATCTATGCCGATTGTACATTGACAATACACATAATGTCAACACCTACTTAAACTTCTCAGTTCTCATGATTAGCAGCACATATGATGGCAAACAACACAAACGGTAATTGGTTGTTTGCAAAACTTGCTAAAGGTGTTTATTGTGACAATCAATAATAATTGTCTTTTGATAAAAACTAATTTTTACCGGAAAAATACCGAGCCGTACAGGTATTAGAGAAACGTTATTAATTTCCCCTTGATACTAAAGTTTGGGTAAGCCTTTTTCCTCAACCACCCAACTGAATAATGACATCAACCACGCGTTTTGAACCTAACCCTGGGCGGCGCAAGTGATGAAGGCGCTTTATGCGTGGTTGATACTATATTCTGATCGGCTGGTTGAGATAAAGATTTTACGTAAAGTTTGCCTAGACGCCATTTGTCCGATTGTGAGTCCCTCGTAAATCACGATCGTGTTCATAACGAAATGCAGCAGACTTTTGATGACAATAACTGCGTTTTATATATGAACGATTACGGTCTTCGACCTCGTAGACAGACATATTTTGATAATTACTCCGCTGAGAAAATATTTGATGACGCATGACCGATCAACGCCCCGGGTCAAGTTGACTCTCAGGGCATTTTCACCAAGAGTCAAACATGCGTCTTTATCAAATTTCGTGCGTCAAAACCCGGGAGCTCGGGTCAAATGAACGCCCTGCATAAATCGAAATAGTCGCTCAGAAACGATACAATTCTAATAAATTTAAACCGTCGTATACGCAAATTTGTTTATCAACACACGAAATGTAAACAGGCATGCGTAAAACAACAGAGGTTGTAGAAAACAACGTATATATTTTGAGCATGAAAGACTATCTATCTATCTTCCTCTAATGTCGAACCCCTCGCGGGGATGTAGAAATGTCCCTAAAAGACTTAGCTAACAGAGGTATGAATCAACATATCAAGTAATTTAATTAAAAAAGACAACGTGGGACAAATGGGGATGATGCATTCAGAATGTAAACACGTGCGGACGATGTGTTCCGGTTGTAAACAAGTGCGTGACCGATCGACTCAGAAAGTCCTACTTTCGGTTTCGAGTTTGTTTTATCGCAAAAAAAACACTGTTTACCAAATGAACATAATCATACAACGCATAATGTTAGAATGTGTAGCAGCATTGCTAACCATACGTAAAAATTGAATTTTTCAAATATCTTTTATTTCATACGATGTAATGCTGCTTTAAATACAATATTTGAATAGAAGGAGTGCTTTATAATAGGCCATAGTATCTTACTGGACAACATTTTGCATGAACATTTAGGGAGAAGTAGGGGGCGAAGTCAGCGTCCATAGGGCGACTATTTCGCCCACATCGCCATCTAGAATGATCCCTGATTCTATAGGAAACCACTGGCAACAAGGTTTTTGGACGATACGATACAGCTAAAACAAACTTTAGAGATTATCATCTAATAATGCTGCACTCAAAATATTTCCTCCCATTCGTGCAAATAACTACGGAGACAACTTTTGAAACGTTGGCACTCAGTTGATCGTAGTATTACATGTAAGATGTAGAAACCTAATTTGAGGAATCGTGAAGCAGGATCCAATGATCATTGTTATAAACCTTCATGATGATTGGACCATTGTTATAAACCTTCATGATGATTGGATCATTGTTATAAACCTTCATGATGATTGGATCATTGTTATAAACCTTCATGATGATTGGACCATTGTTATAAACCTTCATGATGATTGGATCATTGTTATAAACCTTCATGATGATTGGACCATTGTTATAAACCTTCATGATGATTGGACCATTGTTATAAACCTTCATGATGATTGGACCATTGTTATAAACCTTCATGATGATTGGACCATTGTTATAAACCTTCATGATGATTGGACCATTGTTATAAAGCTTCATGATGACTGGACCATTGTTATAAAGCTTCCAGTGGTTCAGGTGGAGATGTTGTTTCAAGTGAAATGTTGACACCGCACGACACACAACCAGTGGTTCAGGTGGAGATGTTGTTTCTAGTGAAATGTTGACACCGCACGACACACAACCAGTGGTACAGGTGGAGATGTTGTTTCTAGTGAAATGTTGACACCACACGACACACAACCAGTGGTTCAGGTGGAGATGTTGTTTTTAGTGAAATGTTGACACCGCACGACACACAACCAGTGGTTCAGGTGGAGATGTCGTTTCAAGTGAAATGTTGACACTGCACGACACACAACCAGTGGTACAGGTGGAGATGTTGTTTCAAGTGAAATGTTGACACCACACGACACACAACCAGTGGTACAGGTGGAGATGTTGTTTCAAGTGAAATGTTGACACCACACGACACACAACCAGTGGTACAGGTGGAGATGTTGTTTCAAGTGAAATGTTGACACCACACGACACACAACCAGTGGTACAGGTGGAGATGTTGTTTCAAGTGAAATGTTGACACCACACGACACACAACCAGTGGTACAGGTGGAGATGTTGTTTCAAGTGAAATGTTGACACCACACGACACACAACCAGTGGTACAGGTGGAGATGTTGTTTCAAGTGAAATGTTGACACCACACGACACACAACCAGTGGTACAGGTGGAGATGTTGTTTCAAGTGAAATGTTGACACCACACGACACACAACCAGTGGTACAGGTGGAGATGTTGTTTCAAGTGAAATGTTGACACCACACGACACACAACCAGTGGTACAGGTGGAGATGTTGTTTCAAGTGAAATGTTGACACCACACAACACACAACCAGTGGTACAGGTGGAGATGTTGTTTCAAGTGAAATGTTGACACCACACGACACACAACCAGTGGTACAGGTGGAGATGTTGTTTCAAGTGAAATGTTGACACCACACGACACACAACCAGTGGTACAGGTGGAGATGTTGTTTCAAGTGAAATGTTGACACCACACGACACACAACCAGTGGTACAGGTGGAGATGTTGTTTCAAGTGAAATGTTGACACCACACGACACACAACCAGTGGTACAGGTGGAGATGTTGTTTCAAGTGAAATGTTGACACCACACGACACACAACCAGTAGTACAGGTGGAGATGTTGTTTCTAGTGAAATGTTGACACCGCACGACACACAACCAGTGGTACAGGTGGAGATGTTGTTTCTAGTGAAATGTTGACACCGCACGACACACAACCAGTGGTTCAGGTGGAGATGTCGTTTCTAGTGAAATGTTGACACCGCACGACACACAACCAGTGGTACAGGTGGAGATGTTGTTTCTAGTGAAATGTTGACACCGCACGACACACAACCAGTGGCACAGGTGGAGATGTTGTTTCTAGTGAAATGTTGACACCGCACGACACACAACCAGTGGTTCAGGTGGAGATGTTGTTTCTAGTGACATGTTGACACCGCACGACACACAACCAGTGGTACAGGTGGAGATGTTGTTTCTAGTGACATGTTGACACCGCACGACACACAACCAGTGGTACTATTGTGTATTTAACCGGGTCTCGCTTGATTACTGTCCGAATACCCGACATGTTATGTTTTGTGTCCAGACCGATATTTTTTATTTATTTTAATGAGGTTTAGTAATAATCATGAGTATGGTATTTATCATTTATACTAAATAAAATATTGTTCAACCATTGCTTGTATTTTCTTTCATATTTCTAAAAAAAGAGTTGTTTCCCCTATATTCATCTATTTCATATAGAATGTAGAGTAAAATGTTTTTTACTAGCCCCTGGGTTTCATGATACATATAACAACTGAATTAGGCTCTATATATGTCATTAAATAATTGTATGCCAAATTAATTTGACCATCTCCTGTGTTGTGTCAATTACTTTGTCATATCCTTATATAATTATAACATATAGCATAGTTCAGTTCCTGATTGACTTGTCTCACGACAACAAAACTTTCCAGTACTTGGCAAGTATTATAACTGTAAATTTGTGTTGTTGCGAGGAAATCAACACTTCTCCCTCACTTCTCCCTGAGTTGGTGTGACTTCTCCCTATTTTGGTTGGAGGGAGAAGTGACTTAGGAGAAGTGACTTCTCCCTAAAATTTGGACCAAAAATGAACCCTGTACTTGATGTAATATTCATTTTCCACAGCTCCAGCCAATGCACGCCAGTCCTTGTCTGCTGGATTTGTATCAAGTTGATCTCGCAGTTTCATGAAAATATTAGCAGGCATGTCATTTAAGCCTGCTTCTAAGTTGATCCCACTCTTTAATCCATAATTATTTGCTATGTTGAGACCTCTCTTCTGGGCATTTAGTGGCATCTTGTTGTGTACATCACATTACCCAACTGAAAGAAATTTTGATCAAAACGTTTAAACAGTGACAAGATTTACCGGAATCAGTCCAATTACAGAAATGTACAGAATATGAATTATATGTAAAGTAGATTACGATAATGTACAGTGCTTTGTATGTAAAGTAGATTACGATAATGTACAGTGCTTTGTATGTAAAGTAGATTACGATAATGTACAGTGCTTTGTATGTAAAGTAGATTACGATAATGTACAGTGCTTTGTATGTAAAGTAGATTACGATAATGTACAGTGCTTTGTATGTAAAGTAGATTACGATAATGTACAGTGCTTTGTATGTAAAGTAGATTACGATAATGTACAGTGCTTTGTATGTAAAGTAGATTACGATAATGTACAGTGCTTTGTATGTAAAGTAGATTACTATAATGTACAGTGCTTTGTATGTAAAGTAGATTACGATAATGTACAGTGCTTTGTATGTAAAGTAGATTACTATAATGTACAGTGCTTTGTATGTAAAGTAGATTACGATAATGTACAGTGCTTTGTATGTAAAGTAGATTACGATAATGTACAGTGCTTTGTATGTAAAGTAGATTACGATAATGTACAGTGCTTTGTATGTAAAGTAGATTACTATAATGTACAGTGCTTTGTATGTAAAGTAGATTACTATAATGTACAGTGCTTTGTATGTAAAGTAGATTACTATAATGTACAGTGCTTTGTATGTAAAGTAGATTACTATAATGTACAGTGCTTTGTATGTAGATTAGGTAGGTAGATTTCTATAATGTATATGGTTGGGAAAATGAAGTACCAACATGCATATTGACTCTTGAAAAATCTATCTTGACTCTAGAGATTTTGACCTCAAGGGTCATTGACTCTCAAGGTTCATTCTAGGTCAGAATTGTTGTGAGAAAGCACATGATCGCTTCCTTAAATGGTGTTCTTTAATATACTCCTGCAAAATAGGGTTAAAATGCACAGTACAACCATTAAATACAACATTTGAATAGGAGGAGTGCTTTATAATGGGTCAGTGTATCTTCCTAGACAAAATTTTGCTTGAAATTTTTAGGGAGAAGTGCGAAGTGCGCCCAGAGGGCGAAGTCAGGGTCCCTAGGGCGACAATGTTGCCCACATCGCCCTCTAGAATGATCCCTGACTCTTGACTTTCAAAGTCTAATGAACACCCTGCATAAACATAAATATATAGCATTGCGGCATCTGTGGTCCAGCGTCAGATTTGAATGGTCCCTGAATCGATACTCAATAGCCCGGGCATGTAATTATGTACTATTAACTAGTTTAAATATGTAGTTTGAAACAGCGGCCCTTAAGGTGTGACTTAATTGAAACATTCACAATTATATTTAGAATAAGGTATCATATAAACTCTGATAACTATTTCAAAGGATCAAATATCTCAACAACGAGAGGAAATTCCAAGAAATTATATAAACCACAGGAACTTGAAATTTTATATAGTGGTATTGGAAAACGCAGACAAAATGAACATAAAGAGAAAACGCTGACCATTATTTTTTTATTGCATACGCATTGAAACTTCATGTCAACTGATCTGCGTTTTCTCTATATATGTGCATTAAATTTTTGTCTGTGTTTTCCAATACCACTATATACATATCGTCTGCATAAGCGTCCGCGTTTTAGTCTAAACCCACGCATATGGGTCGAAATGTTTTGAGGACTAAACTACGGAGGCACTAACAAACATTCACTGCGTTTCCTTTACCACTAGTATCAAAACTTAAGAATGATATAGCCTTGCTGTGTCTAGCAACACAGTATATCTACTCACAATTTAGTTGTTCCAATACTTTTGTTTTTATTCCACTGAAAATTACACCAGGAAGTACTGATTAGTCAAGTGTGACGACGGGTATGTCTAAAACGCGGACGCATTTTGCGAAAGCTATAGTAGATAGTAAATGAAGGCATAGTATTTATAGGGAAAACACGGGCGCTATTCATATTACTATATGAATGTGTTATATTAGATGCGAGATTACGTAGGCCCTACTTATGATCGCCGTGTTTGTTTGTATGTCAGTTGGTTTTTTCTTTCATTCAGTATGTTATTTTCTTTAAATTGTTGACGTCAAATTTTAATAAAAATATTTTGTATTTTCAAAATTATGCTTCTTTCTATCTCTCTTTGTTCACTTCTGTTAATATGTTCGCCATTAATTTATATCGCAATATCAAAATGTCGGTAGATCTGTTCTTAATTTTTAAAGAAGTTAATAAATAATAACAGAGAGATAATGGAGAAAATCTAAATAAGCTACTAGCTTCCGATTTAATCCATTTGTTCTTGTATATTAATGTTACAACATGATGTAAATATTGATAAAATAAAATATGCTTAAACTAAATAATAACATAGATAAAATAAAAGTACCAGCAAGGGATGATATTGCATCTTTGCTGACCAGTGTGGCGTCAGTGGTAGAGCGTCGGATTTGGAATCGACCCGACCCGGATTCAATACTCAGTCAGGCCATGTATGTGGTGTCATTGAGCAAGACCCTCGCCCACATTGCTTATTACTGGTTAACCGCTTAGGTCGGCTAAAACAACATCGTGTACACTTGAAGAAACGTGTGTATTGTATGTCCAATATGATACTAAAACTGGAAATCAATCATAATTATTTAAATTATCTCATAATTCGAGCTCCGCAGGTGAAAGCTTTATCGCACGCTAATTCCTATGTATTTCATATCTCCCGCATTTTCTCTATGCATCAATAGCGCCGGCATTTTCTCTATGCATCAATAGCGCCCTCATTGTCTCTATGCATCAATAGCGCCCGCATTTTCTCTATGCACCAATAGCGCCCGCATGTTCTCTATGCAGCAATAGCGCCCGTATTTTCTCTATGCACCAATAGCGCCCGCATTTTCTCTATGCATCAATAGCGCCCGCATTTTCTCTATATATATCTGTAGCGTCCGCATTTTCTCTATATATCGATAGCGTCCGCAGAATTATTTTTATATGTTCAATATGATATTAATGTGTCTGTCTTTTCATACAGTGGTATCGAAGCGTTTGCAATCTACCATGCAGTCTGCTCTATGTCCAATATGATGCTAAAACATGAAATTAATCATATTTAAATTATCTCATAATTCGAGCGTCCGCAGTTTGCTATATGTTCAATATCATACCAAATTTGGAAGAAAAGCTTATTAAAAATTATTTCATAATTCTAGCACAAGACAGATAGCAAAGCCACTCGCTTACAAGACCATATAAGCACAAATACTTCACACCAGGCTTTTTTTGGGCCACCAAAATATCTCGAAAAGAAGACTCCCTCAGATATTGTCAAATCTATTTTATTTTGTGAATAAAAGAAACCATACCCATACCCTATCCAACGTTTCCGCGGGATCATCCGCTAGTGTTGTTGTTGAAAATCCACTCAGTGATGAGTAACCTCCACTTGCGTAGAATACAGCGGCGTCTCCAGCTGAAAATGATATGCAGGCCCATTTGAACTAGTATGCATCATAGGTGCGAACCCGGTAGGGGGTCTGGGGGCATCCTCCCCACTAATCCTTTGAAACCTAGACATCAAATGCATTTTATTTTGCTTTAAGCGATTGATGTAATGTCGAACTAAACTAAATTTGTATAACCTAAATTGACTGCACGTGCATTGTCTTGTGTGTGTGTTTTACGTTTATTTATCGTCGCTACCGGTTGCCCATATGAGCGACGCCTCCTGAAGAGATTAGTCATTTTAGATGTTTGGAGGATAGTGCAATAATACAGACATAGACCCATTCCAAAGTCTCCTCTGGTTCTTTTACGTGCACGGTGTACAGCACCGACACGAGACCTCGGTTTAATGTCCCATGTGTGTTTTACGTTTATTTGTCGTCGCTACCGGTAAACCCATATGAGCGACGCCTCCTGAAGAGATTAGTCATTTTAGAGTTTTGGAGGATAGTGCAATGATACAGACAGACACCCATTCCAGAGTCTTCTCTGGTTCTTTTATGTGCACCGACATGAGAGACCTCGGTTTAACGTCCCATCTGAAAGACTGTATAATTTTATTAGGGTCAGACGGGGGATCGAACCTGCGATCCCTGGATTACCAGTCCAGCGTGTTACCACTGGACTACATATCCGTCTGTGCGTGCATTGTCTATAACTGATTGGTTATTTGTACGTTACATATTTTGAGATGTTTTGAGGGTGTTACATTTTACATAAAACAAAGGTGACTATGGTGTCAGTTATGTTTTCTTCTGTTGGTAAATTTGTCAATTTGACCTGATGAAGAGAGCTACTCCAAAAATGCACCAGAATTCACAAAAATCCAAGAAATGGCACCCACTACATTTCAAGCAGTGAGTTGTCTGCATCCATTACTGAGCTAAAAATCCTGGATAAGCGAAATACTAAATGGTGTGACGTAAATTCCATATATACTCTGAATTCATTCGAGTTACGACGCGTTCCATTAAGGCATCGTCATCAATACCCTTGTTAAAACACGTTCTATAAGTGGAATCTGAACATAATCATAGCTTTGACTTTCAATAGCAGAACAATCGATTAACCATCACAGGCGGCATCAAATTCGCGATCTCCTGGGTTTGGCTTCCTTGAATCCCGATCGATAAACGCTGGCAGAATAGCAACAGATGTATATTGGAATCGAAGGAAAGACTAGCGGAATCTATAGAATATAAATTCGTAATTGGTTTGTGACGCAAAACAAGCCATATTTAGCGTGAAAAATAAGCGGTTGAACGTCATATTTACACCAAGGCGCAATTATTGTGTTTATTTTGTGGAATGTTTATGGAAAATATTGTTTTATAGCAAAAACGTTGGCGATTTACACAGTTAATTAGTGATCGTATTGGAATACTGACGTCAAAATGGTTGAAAAATCGCACATCTCCCCGGAGAGCCTACACCCGGCACATTGTAAGTATATATATATTGATATGTATCAATAAATTTCTCGCATCGACCCGGCCGTCAGAGTGCGAAATGTAATGACAAGCCGAGCTTAATGTTTTAAATAAAAAGTGTCCATAGAATATCTGAGTGAGACACGGCCTGGAGGTTATACAATTTTTCACTCCGATCTCAAACGTTGGATTGGTAATCCAGGGATCGCAGGTTCGATCCCCCGTCTGACCCTAATAAAATTAACAGTCTTTCAGATGGGACGTTAAACCGAGGTCTCGTGTCGCTACAGGCTGCCCATATGAGCGACGCCTCCTGAAGAGATTAGTCATTTTAGATTTTGGAGGATAGTGCAATGATACAGACAGAGACCCATTCCAGAATCTCCTCTGGTTCTTTTACGTGCACGGTGTAAAGCACCGACACAAGACCTCAGTTTAACGTCCCATCTGAAAGACCGATACTTTTAGTAGGGTCAGACGTGGGATAAGTACATGTAAGCTCGAGCCCTGGTACTGATTACATGTACTTATATATGCTCTCGTAATAATAAATAAAGACATTATTAAAGTCAATCCACCATTAGGCCCTCAAAATATATACGCATCAAATGCAATCAGATAGTACTATAAGTGATAACTGCACATTGGAATTATATAGTAATGTAAAAGCTGAAAAGTAGATAAACTATACATGTATATAATATATAAAGGAATATGATGATATATGGAATTGTCTAGTAGAGTAGAAAAGGGGAAGGAGACAATGAGAGACATTAGTCAGTTACTGCCCTTGAATACTCATGAACGTAGATTGGTCCTCTTAATTGGCTTCCTCTGTTCTATCGTTGTTTCCTTTGCACAACATGATATCTGTTTTCATTAGTTTTCTTTTCTTATAATTATTAAATTACTAAATCTCGACAGATATCCTACAGCCTATCCAATGGATACTTTACTGTAGAAAGTGATTATAAATTAATTAACATGCTTTTGATAAAATCACATTTATCATACCACAACATATGGTTAGGGAACACCAATAAAAACAAAGGCTTTCAACTAAAAGGACCAATACATATTTCGGGATAAATCAGACATTATCTGTCAAGGGAGGTAATCGAAAACCCAATAATGTCTCTCATTAATGATAATAAATCTATATAACAATGTGCATATATGACTTATAGGGGTATCTTGAAAATATGTATGAATTCAGCTTATAGACAGCAATTCGCAGAATCTAGTAACTATAGCAATGGTAATAATACACATTTGTGATAAAGACTGTGTACAATATCATATGAAGTAGTAATAGTAGAAATGTGTGATTAGTTTGCATTGTTATGGGTCTACCTTACGTAGAGAATTCTGTTCTACATTAAGTAGAGAATTTTGAACTGTTGGATAGTTGGAGCATTTTGAACAGAGTGAGGCAATGAATTCCAAATAGATGATCCTCAAAATGCTAACGTATTACGAACTAATTCAGAGTTGGTCTTGGTGTGTGTAACTGATATTCTGAGGTTGATATTCTTGCTAAGAGTCATATACATATTATGCTACAAGTAGTGTACATAGTGTGTGTGCTACAAGTAGTGTACATAGTGTATGTGCTACAAGTAGTGTACATAGTGTATGTGCTACAAGTAGTGTACATAGTGTATGTGCTACAAGTAGTGTACATAGTGTATGTGCTACAAGTAGTGTACATAGTGTATGTGCTACAAGTAGTGTACATAGTGTGTGTGCTACAAGTAGTGTACATAGTGTATGTGCTACAAGTAGTGTACATAGTGTGTGTGCTACAAGTAGTGTACATAGTGTATGTGCTACAAGTAGTGTACATAGTGTATGTGCTACAAGTAGTGTACATAGTGTATGTGCTACAAGTAGTGTACATAGTGCTACAAGTAGTGTACATAGTGTATGTGCTACAAGTAGTGTACATAGTGTATGTGCTACAAGTAGTGTACATAGTGCTACAAGTAGTGTACATAGTGTATGTGCTACAAGTAGTGTACATAGTGTATGTGCTACAAGTAGTGTACATAGTGTATGTGCTACAAGTAGTGTACATAGTGTATGTGCTACAAGTAGTGTACATAGTCCACCAATGAAACACTTACTAAGCAGTTTTGTCTTGTGCACTATTCCGTATAACACAATCATACAAACGCCGAACCAAATATAGTATTCAGTAATCAATGTATCATGCGCTCTAGCAGACGATATAACTGACTTGATGGATTGAGTACATGTCTGCAAATCGATAACAATCCTACAGGCTTGGCAATATCACCTTTACCTCTTTCATTAGAATTGTGCAATAGCGACTCAATGAGAGACATTGGTCAGTTACTTCGCCTGAATACTCCCTAAAAGTAGATGGGTCCTATTAAGTGTTTTCTTCTGTTTTTATCGTTTATTCCTTTGCACAAGCTGCCAACAATTTTATTCCACTATCGCGTCTTATGAGTATTAAATTACTATATCTCGACAGATCTCATGCAATGGGTACTTATTTGTAAAGAATGTTATCAGTTAATTAACATGATTTTGATTAAATCACATTTTTCATACCGCAACATCTGGTTAGAGAACAACAATAAAAACAAAGGAGTCTAACTAAAAGGATCTATTCACATCTTGGAATAAATCAGACTTTATCTGCCAAGGGAGGTAATAGAAAATTAGATATGTCTCTCATTCGAATGAAATTCCATGACATGTTTCCAGATTTTTCAGTTACGACTAAGAAAAAGACACTTATGAATGGTCATCTGCTACAATTAATTGAACTATTTTTAGACCTTATTTTACCCAGTATGCAAATAGTTAATATACTACCGGGTTGTGCGATAAACCACATTGGCAAAGATAATTCGTATACTGTAGGGACGGCAGTTATAGGCAAGCAAACATGCATACGCTCATTTGAGGGAAACACCCTCAAAACCGGAACCTATCTAAGCTGGAATTTCCTCCAAACCGAACAAATTTCTTGGTCCCAAATCTTTCCCTTCTTTGTTCATTGTAAAAGTACCCTCTGTAAACCAGAACACCTCTTTTCGGAATATCGAACAGATTAACAAATATGTACATTATTCAACTGTAAGTTATCCATGTAAACAGAACAGCAACGTCTAGACCAAATATGAAACTGAATACGCTTTTAAACAAACAACTTCTTTTCAGAATAGTGTATTTATGTATGTTCCATTAATGTCAAACCCCTTGCGGGGACCTATACATGTTTTCCTGGGCATGCTTAGCCGACCATAGTGGTTAACCAGTACTGAGCAATGTGTGTGAGGTGCCTTGCTCAATGACACTACATACGTGGCCTGACTGAGTATCGAACCCGGACCGTTCGATTCCAAATCCGACGCTCTACCATTGGACCACGGACGCCACCAAGTGTAGTATACACTTAAAATGAATCCGTTCTTTATTAACTGCCGAACTAATAACATGTATAAGCCTGCTTCATAGCATAGCAGAGTTGAATTGTTAATTTACGAGAAATCTATATATCTATCCAACTATGAAAATTACTCTTAACCCGTATGAGCGACGCCTCCTGAAGAGATTAGTTATTTTAGATTTTGGAGGATAGTGCACTGATACAGACAGAGACCCATTCCAGAATCTACTCTGGTTCTTTTACGTGCACGGTGTAAAGCACCGACAGGAGACCTCCATTTAACGTCGCATCTGAAAGACTGTTAATTTTATTAGGGTCAGACGGGGGATCGAACACCAGTCCAGCGTGTTACCACTGGACTACAGATCCGTCTGTCATGAATTGAAATAAATGCAGCTTATATATATGATATAAGCCGAACACGATCCAATACATGTAAAATATTGCACTGTGCGAGGTGCGTATCGCCGAAGACAGTGCCACTATTTTACATATTGGATCCGTTTGATGCTATATCTTACTTAAAACACACACTTATATAACACGATCATACTAATTAAAATTGTTAATTCTATTCTCTTGGATCAACCTTTCCGATGATTGAGCTTATTTACCCTCGCCGCCGGCGAACCATATGGGCGAGCATACCTTTCCGACATGAAAGACAATTTATTTTATCGGGTGTAGGTCAGGCGGTGTTAGTGATATAGTGGTCTGGGATTGGTTGAAAAAGTGTAGAGAAGCCCTTAAAGAGTTATTGATACATGAACTGATTGGCTGAGTAGATATTGTCACAAATAGTGAAAATGACTTATAAATATTAAAATACAATAATATGAGTTGCATTTTGGAATATTTTAGAATAGTTGCATATTATTTGGTCTCTTCACGTAGGAAATCCCACAGATCTAGTGAAACCATACAATACATGTTATTAATACCGGTGGTATGAGCACAGGAACTTGAAATGTTATCCATAAGCCACCAAAGGTCTCGTACCTCTATCCTAGGACACACCCCTCTATTAAAAAAAAGAAACACAGGAACTTGAAATGTTATCCATAAGCCACCAAAGGTCTCGTACCTCTATCATAGGACACCCCCTCTATTAAAAAAAGAAACACAGGAACTTGAAATGTTATCCATAAGCCACCAAAGGTCTCGTACCTCTATCCTAGGACACCCCCTCTATAGTTCAAGTTCCTGTGGTATGAGAAACATTAGTCAGCTTCTGTCCCTGAATAGTCATAAAAGTAGTTTACACAACATAATCTTATGTGTATCTTATTCTACATTTTGAATTATACAGGATACGCAATGACAAATCAATTTTCAAAGGAGAATGAACATCATTTCTATTATTAGTTATATAGTGTGACATGACAATATTTCAACAATACAATTAGTCACGTTTTTCTACCGACAGTTAAACATATAGTATATATATCTATATATAAATACATCAATATAGACACTTCTAATGAGACACATGTTTTCTACCGACAGCTAAAGCAGCATTACATCGTATGAAATAAAAGATATTTGAAAAATTCAATTTTTACGTATGGGTAGCAATGTTGCTACACATTCTAACATTATACGCTGTATGCTTATGTTCATTTGGTAAACAGTGGTTTTTTGCGATAAAACAAACTCGAAACCGAAAGTAGGACTTTCCGAGTCGATCGGTCACGCACTTGTTTACAACCGGAACACATCGTCCGCACGTGTTTACATTCGGACTGCATCGTCCCCATTTGTCCCACGTTGTCTTTTTTAATTAAATTACTTGATATGTTGATTCATACCTCTGTTAGCTAAGTCTTTTAGGGACAGTTCTACATCCCCGCGAGGGGTTCGACATTAGAGGAAGATAGATAGATTAGTATTTCATGTTCAAAATATATACGTTGTATTCTACATCCTCTGTTGTTTCACGCATGCGCGCTGTGCCTGTTTACATTTCGTGTGTTGATAAACAAATTCGCGTATACGACGGTTTAAATTTATTAGAATGTTATCGTTTCTGAGCGACTATTTCGATTTATGTAAACACACACACATTAGTATTTATATTTTACCCAAAACATCATTTATTACGATGTAATGCTGCTTTAAACATATAATAATATAAATACATCGATATAACTGTCGACGTAGCCCGTTCGGTATTCATTTACATAGGGGCAACTGCGGGGATGCCGGGGTGAAAGATAACTGAACATTGAACAACAGTATATATAAATATCATAGATATTTAATAATATTACGTCAACTAGTAACTCTACACAACAGTGTCTAATGGGTGTGCTTTACGTTTATTTATCATCGCTACCGGTTGCCCATATGAGCGACGCCTCCTGAAGAGATTAGTCGTTTTAGATTTTGGGAAGATAGTGCAATGATACAGACAGAGACCCATTCCAGCGTCTCCTCTGGTTCTTTTACGTGTACAGTGTACAGCGCCGACACGGGACCTCGGCTTAAAGTCCTATCTGAATGAACGTTAATTTTATTAGGGTCAAACGGGGGATCGAACCTGAAATCCCTGGATTATCAGTCCAGCGTGTTACCACTGTACTACAGATCCGTCTGTAACGGTGTCTAAGCCCCCAACAAACATTTAGTGCGATAAGCATCACGCAATAAAACAGCATATCTCAGGCTACATACATGTACATAGATGTAACAGACGGATATATAGTCCAGTGGTAACACGCTGGACTGGTAATCCAGGGATCGCAGGTTCGATCCCCCGTCTGACCCTAATAAAATTAACAGTCTTTCAGATGGGACGTTAAACCGATGTCTCATGTCGGTGCTTTACACCGTGCACGTAAAAGAACCAGAGGAGATTCTGGAATGTGTCTCTGTCTGTATCATGCACTATCCTCCAAAATCTAAAATAACTAATCTCTTCAGGAGGCGTGGCTCATGTGGGCAACCGGAAGTGACGACATTGCTTAATTGATTATCAGCTGCACGTGTACTCCACGTGAGCTTCTATATATGCAACTGTTTCATCTGTGATGCTTGATTCATAATTCTTGTTTCCTTGGTTATATTTCTAGTGGGCCTGCTTACGATCATGGCGATATGTGCTGTCGTAATGGTGTCGCTGCTTACTGTGACCGCCGTCGCGTACAAGTGCTACAGACGCCGTGTCATGCGCAATGCACAAAACAGATTGTCATCTGCTATCAAGAAAGGACTCAAAGACAGCTCGTCCGGCAAACGATCTTCAAGAAGCTCCACCTGCATGAAAGTCTCCAAATCCACGAGTCCAATAACGCCGCCGGAACACCCGTCGGGTCCCGGCGAAAAACTATCTCCTGGAAGTTTTTCAATGCGCCCGGATAACATGGAATCACCTCATCATATAGGCGGTAAGGTAGAATCATATCATCACATTGAATACGAGAAAGGAGGCGAAACACCAGAGAAGGAAGAGGAAAAGCGAATGTTAGACCTGAACGTCAAGGAGAAACAAGAACCCAAATATCTCGGTGCGTTAAATTTCTCCGCCGAATATGACGAGGAAAGGTCGGCATTGCTCGTCAACATCATGAGCCTCACAGACCTCCCACCACGCGACCCTAGTACAGGAGGCTGTGACCCGTATGTAAAGCTTCAACTTTTACCCGAAAAGCGGCATAAATGTAAAACACGAGTGTTAAGGAAGACATTGAACCCGGCTTATGACGAAACGTTCACGTTCTACGGTATCGCCAACAACCAGTTACAGGGTTTAACTCTGCATTTTGTGATTTTGAGCTTCGACAGGTTCTCCAGAGACGCCATCATGGGCGAAGTGTTGTATCCCCTAGAAGCAGACGAGGTATGCAAGAAGAAACTGACATTCTGTAAGGAAATCACCCCAAGACACTTAAAGGTAATATTCATTGTTCCTTATTATTTACACACATTTATTTCAGCTCCACTCCAGAGCAGTTCAGACTAATCGCTCTCGATGTTGATGAACTGCATCGCCACGAGGAAGAGAGAAGAGGTATTGTGCATTTAAATGCCTTGCCTAATGTGTAGCAATTATTGAGGTCTTACAGTGATAAGCCAACGGTATATGGTGGACACTGACCTCGGATGCCCAGATACTGGCCTCTAGGGTACAAATCTTTCTTTCAAATCTCAAATCCGAGCTCAAGTCCCACATAACTCTTCAACTGTTGTCTGTTTTATTGGACATGAAAGCGGGATCTGGAAAAGCGTGATCGGGCAAAGCGGGATCTGGAAAAGCGGGATCTGACAATATAATATAGTTGTTATAGTTAATTAGTTTATGCAAATTGCATTAGCTCGATTGCGAAACAAATTCTTACAACTGCATATTAATCGCTCTGGAGAGCTCATTTCTGATGGAATCCATCGCCATGAAGAGGTAATGTGGAATGTAAGTGTCTTGACTAAGAAGTGTGTTTTACGTTTTTTATCGTTGCTACCGGTTGCCCATATGAGCGACGCCTCCTGAAGAGATCAGTAATTTTAGATTTGTGTAGGATAGTGCAATGGTACAGACAGAGACCCATTCCAGAGTCTCCTCTCGTAACGACATCATCTATGTGAGACTTAGACAACGACTAAGACACATGGTCCAATGAAAAAGCCACATTTCTCGCTTCTAAATCGTATAGACGCGACCTATTTGGGGAACAGACAATATCCCCCCGGACAATACCCCCCCCCCATATATTTTGCCACAGGCGGTCAATACCCCCCTTGGAAAATCATAGGGCGGACAATATCCCCCGGGCATTATTCACCCCCCTTATTAACTTATAAACTAACAACCTTTATTTCTGACTTTTTGATGCCTGTGTCAAAATATATGGGAGGGATATTGTCCGAGGTGGGATATTGTCCTACACTCGACCTACTTATGTACGTTGTCTAAATCAGATAGATCAACTCATTGGCCCGTCTTAGCGAAATATACACCTCACTTCGTTAAGACGGACGGACCAATTGACCTTTCTGCAAACGCTACTTAGGCACGCCCCCCATAGTTACAGGTGCTCGCTGTCACTACGCGAGACAAGCTATCTAACAAAATGGCGTCTAACACAGACCTGCATCGAGTTAATCTAGATAAAATTCCGTGGAATTTCTCAGTTTTATTTTACCCAGATATTAATATCTTGTTGAAAGCAAGTCAACAAGTGTGTAGGTTCTTTAAATAGTGACGGTTATTTCTCTAATGTACAGATATATTTAACGGATGAGGGAGTGTTAAGTGTTCGTGGAAAATGCTTTCGCAGTCAACGGAAGAGTGAACAACCACATCGTGTCAACTTTGACATTAAAAGAAATGAAATATGCCCCCGTCTTGAGAGACTCGACCCTATGCCTCCTAGAAGACTCGAACATTAGGCCCAAAAACTGAACACCAGTACGTTCACTGAGCTAATATAGGAATCCCACAGCTCTGCACATGCATGGGTACTATTACTTCTATCTGATCCCTAGTCCACCATCCACGACAATATGTATGAACCACATGTATAATTTTAATCACCATTATACTCACATATCTCTTGTGAACAGTAGATCTATAAATGCAGAATATATTTTTTCGAAATATTTTATTATGCATAAATAAATTAATTTCAACTTACTTGTGTGCAAATATATATGTTTGCATTAATTTTGGATGTATTCAGCGGGTCATCCACACAACTTAATCCACCTTAGACATTTTTCAAGATTTTTCTTAGGTTTTGGAAATGGCGCGAATTAAACGTCACCTATTAATCGATCTGGATATCTACTATCACTGTCACACAGCCCGTAACTACATCTTTTCACTATTGTCAATGACAGACAGCATTAATTAATTTGTAATTATTTTTCAAAAAATAATTTCAGATCATGATCACTCGTTATCAGATTTGATTAAAATTTTACTAAATAACTCGTTTGTCTGACAGAACGATAAAACAATGACTCGGTGTAGTAATCAATACTATAATTGTGTGCACACATTTTATAATTGACCAATTAGCACAATCAATTCTAAATTCCGATGTGCAATAAATACTTTGATCTTGATAATAGCAGTAGGCCCCTATCAGGATATTAGGCGGTCTCTGTGATGTACCGTAGTCGGTAAGTTGTTGATTACTCCCAATAAACAGTGTGACACGCTTAAATTTGATTGCTGTGTTTGCTAGAAAAGAATGACTATATGGGGTCAGTCGGTGTTTTTATAGATGCATTGTTTTTAAAGCAGCTGTCTGGTATTTTGTGGTTCATATACACACTTTTAGATTTGTCCAAGGATTTTGAAATGGGTTGAATTTAACGTCGATCACCAGGATATCGACTAATTTTGTACTATAACTAACCCACACACCAAAGCTACACATTTTCAACATCATTAAAACAATTTAAAACCCGTATTTTCGATCAAATTCACGCCTTTTCAAATTTGTCTACTCGTTACTAGTTTGTCTAATATGCATTGTTTGTCTAACAAGATGGCGGCGATAAGCCGTTGCCGGGGGTGTGCGCGAATGGTGCGATGCGATTGGCTAACGCCAGCTGTCAATCAAATACGGCAGAAGGGTCAATTCGTGATCTATACTATACTTAGACAGGTGGCGGCAGAAATATACATGTAAAATATAGCAAAGCCAACGACCAAGAACACATCCTGTTTCTCTATTTGAGAGAAGATCTACACGGACATGATATGACTGATTAACTATTTCTGGCCACCGTACCTCATTGGACCAGATTCCCTCGTGGTTCGTAACACCGTTTAATTGAGACAAGACATGGTATATAGAATATATATATGATTTACTATCAATAATTATCTACGCAATTGCTACCGTATAGGACGATCATAATAATTTATGAGGTAGGCATACGTGATTTACGATGAGTAAATATATAGTATTGCATCCGCGCTATATAACGTATCCAGGCGCGTAGGCAGGATTTTTTGTAGGGGTGTGTAATATATCGATGGGCCGACGGTCCGGCGTTACTAGGTATTCCGGGGGCATGCACCCTCCTGATTGTTTTAACTTCAGTGCAGAAGATGCGCTTTCATACATTCTGGGAAATATATTTTACACCTGCCTCAGAATAAGGATAGAGAAAATAACAAATAGTGGATAATGAATCCTAGGTAGACGGAACAATAACTATGACATTAAAGCGACAGTACATCGTAAAAAGCAAATACAATGCATTTTCACGTATAAATGCATTGCTACTACAAATTCTTCCGAATACTTTCGAACACTAACATTGAATCAATAAACAGTGTTTTTGTGGTCTACAAACTTTCAAAATTGAAAGTAGGATTTCATATAACGATACATCTGTACCATGTATCAGGATACACGCGTTCCATTAAGCATGTATGTCGACCCTATTTACATTATTTTGTTATGTAAACAAACCGCGTATACGACGTTTGTTTATTAGTTGAAATACTCAGTGTTTGATGCAAATATTTGGATAAAAATTATACAATATAATAGGAAATTACATTCTGCAGAAATTTGCGTTTTCACCGATGTAGTGTCGCTTTAACTATAACTATATAACTATAACATTTTAACATTTACGTTCTGATCGAGCGGACCTCGGCGGAAAAAGGGGGTACGTACGGTACGCACCCATCGCGCCGCCTGTCTATGGGCCTGGTATCCGGTGTATTTCTGGAGCTATCATACCCACGTTCCACGACAAGATATTGTAGTTATCAGATGTAGATTTTACGTTTATTTATCGTCGCTACCGGTTGCCCATATGAGCGATGCTAATAGAGCAATATAAAATGATTAAAATAAAAACCAGCGATCCCTGGATTCGCAGTCCAACATTTTAATCACTGAACTACTGACCCGTATATAAGGTGGCAGAGAAGAGATTGCTTCCTAATATTATCGTCCAGTTCCGAGTTCAGGGTTGCGGAAAGCAAATGATCTATGTGTGTTATTTTTCAGTTCCGAGTTCAGGGCTACGGAAAGCAAATGATCTATGTGTGTTATTTTTCAGTTCCGAGTTCAGGGCTACGGAAAGCAAATGATCTATGTGTGTTATTTTTCAGTTCCGAGTTCAGGGCTACGGAAAGCAAATGATCTATGTGTGTTATTTTTCAGTTCCGAGTTCAGGGCTACGGAAAGCAAATGATCTATGTGTGTTATTTTTCAGTTCCGAGTTCAGGGCTACGGATAGCAAATGATCTATGTGTGTTATTTTTCAGTTCCGAGTTCAGGGCTACGGAAAGCAAATGATCTATGTGTGTTATTTTTCAGTTCAGAGTTCAGGGTTGCGGAAAGCAAATGATCTATGTGTGTTATTTTTCAGTTCCGAGTTCAGGGCTACGGATAGCAAATGATCTATGTGTGTTATTTTTCAGTTCCGAGTTCAGGGCTACGGATAGCAAATGATCTATGTGTGTTATTTTTCAGTTCCGCGTTCAGGGCTACGGAAAGCAAATGATCTATGTGTGTTATATTTCAGTTCAGAGTTCAGGGTTGCGGAAAGCAAATGATCTATGTGTGTTATTTTTCAGTTCCGAGATCAGGGCTACGGAAAGCAAATGATCTATGTGTGTTATTTTTCAGTTCCGAGTTCAGGGCTACGGAAAGCAAATGATCTATGTGTGTTATTTTTCAGTTCCGAGATCAGGGCTACGGAAAGCAAATGATCTATGTGTGTTATTTTTCAGTTCTGAGTTCAGGGCTACGGAAAGCAAATGATCTATGTGTGTTATTTTTCTGTTCTGAGTTCAGGGCTACGGAAAGCAAATGATCTATGTGTGTTATTTTTCAGTTCTGAGTTCAGGGCTACGGAAAACAAATGATCTATGTGTGTTATTTTTCAGTTCCGAGTTCAGGGTTGCGGAAAGCAAATGATCTATGTGTGTTATTTGTCAGTTCTGAGTTCAGGGTTGCGGAAAGCAAACGATCTATGTGTGTTATTTTTCAGTTCCGAGTTCAGGGCTACGGAAAGCAAATGATCTATGTGTGTTATTTTTCAGTTCCGAGTTCAGGGTTGCGGAAAGCAAATGATCTATGTGTGTTATTTTTCAGTTCTGGGTTCAGGGCTACGGAAAGCAAATGAGCTATGTGTGTTATTTTTCAGTTCCGAGTTCAGGGTTGCGGAAAGCAAATGATCTATGTGTGTTATTTGTCAGTTCTGAGTTCAGGGCTACGGAAAGCAAATGATATATGTGTGTTATTTTTCAGTTCCGAGTTCAGGGCTACGGAAAGCAAATGATCTATGTGTGTTATTTTTCAGTTCCGAGTTCAGGGTTGCGGAGAGTTACTGGTGTCCCTTTGTTATCAGCCAGCGGCTAACAGATTGACAGTGGTTGTACTGAAAGCAAGAAACCTCCCCAAAATGGATCTCACTGGCCTATCAGGTAGGTCTGTGTAACTTGCAAACTATCAGGTAGGTCTGTGTAACTTGCAAACTATCAGGTAGGTCTGTGTAACTTGCAAACTATCAGGTAGGTCTGTGTAACTTGCAAACTATCAGGTAGGTCTGTGTAACTTGCAAACTATCAGGTATGTCTGTGTAACTTGCAAACTATCAGGTAGGTCTGTGTAACTTGCAAACTATCAGGTAGGTCTGTGTAACTTGCAAACTATCAGGTAGGTCTGTGTAACTTGCAAACTATCAGGTAGGTCTGTGTAACTTGCAAACTATCAGGTAGGTCTGTGTAACTTGCAAACTATCAGGTAGGTCTGTGTAACTTGCAAACTATTAAGGTAGGTCTGTGTAACTTGCAAACTATCAGGTAGGTCTGTGTAACTTGCAAACTATCAGGTAGGTCTGTGTAATTTGCAAACTATCAGGTAGGTCTGTGTAACTTGTAAACTATCAGGTAGGTATGTGTAACTTGCAAACTATCAGGTAGGTCTGTGTAACTTGCAAACTATCAGGTAGGTATGTGTAACTTGCAAACTATCAGGTAGGTCTGTGTAGCTTGTAAACTATCAGGTAGGTCTGTGTAACTTGCAAACTATCAGGTAGGTCTGTGTAACTTGTAAACTACCAGGTACGTCTGTGTAACTTGCAAACTATCAGGTAGGTCTGTGTAACTTGCAAACTATCAGGTAGGTCTGTGTAACTTGCAAACTATCAGGTAGGTCTGTGTAACTTGCAAACTATCAGGTAGGTCTGTGTAACTTGCAAACTATCAGGTAGGTCTGTGTAACTTGCAAACTATCAGGTAGGTCTGTGTAGCTTGTACACAATCAGGTAGGTCTGTGTAACTTGCAACTATCAGGTAGGTCTGGGTAGCTTGTAAACAATCAGGTAGGTCTGTGTAACTTGCAAACTATCAGGTAGGTCTGTGTAACTTGCAAACTATCAGGTAGGTCTGTGTAACTTGCAAACTATCAGGTAGGTCTGTGTAACTTGTAAACTATCAGGTAGGTCTGTGTAACTTGCAAACTATCAGGTAGGTCTGTGTAACTTGTAAACTATCAGGTAGGTCTGTGTAACTTGCAAACTATCAGGTAGGTCTGTGTAACTTGTAAACTATCAGGTAGGTCTGTGTAGCTTGTAAACTACTCTTTGTCCGTACTGGTAACAGCTCACTGGGTTATCAGGTAGGTCTGTGTAGCTTGTAAACTACTCTTTATCCGTACTGGTAACAGCTCATTGGGTTATCAGGTAGGTCTGTGTAGCTTGTAAACTACTCTTTATCCGTACTGGTAACAGCTCACTGGACTATCAGGTAGGTCTGTGTAGCTTGTAAACTACTCTTTATCCATACTGGTAGCAGCTCACTGGACTATCAGGTAGGTCTGTGTAGCCTGTAAACTACACTTTATCCATACTGGTAACAGCTCACTGGACTATCAGGTAGGTCTGTGTAGCTTGTAAACTACTCTTTATTCATACTGGTAACAGCTCACTGGACTATCAGGTAGGTATGTGTAGCTTGTAAACTACTCTTTATCCATACTGGTAACAGCTCACTGGACTATCCGGTAGGTCTGTGTAGCCTGTAAACTACATTTTATCCATACTGGTAGCAGCTCACTGGACTATCAGGTAGGTCTGTGTAGCTTGTAAACTACTCTTTATCCATACTGGTAGCAGCTCACTGGACTCTCAGGTAGGTCTGTGTTGCCTGTAAACTACACTTTATCCATACCGGTAGCAGCTCACTGGACTATCAGGTAGGTCTGTGTAGCTTGTAAACTACTCTGTATCTATACTGGTAACAGCTCACTGGACTATCAGGTAGGTCTGTGTAGCCTGTAAACTACACTTTATCCATACTGGTAGCAGCTCACTGGACTATCAGGTAGGTCTGTGTAGCTTGTAAACTACTCTTTATCCATACTGGTAACAGCTCACTGGCCTATCATATAGGTCTGTGTAACTTGCAAACTATCAGGTAGGTATGTGTAACTTGCAAACTGTCAGGTAGGTCTGTGTAACTTGCAAACTATCAGGTAGGTCTGTGTAACTTGCAAACTATCAGGTAGGTCTGTGTAACTTGCAAACTATCAGGTAGGTCTGTGTAACTTGCAAACTATTAAGGTAGGTCTGTGTAACTTGCAAACTATCAGGTAGGTCTGTGTAACTTGCAAACTATCAGGTAGGTCTGTGTAATTTGCAAACTATCAGGTAGGTCTGTGTAACTTGTAAACTATCAGGTAGGTATGTGTAACTTGCAAACTATCAGGTAGGTCTGTGTAACTTGCAAACTATCAGGTAGGTATGTGTAACTTGCAAACTATCAGGTAGGTCTGTGTAGCTTGTAAACTATCAGGTAGGTCTGTGTAACTTGCAAACTATCAGGTAGGTCTGTGTAACTTGTAAACTACCAGGTACGTCTGTGTAACTTGCAAACTATCAGGTAGATCTGTGTAACTTGCAAACTATCAGGTAGGTCTGTGTAACTTGCAAACTATCAGGTAGGTCTGTGTAACTTGCAAACTATCAGGTAGGTCTGTGTAACTTGTAAACTATCATGTAGGTCTGTGTAACTTGCAAACTATCAGGTAGGTCTGTGTAACTTGCAAACTATCAGGTAGGTCTGTGTAACTTGCAAACTATCAGGTAGGTCTGTGTAGCTTGTACACAATCAGGTAGGTCTGTGTAACTTGCAACTATCAGGTAGGTCTGGGTAGCTTGTAAACAATCAGGTAGGTCTGTGTAACTTGCAAACTATCAGGTAGGTCTGTGTAACTTGCAAACTATCAGGTAGGTCTGTGTAACTTGCAAACTATCAGGTAGGTCTGTGTAACTTGTAAACTATCAGGTAGGTCTGTGTAACTTGTAAACTATCAGGTAGGTATGTGTAACTTGCAAACTATCAGGTAGGTCTGTGTAACTTGTAAACTATCAGGTAGGTCTGTGTAGCTTGTAAACTACTCTTTGTCCGTACTGGTAACAGCTCACTGGGTTATCAGGTAGGTCTGTGTAGCTTGTAAACTACTCTTTATCCGTACTGGTAACAGCTCATTGGGTTATCAGGTAGGTCTGTGTAGCTTGTAAACTACTCTTTATCCGTACTGGTAACAGCTCACTGGACTATCAGGTAGGTCTGTGTAGCTTGTAAACTACTCTTTATCCATACTGGTAGCAGCTCACTGGACTATCAGGTAGGTCTGTGTAGCCTGTAAACTACACTTTATCCATACTGGTAACAGCTCACTGGACTATCAGGTAGGTCTGTGTAGCTTGTAAACTACTCTTTATCCGTACTGGGAACAGCTTACTGGGTTATCAGGTAGGTCTGTGTAGCTTGTAAACTACTCTTTATCCGTACTGGTAACAGCTCACTGGACTATCAGGTAGGTCTCTGTAGCTTGTAAACTATCATCCATCTGGTAACTTGGACTATCAGGTAGGTCTGTGTAGCCTGTAAACTATCAGGTAGCAGCTCACTGGACTATCAGGTAGGTCTGTGTAGCTTGTAAACTATCAGGTAGGTCTGTGTAGCTTGTAAACTACTCTGTATCTATACTGGTAACAGCTCACTGGACTATCAGGTAGGTCTGTGTAGCCTGTAAACTACACTTTATCCATACTGGTAGCAGCTCACTGGACTATCAGGTAGGTCTGTGTAGCTTGTAAACTATCAGGTAGGTCTGTGTAACTTGCAAACTATCAGGTAGGTCTGTGTAACTTGCAAACTATCAGGTAGGTCTGTGTAACTTGCAAACTATCAGGTAGGTCTGTGTAACTTGCAAACTATCAGGTAGGTCTGTGTAACTTGCAAACTATCAGGTAGGTCTGTGTAACTTGTAAACTATCAGGTAGGTCTGTGTAACTTGCAAACTATCAGGTAGGCCTGTGTAACTTGCAAACTATCAGGTAGGTATGTGTAACTTGCAAACTGTCAGGTAGGTCTGTGTAGCTTGTAAACTATCAGGTAGGTCTGTGTAACTTGCAAGCTATCAGGTAGGTCTGTGTAACTTGTAAACTATCAGGTACGTCTGTGTAACTTGTAAACTATCAGGTAGGTATGTGTAACTTGTAAACTATCAGGTAGGTCTGTGTAACTTGTAAACTATCAGGTAGGTCTGTGTAGCTTGTAAACTACTCTTTATCCGTACTGGTAACAGCTCACTGGGTTATCAGGTAGGTCTGTGTAGCTTGTAAACTACTCTTTATCCGTACTGGTAACAGCTCACTGGAATATCAGGTAGGTCTGTGTAGCTTGTAAACTACTCTTTATCCGTACTGGTAACAGCTCATTGGGTTATCAGGTAGGTCTGTGTAGCTTGTAAACTACTCTTTATCCGTACTGGTAACAGCTCACTGGACTATCACGTAGGTCTGTGTAGCTTGTAAACTACTCTTTATCCATACTGGTAGCAGCTCACTGGACTATCAGGTAGGTCTGTGTAGCCTGTAAACTACTCTTTATCCATACTGGTAACAGCTCACTGGACTATCAGGTAGGTCTGTGTAGCCTGTAAACTACACTTTATCCATACTGGTAGCAGCTCACTGGACTATCAGGTAGGTCTGTGTAGCTTGTAAACTACTCTGTATCCATACAGGTAACAGCTCACTGGACTATCAGGTAGGTCTGTGTAGCCTGTAAACTACACTTTATCCATACTCGTAGCAGCTCACTGGACTATCAGGTAGGTCTGTGTAGCCTGTAAACTACACTTTATCCATACTGGTAACAGCTCACTGGACTATCAGGTAGGTCTGTGTAGCTTGTAAACTACTCTTTATCCATACTGGTAACAGCTCACTGGACTCTCAGGTAGGTCTGTGTAGCCTGTAAACTACACTTTATCCATACCGGTAGCAGCTCACTGGACTATCAGGTAGGTCTGTGTAGCTTGTAAACTACTCTGTATCTATACTGGTAACAGCTCACTGGACTATCAGGTAGGTGTGTGTAGCCTGTAAACTACACTTTATCCATACTGGTAGCAGCTCACTGGACTATCAGGTAGGTCTGTGTAGCTTGTAAACTACTCTTTATCCATACTGGTAACAGCTCACTGGCCTATCATATAGGTCTGTGTAACTTGCAAACTATCAGGTAGGTCTGTGTAACTTGCAAACTGTCAGGTAGGTCTGTGTAACTTGCAAACTATCAGGTAGGTATGTGTAATTTGCAAACTATCAGGTAGGTCTGTGTAATTTGCAAACTATCAGGTAGGTCTGTGTAACTTGTAAACTATCAGGTAGGTATGTGTAACTTGCAAACTATCAGGTAGGTCTGTGTAACTTGCAAACTATCAGGTAGGTATGTGTAACTTGCAAACTATCAGGTATGTCTGTGTAGCTTGTAAACTATCAGGTAGGTCTGTGTAACTTGCAAGCTATCAGGTAGGTCTGTGTAACTTGTAAACTATCAGGTACGTCTGTGTAACTTGTAAACTATCAGGTAGGTCTGTGTAACTTGTAAACTATCAGGTAGGTCTGTGTAACTTGTAAACTATCAGGTAGGTCTGTGTAGCTTGTAAACTACTCTTTATCCGTACTGGTAACAGCTCACTGGGTTATCAGGTAGGTCTGTGTAGCTTGTAAACTACTCTTTATCCGTACTAGTAACAGCTCACTGGGTTATCAGGTAGGTCTGTGTAGCTTGTAAACTACTCTTTATCCGTACTGGTAACAGCTCACTGGAATATCAGGTAGGTCTGTGTAGCCTGTAAACTACACTTTATCCATACTGGTAGCAGCTCACTGGACTATCAGGTAGGTCTGTGTAGCTTGTAAACTACTCTGTATCCATACAGGTAACAGCTCACTGGACTATCAGGTAGGTCTGTGTAGCCTGTAAACGACACTTTATCCATACTCGTAGCAGCTCACTGGACTATCAGGTAGGTCTGTGTAGCCTGTAAACTACACTTTATCCATCATGGTAACAGCTCACTGGACTATCAGGTAGGTCTGTGTAGCTTGTAAACTACTCTTTATCCATACTGGTAACAGCTCACTGGTCTATCATATAGGTCTGTGTAACTTGCAAACTATCAGGTAGGTCTGTGTAACTTGCAAACTGTCAGGTAGGTCTGTGTAACTTGCAAACTATCAGGTAGGTCTGTGTAACTTGCAAACTATCAGGTAGGTCTGTGTAATTTGCAAACTATCAGGTAGGTCTGTGTAACTTGTAAACTATCAGGTAGGTCTGTGTAACTTGCAAACTATCAGGTAGGTCTGTGTAACTTGCAAACTATCAGGTAGGTCTGTGTAACTTGCAAACTATCAGGTAGGTCTGTGTAACTTGTAAACTATCAGGTAGGTCTGTGTAACTTGCAAACTATCAGGTACGTCTGTGTAACTTGCAAACTATCAGGTAGGTCTGTGTAACTTGTAAACTATCAGGTAGGTCTGTGTAACTTGTAAACTATCAGGTAGGTCTGTGTAACTTGCAAACTATCAGGTAGGTCTGTGTAACTTGCAAACTATCAGGTAGGTCTGTGTAACTTGCAAAGTATCAGGTAAGTCTGTGTAATTTGCAAACTATCATGTAGGTCTGTGTAGCTTGTAAACTACTCTTTATTCATACTGGTAAAAGCTCACTGGACTATCAGGTAGGTCTGTGTAGCTTGTAAACTACTCTTTATCCATACTGGTAACAGCTCACTGGACTATCAGGTAGGTCTGTGTAGCCTGTAAACTACACTTTATCCATACTGGTAGCAGCTCACTGGACTATCAGGTAGGTCTGTGTAGCTTGTAAACTACTCTGTATCTATACTGGTAACAGCTCACTGGCCTATCATATAGGTCTGTGTAACTTGCAAATTATCAGGTAGGTCTGTGTAACTTGCAAACTGTCAGGTAGGTCTGTGTAACTTGCAAACTATCAGGTAGGTATGTGTAACTTGCAAACTATCAGGTAGGTCTGTGTAATTTGCAAACTATCAGGTAGGTCTGTGTAACTTGTAAACTATCAGGTAGGTATGTGTAACTTGCAAACTATCAGGTAGGTCTGTGTAACTTGCAAACTATCAGGTAGGTATGTGTAACTTGCAAACTATCAGGTAGGTCTGTGTAGCTTGTAAACTATCAGGTAGGTCTGTGTAACTTGCAAACTATCAGGTAGGTCTGTGTAACTTGTAAACTATCAGGTACGTCTGTGTAACTTGCAAACTATCAGGTAGGTCTGTGTAACTTGTAAACTATCAGGTAGGTCTGTGTAACTTGTAAACTATCAGGTAGGTCTGTGTAGCTTGTAAACTACTCTTTATCCGTACTGGTAACAGCTCACTGGGTTATCAGGTAGGTCTGTGTAGCTTGTAAACTACTCTTTATCCGTACTGGTAACAGCTCACTGGGTTATCAGGTAGGTCTGTGTAGCTTGTAAACTACTCTTTATCCGTACTGGTAACAGCTCACTGGGTTATCAGGTAGGTCTGTGTAGCTTGTAAACTACTCTTTATCCGTACTGGTAGCAGCTCACTGGGTTATCAGGTAGGTCTGTGTAGTTTGTAAACTACTCTTTATCCATACTGGTAACAGCTCACTGGGTTATCAGGTAGGTCTGTGTAGTTTTTAAGCTACTCTTTATCCGTACTGGTAACAGCTCACTGGGTTATCAGGTAGGTCTGTGTAGCTTGTAAACTACTCTTTATCCGTACTGGTAACAGCTCACTGGACTATCAGGTAGGTATGTGTAGCTTGTAAACTACTCTTTATCCGTACTGGTAACAGCTCATTGGGTTATCAGTTAGGTCTGTGTAGCTTGTAAACTACTCTTTATTCATACTGGTAACAGCTCACTGGACTATCAGGTAGGTCTGTGTAGCTTGTAAACTACTCTTTATCCATACTGGTAACAGCTCACTGGACTATCAGGTAGGTCTGTGTAGCCTGTAAACTACACTTTATCCATACTGGTAGCAGCTCACTGGACTATCAGGTAGGTCTGTGTAGCCTGTAAACTACACTTTATCCATACTGGTAACAGCTCACTGGACTATCAGGTAGGTCTGTGTAGCTTGTAAACTACTCTTTATCCATACTGGTAATAGCTTACTGGCCTATCAGGTAGGTATGTGTAACTTTCAAACTATCAGGTAGGTCTGTGTAGCTTGTAAACTATCAGGTAAGTCTGTGTAACTTGCAAACTATCAGGTAGGTCTGTGTAACTTGCAAACTATCAGGTAGGTCTGTGTAACTTGCAAACTATCAGGTAGGTCTGTGTAACTTGTAAACTATCAGGTAGGTCTGTGTAACTTGCAAACTATCAGGTAGGTCTGTGTATCTTGTAAACTATCAGGTAGGTCTGTGTAACTTGCAAACTATCAGGTAGGTCTGTGTAACTTGTAAACTATCAGGTTGGTCTGTGTAACTTGTAAACTATCATGTAGGGCTGTGTAACTTGCAAACTATCAGGTACGTCTGTGTAACTTGAAAACTATCAGGTAGGTCTGTGTAGCTTGTAAACTATCAGGTAGGTCTGTGTAACTTGCAAACTATCAGGTAGGTCTGTGTAACTTGCAAACTATCAGGTAGGTCTGTGTAACTTGCAAACTATCAGGTAAGTCTGTGTAACTTGTAAACTATCAGGTAGGTCTGTGTAACTTGTAAACTATCAGGTAGGTCTGTGTAACTTGTAAACTATCAGGTAGGTCTGTGTAACTTGCAAACTATCAGGTAGGTCTGTGTAACTTGCAAACTATCAGGTAGGTCTGTGTAACTTGTAAACTATCAGGTAGGTCTGTGTAGCTTGTAAACTACTCTTTATCCGTACTGGTAACAGCTCACTGGGTTATCAGGTAGGTCTGTGTAGCTTGTAAACTACTCTTTATCCGTACTGGTAACAGCTCACTGGACTATCAGGTAGGTCTGTGTAGCTTGTAAACTACTCTTTATCCGTACTGGTAACAGCTCATTGGGTTATCAGGTAGGTCTGTGTAGCTTGTAAACTACACTTTATCAATACTGGTAACAGCTCACTGGACTATCAGGTAGGTCTGTGTAGCTTGTAAACTACTCTTTATCCATACTGGTAACAGCTCACTGGACTATCAGGTAGGTCTGTGTAGCTTGTAAACTACTCTTTATCCATACTGGTAACAGCTCACTGGACTATCAGGTAGGTCTGTGTAGCCTGTAAACTACACTTTATCCATACTGGTAGCAGCTCACTGGACTATCAGGTAGGTCTGTGTAGCTTGTAAACTACTTTTTATCCATACTCGTAACAGCTCACTGGACTATCAGGTAGGTCTGTGTAGCCTGTAAACTATACTTTATCCATACTGGTAGTAGCTCACTGGACTATCAGGTAGGTCTGTGTAGCTTGTAATCTACTCTGTATCCATACTGGTAACAGCTCACTGGACTATCAGGTAGGTCTGTGTAGCCTGTAAACTACACTTTATCCATACTGGTAGCAGCTCACTGGACTATCAGGTAGATCATTGTAGCCTGTAAACTACACTTTATCCATACTGGTAACAGCTCACTGGACTATCAGGTAGGTCTGTGTAGCTTGTAAACTACTCTTTATCCATACTGGTAACAGCTCACTGGACTATCAGGTAGGTCTGTGTAACTTGCAAACTATCAGGTAGGTCTGTGTAACTTGCAAACTATCAGGTAGGTCTGTGTAACTTGCAAACTATCAGTTAGGTCTGTGTAACTTGTAAACTATCAGGTAGGTCTGTGTAACTTGCAAACTATCAGGTAGGTCTGTGTAACTTGTAAACTATCAGGTAGGTCTGTGTAGCTTGTAAACTACACTGTATCCATACTGGTAACAGCTCACTGGACTATCAGGTAGGTCTGTGTAGCTTGTAAACTACTCTTTATCCGTACTGGTAACAGCTCACTGGACTATCAGGTAGGTCTGTGTAGCTTGTAAACTACTCTTTATTCATACTGATAACAGCTCACTGGACTATCAGCTAGGTCTGTATAGCTTGTAAACTACTCTTTATCCATACTGGTAACAGCTCATTGGACTATCAGGTAGGTCTGTGTAGCCTGTAAACTACACTTTATCCATACTGGTAGCAGCTCACTGGACTATCAGGTAGGTCTGTGTAACTTGCAAACTATCAGGTAGGTCTGTGTAACTTGCAAACTATCAGGTAGGTCTGTGTAACTTGCAAACTATCAGGTAGGTCTGTGTAACTTGCAAACTATCAGGTAGGTCTGTGTAATTTGCAAACTATCAGGTAGGTCTGTGTAACTTGTAAACTATCAGGTAGGTCTGTGTAACTTGCAAACTATCAGGTAGGTCTGTGTAACTTGCAAACTATCAGGTAGGTATGTGTAACTTGCAAACTATCAGGTAGGTCTGTGTAGCTTGTAAACTATCAGGTAGGTCTGTGTAACTTGCAAACTATCAGGTAGGTCTGTGTAACTTGCAAACTATCAGGTACGTCTGTGTAACTTGCAAACTATCAGGTAGGTCTGTGTAACTTGTAAACTATCAGGTAGGTCTGTGTAACTTGTAAACTATCAGGTAGGACTGTGTAACTTGTAAACTATCAGGTAGGTCTGTGTAACTTGCAAACTATCAGGTAGGTCTGTGTAACTTGCAAACTATCAGGTAGGTCTGTGTAACTTGCAAACTATCAGGTAGGTCTGTGTAACTTGCAAACTATCAGGTAGGTATGTGTAACTTGTAAACTATCAGGTAGATCTGTGTAACTTGCAAACTATCAGGTAGGTCTGTGTAACTTGTAAACTATCAGGTAGGTCTGTGTAACTTGCAAACTATCAGGTAGGTCTGTGTAACTTGTAAACTATCAGGTAGGTCTGTGTAGCTTGTAAACTACTCTTTATCCGTACTGGTAACAGCTCACTGGACTATCAGGTAGGTCTGTGTAGCTTTTAAACTACTCTTTATCCGTACTGGTAACAGCTCATTGGGTTATCAGGTAGGTCTGTGTAGCTTGTAAACTACTCTTTATCCGTACTGGTAACAGCTCACTGGACTATCAGGTAGGTCTGTGTAGCTTGTAAACTACTCTTTATCCATACTGGTAGCAGCTCATTGGACTATCAGGTAGGTCTGTGTAGCCTGTAAACTACACTTTATCCATACTGGTAACAGCTCACTGGACTATCAGGTAGGTCTGTGTAGCTTGTACACTACTCTTTATTCATACTAGTAACAGCTCACTGGACTATCAGGTAGGTCTGTATAGCTTGTAAACTACTCTGTATCCATACTGGTAACAGCTCATTGGACTATCAGGTAGGTCTGTGTAGCCTGTAAACTACACTTTAGCCATACTGGTAGCAGCTCACTGGACTATCAGGTAGGTCTGTGTAGCCTGTAAACTACACTTTATCCATACTGGTAGCAGCTCATTGGACTATCAGGTAGGTCTGTGTAGCTTGTAAACTACTCTGTATCCATACTGGTAACAGCTCACTGGACTATCAGGTAGGTCTGTGTAGCCTGTAAACTACACTTTATCCATACTGGTAGCAGCTCACTGGACTATCAGGTAGGTCTGTGTAGCCTGTAAACTACACTGTATCCATACTGGTAACAGCTCACTGGACTATCAGGTAGGTCTGTGTAGCTTGTAAACTACTCTTTATCCATACTGGTAATAGCTCACTGGCCTATCAGGTAGGTCTGTGTAACTTGCAAACTATCAGGTAGGTCTGTGTAACTTGCAAACTATCAGGTAGGTCTGTGTAACTTGCAAACTATCAGGTAGGTCTGTGTAACTTGCAAACTATCAGGTAGGTCTGTGTAATTTGCAAACTATCAGGTAGGTCTGTGTAACTTGTAAACTATCAGGTAGGTATGTGTAACTTGCAAACTATCAGGTAGGTCTGTGTAACTTGCAAACTATCAGGTAGGTATGTGTAACTTGCAAACTATCAGGTAGGTCTGTGTAGCTTGTAAACTATCAGGTAGGTCTGTGTAACTTGCAAACTATCAGGTAGGTCTGTGTAACTTGCAAACTATCAGGTACGTCTGTGTAACTTGCAAACTATCAGGTAGGTCTGTGTAGCTTGTAAACTACTCTTTATCCGTACTGGTAACAGCTCACTGGACTATCAGGTAGGTCTGTGTAGCTTGTAAACTACTCTTTATTCATACTGATAACAGCTCACTGGACTATCAGCTAGGTCTGTATAGCTTGTAAACTACTCTTTATCCATACTGGTAACAGCTCATTGGACTATCAGGTAGGTATGTGTAGCCTGTAAACTACACTTTATCCATACTGGTAGCAGCTCACTGGACTATCAGGTAGGTCTGTGTAACTTGCAAACTATCAGGTAGGTCTGTGTAACTTGCAAACTATCAGGTAGGTCTGTGTAACTTGCAAACTATCAGGTAGGTCTGTGTAACTTGCAAACTATCAGGTAGATCTGTGTAATTTGTAAACTATCAGGTAGATCTGTGTAACTTGCAAACTATCAGGTAGGTCTGTGTAACTTGTAAACTATCAGGTAGGTCTGTGTAACTTGCAAACTATCAGGTAGGTCTGTGTAACTTGTAAACTATCAGGTAGGTCTGTGTAGCTTGTAAACTACTCTTTATCCGTACTGGTAACAGCTCACTGGACTATCAGGTAGGTCTGTGTAACTTGCAAACTATCAGGTAGGTCTGTGTAACTTGCAAACTATCAGGTAGGTCTGTGTAGCTTGTAAACTATCAGGTAGGTCTGTGTAACTTGCAAACTATCAGGTAGGTCTGTGTAACTTGCAAACTATCAGGTACGTCTGTGTAACTTGCAAACTATCAGGTAGGTCTGTGTAACTTGTAAACTATCAGGTAGGTCTGTGTAACTTGCAAACTATCAGGTAGGTATGTGTAACTTGTAAACTATCAGGTAGATCTGTGTAACTAACTTGCAAACTATCAGGTAGGTCTGTGTAACTTGTAAACTATCAGGTAGGTCTGTGTAACTTGCAAACTATCAGGTAGGTCTGTGTAACTTGTAAACTACTCTTTATCCGTACTGGTAGCAGCTCACTGGGTTATCAGGTAGTTCTGTGTAGCTTGTAAACTACTCTTTATCCGTACTGGTAACAGCTCACTGGGTTATCAGGTAGGTCTGTGTAGCTTGTAAACTACTCTTTATCCGTACTGGTAACAGCTCACTGGGTTATCAGGTAGGTCTGTGTAGTTTGTAAACTACTCTTTATCCATACTGGTAACAGCTCACTGGGTTATCAGGTAGGTCTGTGTAGTTTGTAAACTACTCTTTATCCGTACTGGTAACAGCTCACTGGGTTATCAGGTAGGTCTGTGTAGCTTGTAAACTACTCTTTATCCGCACTGGTAACAGCTCACTGGACTATCAGGTAGGTCTGTGTAGCTTGTAATCTACTCTTTATCCGTACTTGTAACAGCTCACTGGACTATCAGGTAGGTCTGTGTAGCTTGTAAGCTACTCTTTATCCATACTGGTAGCAGCTCACTGGACTATCAGGTAGGTCTGTGTAGCTTGTAAACTACTCTTTATCCATACTGGTAGCAGCTCACTGGACTATCAGGTAGGTCTGTGTAGCCTGTAAACTACTCTTTATCCGTACTGGTAACAGCTCACTGGACTATCAGGTAGGTCTGTGTAGCTTGTAAACTACTCTTTATCCGTACTGGTAACAGCTCACTGGACTATCATGTATGTCTGTGTAGCTTGTAAACTACTCTTTATCCGTACTGGTAACAGCTTACTGGGTTATCAGGTAGGTCTGTGTAGCTTGTAAACTACTCTTTATCCGTACTGGTAACAGCTCACTGGACTATCAGGTAGGTCTCTGTAGCTTGTAAACTACTCTTTATCCGTACTGGTAACAGCTCACTGGACTATCAGGTAGGTCTGTGTAGCTTGTAAACTACTCTTTATCTGTACTGGTAACAGCTCACTGGGTTATCAGGTAGGTCTGTGTAGCTTGTAAACTACTCTTTATCCGTACTGGTAGCAGCTCACTGGAATATCAGGTAGGTCTGTGTAGCTTGTAAACTACTCTTTATCCGTACTGGTAACAACAGCTCACTGGGTTGTCAGGTAGGTATGTGTAGCTTGTAAACTACTCTTTATCCATACTGGTAGCAGCTCACTGGACTATCAGGTAGGTCTGTGTAGCCTGTAAACTACTCTTTATCCGTACTTGTAACAGCTCACTGGACTATCAGGTAGGTCTGTGTAGCTTGTAAACTACTCTTTATCCGTACTGGTAACAGCTCACTGGACTATCAGGTAGGTCTGTGTAGCTTGTAAACTACTCTTTATCCGTACTGGTAACAGCTCACTGGACTATCAGGTAGGTCTGTGTAGCTTGTAAACTACTCTTTATCCGTACTGGTAACAGCTCACTGGACTATCAGGTAGGTCTGTGTAGCTTGTAAACTACTCTTTATCCGTACTGGTAACAGCTCACTGGACTATCAGGTAGGTCTGTGTAGCTTGTAAACTACTCTTTATCCGTACTGGTAACAGCTCACTGGACTATCAGGTAGGTCTGTGTAGCTTGTAAACTACTCTTTATCCGTACTGGTAACAGCTCACTGGACTATCAGGTAGGTCTGTGTAGCTTGTAAACTACTCTTTATCCGTACTGGTAACAGCTCACTGGACTATCAGGTAGGTCTGTGTAGCTTGTAAACTACTCTTTATCCGTACTGGTAACAGGACCATATCCAATATATCATAGTTCAATCAATGTGTCTTAGGATTTTTTTTTTAACTTTTATTGTAAATTTTGTTGAATTTTGAACACAGTCAAATCCGAGTCATTGATTAAAACTGCTACAGTGACAGCAATAACTAACCTGACAAGTCTACAACTGTGCCTCAAACTAACTTGCCTCTGGCCCTCATACATATAATTCCGGTCAATGTCGGTCAGTTGTAAATCAGGAGCGGACCATGTTGGTGTAAGCAATTAATATTGATATTTTAAAGCAAAATTAAGCAAACAGAAAAACTACCTAATACATCTCGGCCATCCATATAGAACAATAGTATAAAATAACACCATAAAAGTACAAAAACAGTTAAATTGTGAAATAAAGGGGGGGGGGGAATTTCACAAAACTAAATCCAAAGGGAAGCTAATGTATTGACCTGGAACTGTTATATATATGGGAAGAGAAAAAGGGAAGCTACTGTATTGACCTGTCACTGTTATATATATGGGAAGAGAAAAAAGGAAGCTAATGTATTGACCTGGAACTGTTATATATATGGGAAGAGAAAAAGGGAAGCTACTGTATTGACCTGTCACTGTTATATATATGGGAAGAGAAAAAGGGAAGCTAATGTATTGACCTGGAACTGTTATATATATGGGAAGAGAAAAAGGGAAGCTACTGTATTGACCTGTCACTGTTATATATATGGGAAGAGAAAAAAGGAAGCTAATGTATTGACCTGGAACTGTTATATATATGGGAAGAGAAAAAGGGAAGCTACTGTATTGACCTGTCACTGTTATATATATGGGAAGAGAAAAAGGGAAGCTAATGTATTGACCTGGAACTGTTATATATATGGGAAGAGAAAAAGGGAAGCTACTGTATTGATATTTCACTGTTATATATATGGGAAGAGAAAAAGGGAAGCTACTAAATTGATATTTCACTGTTATATATATATGGGAAGAGAAAAAGGGAAGCTACTGTATTGACCTGTCACTGTTATATATATGGGAAGAGAAAAAGGGAAGCTACTGTATTGACCTGTCACTGTGGTATATATGGGAAGAGAAAAAAGGAAGCTAATGTATTGACATGTCACTGTTGTATATATGGGAAGAGAAAAAAGGAAGCTAATGTATTGACCTGTCACTGCTATGTATATGGGAAGAGAAAAGGAGAAGCTACTGTATTGACCTGTCACTGTTGTGTATGCATAAAGACACCTAAGTTCTGTTTTCCCATACGATTCTGAGATTAGATTTTGTTAAAAACAAATCTGTCGCCCACACTAAATCGATTAGACTCCTCAGCGAACGAGCGTGTCTCCTGTAATTTAGTTTACAATGGCGAGACTGGCATATAACTCACAAACAGCCTGCGAACAGGGTTATAATTCATAATCCTCGTAAATGATCCTGTCTTTATGTCATAGCACAATGTAGCGCAATAAATGGAAATGATTTGCTGTCTGTGCGAACTATGTTTGTTTGTTACTACAGATGGGCCACTTTAAGAGTCATTGATTGACAGGTCTAATGGTCAGTCTATTATTAGTGTACAGTGTGTCAATATGTTTGATAGCACTACACTTTCGGAACTGGTTTGATGAGTGACTGGAAGCAACGCCACTGAATTGCTTTCCGTTGTTTGGGCGACTATTTATAACAAATAAAGTGGATCCCTCCAGAAGTCTGGTTTTCATATTGTGGTTACACAATACTCCGGTTGCCAACGTAGTCAGAAGGAAACTGTTCTCCTGTCCCGACTCGGAAACCGATAAAGGTTTCTCTACCAAACTCAAATACAAAGCATTTAATCTGTCAAAAACCATGGCCGTCGGGTGGTGCTGCAGACTATTATGATATGACTATATTTAGAAAGTTAACAAATCTTCACCTCAGTAACCAATTGTCAGAATGGGAAATAACCCTAACATGACCCGTTTCCAAGATCGAGCCAGGATCGAGACAAGCTTTTTCCAAATTGAGTACAGTCGCATGTCCACAGGTCCTACATACCTTCATCCGAACTGACCGCGAAACTGGTTAGTTTATACAAATTTATTTTAGCTCGATTGCGAAACAAGTTCTTTCAACTTATATTAATCACTATCGAGACCTCATTCCTGATGGAATCCATCGCCATGAAGGAGAGAGAAGAGGCAATGTGGAATTTAAATGCCTTGCCTAAGGGCACAATCGTAACGGCTCCAGTGGGGCTCGAACTCCGGACCGTTCGCACCTGAAGCGAACGCGCATCCACTGCACGACTTCCACTAAACTGGTTGATTGGCTTGAAATTTGGGTGTGGAGAAAGATAATATGTAAATCCATTATAGGTATATCAAAAATGGAAAAACTGGTTCGGTTTCTAAATGGCTCCAATGGAAATCTATTTTTCTCCACCTGAATAAAATTGAACGATTAACGTTTGAACGATTGAACGATTACTTTGACGATTAGTCGATTTTAAACAGCTAAAATCGTGCTGATGCGAATCCGAGATGATGTTCTTCTACATAGTTTGACCGAATCGGGCTGAATTCCAAGATGGCTGCCATGAAAATGATATGTTTGGCCGCGAAACACTAAATGTGAACGAAAATATAATTATATTTGCAGCAGTTCAAAAGTATATTAAACAATCAAAGCGTTTCTAATTTATGATCACGTTAGCAACACAACATTCGCTATGATATTACTTCCGATCGAGCGCACCATGGGGATCTCTCACCTGGGGAACGGAACCTAGCAACAGCGTTAGTAAAAGTTGAGTTTTTTTTATTTTTATCATTCAAACACTGTTTCAATTGCCTTTCGACTTGATAAATAATATCTCATTATACTTCAAATATGCATGTCATAAGTTACATAGTCGCCAGTATTGCACTAAGTTCAACATACTCTCATGGGAAGGGCCAATTACTAATGTTGTTCAGAACTTGTGGCCCAACCCATTTGCTTTTGCTCTTATTATATATGTCTTTGAATTTATTATGTACATGTATATAGCAATAAAATATGATTAAACTAAATGAAAATGATATTTATTTTCTGTAGCATCGTACTGTAGTATCTGGGTCGTTTAGTTTGTGATCTACCTTCATGTCTGTCTGTGTTGCTTGTAAATATGTTTATTAGTGTGTGCTATTTTATGAAATGCGAATCCATTATTCTTTCTTCTGTTATCCCGAGGGTCATTAATTATTGCAAACTCGTGATCTCAGAATAAACCAATAAACGACATTTCAGCGGCTGGTTGCCATAGCAACCAATTGTTATATTAAGATTGTTTTAGGCAAAATAATATTATTTCGTCGTTATTTGAATGGTGGACACTACTTGGTAACCGAATCCGCTTTCGACACAAAGGAAAGGGGTCAGCCCCGCACTGATCCCCATTTCTTCTTCTTGTCACATAGCGACACGTGACACCAATTTTGTTACATATTAACCTAAATCTCTATGACGGAAAGGGTTAATGATAAACTTGGGTAATCCTGAGTTCTTTAATGATAAACTTGGGTAATCCTGAGTTCATAATGATAAACTTGGGTAATCCTGGGTTCTTTAATGATAAACTTGGGTAATCCTGGGTTATTTAAGGTAATCCTGGGTTCTTTAATGATAAACTTGGGTAATCCTGGGTTATTTAAGGTAATCCTGGGTTCTTTAATGATAAACTTGGGTAATCCTGCGTTATTTAATGATAAACTTGGGTAATCCTGCATGAGTTCTTTAATGATAAACTTGGGTAATCCTGAGTTATTTAATGATAAACTTGGGTAATCCTGGGTTATTTAATGATAAACTTGGGTAATCCTGGGTTCTTTAATGTTAAACTTGGGTAATCCTGGGTTATTTAATGATAAACTTGGGTAATCCTGGGTTATTTAAGGTAATCCTGGGTTATTTAATGATAAACTTGGGTAATCCTGGGTTATTTAATGATAAACTTGGGTAATCCTGGGTTCTTTAATGATAAACTTGGGTAATCCTGAGTTATTTAATGCTAAACTTGGGTAATCCTGGGTTCTTTAATGATAAACTTGGGTAATCCTGGGTTCTTTAATGATAAACTTGGGTAATCCTGAGTTATTTAATGATAAACTTGGGTACTCCTGGGTTCTTTAATGATAAACTTGGGTAATTCTGGGTTCTTTAATGATAAACTTGGGTAATCCTGAGTTCATTAATGATAAACTTGGTTAATCCTGAGTTCTTTAATGATAAACTTGGGTAATCCTGAGTTCTTTATTGATAAACTTGGGTACTCCTGGGTTCTTTAATGATAAACTTGGGTAATTCTGGGTTCTTTAATGATAAACTTGGGTAATCCTGAGTTCTTTAATGATAAACTTGGTTAATCCTGAGTTCTTTATTGATAAACTTGGTTAATCCTGAGTTCTTTAATGATAAACTTGGGTAATCCTGCATGAGTTCTTTAATGATAAACTTGGGTAATCCTGGGTTCTTTAATGATAAACTTGGGTAATCCTGAGTTCTTTAATGATCAACTTGGGTAATCCTGCATGAGTTCTTTAATGATAAACTTGGGTAATCCTGAGTTATTTAATGATAAACTTGGGTAATCCTGGGTTCTTTAATGATAAACATGGGTAATCCTGGGTTATTTAATGATAATCTTGGGTAATCCTGGGTTCTTTAATGTTAAACTTGGGTAATCCTGGGTTATTTAATGATAAACTTGGGTAATCCTGGGTTATTTAATGATAAACTTGGGTAATCCTGGGATATTTAATGATAAACTTGGGTAATCCTGGGTTCTTTAATGATAAACTTGGGTAATCCTGGGTTCTTTAATATAAACTGGTAATCCTGTTTTAATGATAAACATGGGTAATCCTGGGTTCTTTAATGATAAACTTGGGTAATCCTGGGTTCTTTAATGATAAACTTGGGTAATCCTGGGTTCTTTAATGATAAACTTGGGTAATCCTGGGTTCTTTAATAATAAACTTGGGTAATCCTGAGTTCTTTAATGATAAACTTGGGTAATCCTGGGTTCATTAATGATAAACTTGGGTAATCCTGGGTTCTTTAATGATAAACTTGGTTAATCCTGAGTTCTTTAATGATAAACTTGGGTAATCCTGAGTTCTTTAATGATAAAACTTGGGTAATCCTGGGTTATTTAATGATAAACTTGGGTAATCCTGGGTTCATTAATGATAAACTTGGGTAATCCTGGGTTCTTTAATGATAAACTTGGTTAATCCTGGGTTCTTTAATGATAAACTTGGGTAATCCTGCATGAGTTCTTTAATGATAAACTTGGGTAATCCTGAGTTCTTTAATGATAAACTTGGGTAATCCTGCATGAGTTCTTTAATGATAAACTTGGGTAATCCTGAGTTATTTAATGATAAACTTGGGTAATCCTGGGTTCTTTAATGATAAACTTGGGTAATCCTGGGTTATTTAATGATAAACTTGGGTAATCCTGGGTTCTTTAATGTTAAACTTGGGTAATCCTGGGTTATTTAATGATAAACTTGGGTAATCCTGGGTTCTTTAATGATAAACTTGGGTAATCCTGGGTTCTTTAATGATAAACTTGGGTAATCCTGGGTTCTTTAATGATAAACTTGGGTAATCCTGGGTTCTTTAATGATAAACTTGGGTAATCCTGGGTTCTTTAATGATAAACTTGGGTAATCCTGAGTTATTTAATGATAAACTTGGGTAATCCTGGGTTATTTAATGATAAACTTGGGTAATCCTGGGTTCTTTAATGATAAACTTGGGTAATCCTGGGTTATTTAATGATAAACTTGGGTAATCCTGGGTTATTTAATGATAAACTTGGGTAATCCTGGGTTATTTAATGATAAACTTGGGTAATCCTGGGTTCTTTAATGATAAACTTGGGTAATCCTGGGTTCTTTAATGATAAACTTGGGTAATCCTGGGTTCTTTAATGATAAACTTGGGTAATCCTGAGTTATTTAATGATAAACTTGGGTAATCCTGGGTTCATTAATGATAAACTTGGGTAATCCTGGGTTCTTTAATGATAAACTTGGGTAATCCTGAGTTCTTTAATGATAAACTTGGGTAATCCTGGATTATTTAATGATAAACTTGGGTAATCCTGGGTTCTTTAATGATAAACTTGGGTAATCCTGGGTTCTTTAATGATAAACTTGGGTAATCCTGAGTTATTTAATGATAAACTTGGGTAATCCTGGGTTATTTAATGATAAACTTGGGTAATCCTGAGTTCTTTAATGATAAACTTGGGTAATCCTGAGTTCTTGAATGATAAACTTGGGTAATCCTGAGTTCTTTAATGATAAACTTGGGTAATCCTGAGTTCTTTAATGATAAACTTGGTTAATCCTGAGTTCTTTAATGATAAACTTGGGTAATCCTGAGTTCTTAATGATAAACGTGGGTAATCCTGGGTTCTTTAATGATAAACTTGGGTAATCCTGCATGAGTTCTTTAATGATAAACTTGGGTAATCCTGGGTTCATTAATGATAAACTTGGGTAATCCTGGGTTCTTTAATGATAAACTTGGTTAATCCTGAGTTCTTTAATGATAAACTTGGGTAATCCTGAGTTCTTTAATGATAACACTTGGGTAATCCTGGGTTATTTAATGATAAACTTGGGTAATCCTGGGTTCATTAATGATAAACTTGGTTAATCCTGAGTTCTTTATGATAAACTTGGTTAATCCTGAGTTCTTTAATGATAAACTTGGGTAATCCTGCATGAGTTCTTTAATGATAAACTTGGGTAATCCTGGGTTCTTTAATGATAAACTTGGGTAATCCTGAGTTCTTTAATGATAAACTTGGGTAATCCTGAGTTCTTTAATGATAAACTTGGGTAATCCTGGGTTCTTTAATGATAAACTTGGGTAATCCTGGGTTCTTTAATGATA